>VZTE01002224.1:112361-558979 GCA_013397775.1 Eulacestoma nigropectus
TTCCCTGGGCATGGCCTTTTTGTTTTTTTTTCCCCCCTCACAAAAAAAAGGGGAGAAATGTCTCGAAACATCTTTTTGTATCGGTTTCTGTAAAACTTTATTCCAGATAAGGGGAAATAGCTCTGAATGGGCTCAGCGTTTGCAGAGCAGAACTGGGAGGTGGGGGCTGGCTCTGGTCTGTTCAGTGACTTTTCTGCAACCTTGTGAATTACTCCTGTGTGTAAAGCCAGAGGTCAGGGATTACAGATAGTACAGTCAGCTGAAAATGAGAGTTTTTTCTATTTAAAAAAAAAATTAAAAATTTAAATTAGTCCCAAGATGTTTGCTCTTGTTCCATTTTTGGTATGGAAAAATATTCAGAATCGCTGAATTTCTGCAAAATGGAAAGTCTGATTCCTTCTGTCCCCCATTTACTCATTTACTCTAGGGTTTTGCAAATTGTTTCTAGGATGCTTAGGAGCAGGGATGCTGGGGAGGCTGCCCTGTCTTGCTCGTCTTAAGCTGGACTGTTATGCTAGGACTTCCTAGAGAGCATTTCACATTGCTAGTCCAAAACTACTGGGGATGTACAAACTTGTTAAGCCTCATAATTACACAGCAAATGCAGTAAAACTCTGTTAGGTGAAATACTTTGTACTGTTCTCTGGCATCGTTTATTTAACAGGTTTGTCCTGTTTACTCTTATTTCTGAGGAATAAAGCAGTCCTGATCTCCTGCAGGAGCTGATTTTTTTCAGAGGCGAGGTGGTAACATCTCCGTGATTGCCAGAGCTGTGTGCATTGGAGATTTGCAAGAAGAACAGATTGCCTGAAGAGCTCCATTCTGTGGTTTCCAGGAGCACAAATGCATTGATATATGTACAACATCGGTTAGAGATGGGGCTAGCTACTAGTTGTTGGTAAATAGGAAGTAATGAAAACAGAAATTACCGTTAGTTATTAGGAAACAGAAAAGAAAGACTTATTGACATGGAATCCGTAATGCCTGTAGCCACTTTCAGCCCTGAGGAAAACCATGTAGGAAGTCTGTAAGATACTCTTGTGCCCATGACACATCCTTCTTGAATCCCAACGCCTTGTCCCAGTGAGAAGGTATGACTTCTTCCATGGAGAAATGTCAGTTTTCCTGTGTTAGGTGACAGCAGCTTGCTACTGTGGATAAATTAAGATTTTTCACTAAATTTGAAAGAAGGTATTTTCTCCCTGAGAAATACATGCTCTCAGTGCATATATATCTGAGAATTTCCTACTTCTGTGTTGAAGCTGCCATTGAAGAACATGGGTGTTTCCCTGTTTGTAGAAGAGGAAACTGAGGTACAGGAAAATGGCATTTCACAGGTAATTGTCAAATTGAAACACAAGACTTCACTCCAAATCGTTTGGTTTAGCTAGTAGCTATAGCAGCTTTCTAAACAAAGCTCAGCAAAAGTGCTAGAAGCAGCTTATTTAATGTGACACATTCTGAGATCCTCTGATCACAGGAATATTGAAAAAGTGTGTAGTATAGTCTGGTGGAAAGAAAATGGAGGGATAAGCAGGAGTTGAGGTAGTACTGCTTGTCACTGCATAACTTCTTGCTGAGGCTCTGGCAGCATGTCTGTAGCCTTGGTCAGTACTGCTGTTCCCACTCTACTGAGGGCTGATGGTGGAGGCAGAAAACAAGCTGCTTCCTTGGAGTTCACACCTTGGAATTCTTATGACAAGATCCCATGGCAGTTTACAGAAATGGTAAAGGGGGTCTAAAACAAGAGGTATGGATAGCACAGACATGTGGGTTGGGGGTAACCTAGATCTCTGCATCCATGTGGAAATGGTACCTGGTAGTGGGAACTCTGCAGTTTGGCTGACAATGTCATAATGTAATGTGGTGCCAAACAGTGAAAGGCAAATTTAACCCTGAAGGGAGATGCAGGTTTCTGGCTTAGAGTGTAAGGCAGGAAGAGGTTTTTGGATAAGGTGGTGAACTCAATAGCATGTAGAGTCTTTTAAGATATCTTTTTACAATCTATACTTCAATTCAGCATCTTGGAGATGTTCTAGGGAGTGAAGATGTAGGGATCCCTTTGGCTTTGTAATTTGTGGATCTACTTACTCCCACACATCAAGAAATGGGGAGAGGAGTTGTTTTCCAGCATTGTAAATGTGCTTTTAATACCTGTCCGCTTGGTTAAGACAATGTCTGTCCTTGGATCGAGTGTTTCAGGGCTGCTCCAGGCACTGCATTGTGTCCAGGAAGGGTGTTTCTTCTCATGGTGTAATTAGTCAGATGAATTTAATTTTTGCCTTCCTCCAAAGAATTAGAAATGAACTGCAGTTGGGGACTGAGCATGCCAGGAAGAAGAAAGTCTGGAGGGGGTATGAGGGGGAGGAGAGGAGACTATGCACTCTTCCTGCGGCAGGGGGAACCTCCCAACTTTTTGCTGTCATCACATGCTTTGATAGCAAGTTTTGTTTGTATCCTTAGAATCGTACTTATTGCAGAGGCTGGGGTCAAGCTTTGTAGGTTTTCTCTTTTTTCTGCAGCATGGGATCGGTCACTAAATGTCATCTCTGTGAGACTCATTTGAAGAGTCTTTTGCAAGTTTTGGAGTTGCCTCACTGGCTGTGGTGTGCTTTCTTGTGCTTCTTGTTCATGGTATGCACATCTACTCTCCTTAAACTAAAGAACTTCTGTCCTTATCCAAGTTGCTGAGCTGTGTTGCAAGATATGCAGGAGATTTGACTAGGTTTTAGGCAAAAGAGTCCTTTCTGTTGTTAAACTGTCTGACAACAGAAAGAAGTTTTTCCTCATGGAAGATGATTGGAAAACATCCTGAAAAAGCTTCTAAAAGGGAGAAAATACATTGAGGAGGCTTAAAGAGTGGTGGCATGGAGGAGACCTTCTTGTTCTGATAATGAAATCATAGAAGTAATGGAAAATTTTATTGTTGCAAATTGTACCTTAGGATTCTTTGCTTCTGTATTGCCTTCAACAAATGCCATGTTTAAGAAAATGAAATTAGGTTGTTGTGTTGTTTTGTTTCTTTTTTCAGTCTCAGCCTGCTATTACGTGGTAAGAGGAGAGGTAACACCATGGCTAATTAAAGGGCATCAGTGCTTCATTCCTTAGGGCTAATTATTCTGTAGAAAATGGGTCAATGACTTAAAGAAATTGTTTGCCAGCAGGAGATAGGAAAAGCCTTTATTCCCACTCCTCACCATTCTTTTGTGGGAAGCACTTCCTACTTCCTACTTCCATAGCAGTCGCAGTACCTTAAGCTTTCAGATGCCAGAGCCATATCCTGCAGATGGGGAAATGGCACCCGAGCAAACTTATACGTGGTCGCTTCTGTCATGCATGTTCCTGTATAGCTGCAGATAAGGCAGTGTCCAGTGGTCTTCCTAGGTTATTTCTGGAGTGAAAGAAATGAAGCTGAACAATACAGGTGGGAGTTCTGTTTCAAAACAAAATTTGCTTGATGTGAAAGGTGAAGAAGTATGATATATTTCCTGATTGCTTTTGAAAGAAGTTTGATCATCTAGTTAGCTAATGTTTTCCAACGTAAAAGGTATTACCTGCTTGTGGCTTGCTTGGTACAGGTTTGTAAATGATCCCTTCTCAGATCTGCTTCCTGTATATGTTTTGGTATTCTCTGGTGGCTTTATCAGCTGACCATGCTGCTTGCTTTAGCTCTGCAAGCTCAGTACAGACTGGGTCAGGGAGCAGAGGGCTGGTTAGCTGTGTACGTCAGAAATGAACTGGTCTGCTTTTCACATTTCTGTTATGATATGTGAGGCAGGAGTATCCAGATGGTTCCTGAGCTCCTAGGTAAGGTGGCTGTGCAGGCGACTACATAAAGTCTTGAAAGAAAGCCAGACTGGGCAAAGGCTTTGGCTCTGCAGGAGCAGATTACCAACATCTGTGCCAATTCAGAACAACACTCTCTTTCTGGTTAGTCAGAGCACTACATTCCTGCTTGTAAATGATACACCCAATAATGGTTACTGTGAGCCAGAGCTTATGTACCTTGCAGTCCAGCTAAAATGAGTGTAAAAGGCATTGCAGGTGCATGCTGCTCCTTAACATGTCCTCAGAGGCAAAACAAAAGCTAGACTGCTTTAGAGGTTTGTTTGTAGGCATATCTGAATGAGCATACTTACCAGTTACTAGTTCAGAGGTGTCTAATCATTGCATAAAAGAGGAAGGTGTTTTAGGTTACCCTTTCTTTTGTTCTGGATTTTTGTTGGTGTCAGTGCACAAGAGTTCACAACAACCTTATTTCAAAACTCCCCCGCCCTCACATGCTTCTATCAAAGCTGGATTAAATGACTGAGGGAATCTTCCCTACCACAAATGCTGCTGTCTTGCTTTCACAGCATAAGATCCAAGCATTAGTAGTCGCTAGGTGAGTGTTGATAGCATAGTGTGGTGAAGCTGCTGTTTGACTTCTTCCTTGCTGGATCTTTGCTCTCAGGTGTGCCATTATTGGATGTAGCCTATATGAAGAACTTCTGTGGAGCACCTCTCTGTCCTGTTTTCATGATTCTGCTGGGAGCATGACGAAGTACTTCTGAAGAGGAAAGCTCTCTCTTTAGTATGAGTGGCTCTGGCATAGTGCTGTGTGTACTGCCAAGTGCCTTCTGGGGATGGGGAGTCTGTTTTGTTTTTATTTCTTTCATCCAGAATACATGCACAGAAGATGATCCAACTCATTTGGCTCCACCAGCCTAATCTGGACTGAGAAATCTTGGCTGGGGCTGTATCTATGCATAGCTGCAGGTAGAGTCATTCTCTCTGCTTGCAGCAGAGTGTTCCTGATGATTGTGGTATATTTGGCTGTTTCCTCTCCTGCTAACCAACCTAGCAAAGCTGGACTTGCTTAACCCGCGGGACACTTTGAGCCACATATTTTCTTTGTATTTTGTGTCAGCAGAGGCTTATGGGAAGGACGCTTCCAGTAAGTTCTAAAGGAAGAATAATTTATTATTGTAATTTCTGGCGTTTTCAAGATGTGTATAGTTTCCCCTAGTGGTATGATAGATACCATGTGATTTAGTTTATTCTGATCCAGCAGTTCTTTCCAAGGCAGACCTCACAATTGAGCTTTTAATTGGAAGTGGACTTGCACAAGAGCTTCAGGACGTAGGGCGCAGTTTATAAAAATGCTTGAATGTCTTACTAGGGAGACAAGAGCTGCTGCGAAGGTAATGTAGTGATTCCTTAGCAATATTGAGCTTGGCTGTTGTTGCTTTCGGTTTTCCTTTGCTGCTTAATACTTTACTGTGGAGATGAGATACTTTCCAAACCATCAGCCTCAGCCACTTGAGCTGACAGAGGTTAGCATGGTATTAGGAGCACCTTGGGTAGCTAAGACATTTCCTGTGCAGTGGAATACTAAGGTGCATACAGAAAGAAGGCAATTCATCATGTTATATTATATTGCCTTATAACTTGTGTATGTACGAAAGGTCAACTTGTAGAATCCAGGTCCTCCTCTTAGATAGTTACAGCTTTTTGGAAACAATGCCTCACTTTGTGTTTGTGTTATAAACACCAAAATGTATAGGACACTACTGCTCAGCATAAAGGCAACTCTTAATTCTTTCATGGATCAGCTAGAGTGTAATTAGTTTTTCAAAGATCAGATCAATAAATAGAGCATGTTGATTTATAAAAATGTCATGCATGCACATTTTCTGATTTCTCTCTGATTTTCATGGTACAAACTCCAAGAGCTGTGATAATGCTTAGTACTGCAACTCCAAGTTGCGGTGTGCTGCCTTGTGTGTGGGGCGATGGGAGTAGGTTTTTTGTGTGGTTTTTTTTTTCCCCCCAGCTATGTATCAGACATAGAAAGTGGAGAAGTGTCCCATTCTGATGCAAGAAATATAGTTTCCTTGGTTTGAGAAATAAGAGCTGGACACTGTCATGACAATGATGAACATTTGCTACGCTTAAGGACCAGGGCTTAGCAATGTTTGGAGTACTAAAAAGCTATAAGTGCTAACACTAGCACTTCCCCTGCATTTTTCATTTGAGAATCTCGCTATTCTTAATGAATTTTCAGTGTGTCTCTGTGAAGCTGGTATTATTAGTGTCATTTTGCAGACAAGTAGATAAAATAAAATGCTTGTATAAGCACATTTAGCAAGCCAGGAAAAGCAGGAATAAAAATTCAGGAATACTAATGTTTCAACCTAGTTTTGAGCTACTATTTTGTACATTTTTGCCAGAAAAGAAAGATATGAATTTTGGTAGCTTTCCTGCCCCCATCCCCCTCTTTTTTTTTTCCCGTTGGGTTAGGCTGCATAAAAGTGAGACATTATTATGCAACATATCTAAGTGTGCATGTGATACTTGAAAAAATGGTAATCAGATAAGTTGCCAGGCAACAGTACCCTGCTTTCAATTACCAAAAAGCCAGTGAGTATGCTTTCATGATGTAACATGTGTTCTGTACTTCTTCATAAAGAAAGTGTAGGTGGAGTTTTGTAAGAGTTGCTCCTTTTTAACTCATCTTCTGCTTAATCTGCCATATTGTGAGGTCAGATTTGACCCCAGTTTTAGAGAAAAGTATTCACAGAACCTGAAATCAACAACAACAAGCTTAGATGAGCTCTCAAAGACAACGAACGGTATGTGAGTATATATGAGTAAATAACCGTTCCCTGCAATGGGTCTGTGAGTGTTTGATGGTTCAGCAGCTTACAAGAAGTAGTTCAGAGCTCATCCTTGGGACCATGAAAATTAAGAAAATGTGTGAGAGATTTATGTTAAAAGGTAGATGACAGGAATACATGGCAAGCTGTGAGAAGTATTAAAACACTCACAGCGGCCCATTGGCCCAAAAATGTTGAGAGCCATGGTAATTCATGAAAATACGAATGTAAATCTAGCTGGTTCATTTTCATTGCCTTAGGAGAAGCAGAATGGAAGGAATATAAGCAGGGATGAGTGTACACAGAGGAAAAAGTGATAGTTAATAATGTAAGACAGTGTGAGGGAATTCAATTGTGTGGTTGTTTGAAACCTGAGTTTAATTTTTTTTTCAAAGATAACAGCAAAAAATAAAGACTCTTGGGAGTTATTCTAAATGCATTTTTGCTTTTGGCAATAAATAGCCACAAAAGCATTTGCAGAGACTGTAGTTGTGTGGGGATGCAGGCATCTGCCCAAGCCTGTTCAGCTGTTGGGTGGTGGCATGGCTTTTAGAAGAAATCTGAAACTCCAGAGGTCGAATGTGCTCCTCAGGGCTTTGACCGAAGTTTTCGTAGAGATATGGGGACCCACCTGGATATATCTGGGAAAGGCTGCACATAACCTTGAAATCTCTAGTTTTCCTCAGGTAACTGCAAGTTGTTGCTTTACAGAGTTGGTTTTCCAATTATTTTGTTGTTGTTCCAGAAGGAACAAAAGGCATTTGCATTTCAGGAGGTGGGGGACTCTGTCCTACATACTCTGCAGTATTTCAGTCCAGTGTAGGAATAGGTTCAAAAGTCCTCATTAAGAAGCATGGTGGGATGTCAGTTGAAAGGGAAATCTGCATCATTCTCTGTGTAAGTCCTGCCAAAACAGGAGGAGTTTATGAGAAGACACATGCTCACTTTCTGTTTCCAAATTTGGCACTTTCTTCCCAGGAGAATCCCAGATAAGTCACGGAGCAATGTTGTGACTTGATTTTTCTGTTGCACAACTTATCACCAAGTAGTTGCATGGACCTGAGCTTTCTTTGTAGAGAACTGTAGAAATAAAGAAGTGTAAATACTAAAAGAGACAGCTGAAGGAACACACAACTAACCACTTTCCAGTTAGGAATTTGCTTTCCTTTTTGTTTGCTTTTCTTTGTATTCTCATTTGATGAGCAGTACTGCTAGATTATGCTCATGTGCAGTCCCCAACCTGCTGACACCAGGAATGTTGGTATCTGTGTCAGAGGAACAGTCAGAGCAGGAAGTGCTCTTTTGGGAAGTCTCAGATTTTAGTTTTTAACTATTTTTGTATATGCGAATAGATGTTCACGCTACTCTTACTGTTTTTTTGTTTGATTTTCCCTTACTACAAACACTACACAGTTTTAATCATTAGTATTTTGACACAGAAAGTCCACTTATATACAAAATAAAAAACAAATCCCCTTTTCTGAACAGCTTAAGCTTTGTATTAATCATGTGAGCCTTAAGGTCAAATCTTTCTCTTCAGCTCTACTGCTCTGCTCACGTGTATTATGACATAGTCTTTACTAATGAAGATTTCTTCAATGAATGTTTTCTTTCAAGTCTAGAAACATTTGTAACCAAAAGTATGATTTCTCCAGCACTTTGAGTTCGAAGTAATGAAGTATTTTGTGAAAAGGGAACTTCTTCCTGCTGGACTGTGTGCTGTGAGCCAAATCTGAGAGATGATGATACAGCTGAAAACTAGCAGGCTTTAGGGTAGCATGGGGTAGCATTCAGATGGCTGATTGAGTTCCTTGGTCTGGCTCTGGATGAAGCCCCACGGGTGGCCTGAGCACTGGTGCCAGGGAAAGGGATGGATTGAGCAGGGCTGTGTTGTCCTAAAGTTAGGTTGGCTTGAAGCCTTTTGTAATGTTCGTGTTTCTGCATTGAAGGAGATGGGAATGTGTTGCAGTTGCTTATTTGGTATGATTTTGTTCCTCAGTCTTTTACATATCAAATTATAGACAAGTACGTCTGACTATGTAAAAAGCATTCTCAGTGTTCTTGTGATTCTAGGGAAATGCCTTTTGAAATTTTGTTTGCATATGTCTGATAAATAGTTCAGTAGAAATCTGTGGCAAATATCCAACTGTGGCAAAATGCATATACGGAAAATAGATCACGTGCAAATAATTTTTAGGAACATTGATGTGACAAGAGTTTATACCAAAGCTAGACAACAAACAAGTTCTTTCCCAGTCTGATATACAAATATGTAGCTTGTAAAATAGCAACTATTTCTCATGATACGAGAGACTCCAAAGTAGATGCAAGCTTAAGTGCATAGGCAGAAGGTGCTAGATGTGACTCAATAATACCCGTATTACATTGATTTAATTAGTGGGTTTATGCTATTCATTGCTCCATTAATCTTGTTGGGAAGATTTTTTTGGGGGGAGGATTAGTTATTTAATCTGCATTTTTAATCGGAGTGGTTTTGTAGTTCAGTGTCATCTAAATAAAAACAGTGTAGGTTTGTTTTTTGTTTTGTTTATTAAGGAAAACATGTCTCTCAAATTCCTCTTGGATTTTGGTGCTCAGAAATGCTGAGATTCATTAGGATAACATGAAGAACTCATTTTTTACACATTCTGACACATAAATGTTCTTGCTTTAACTTCTTCATATGCAATTAATCCAGAAAAATGCTATGTATAGACAAGCTCTTGGATTGTAAGATCTGTGAGGCTGATGTAAGTAAGTTGTTGGATACTTGTGTGTTGAAGCTGTCACCTCGAGGCATGACTTCTGTGAAAATCAGGAATGTGGCATCCTAAATGTCAGCATTTGAAGAGAAGGAGAGCCCCAGCTTATGGATCATGCAGCTGTGCTGCCTGAGCCCAACATAAAGGTGAAAGGCTGTCGGATCACAGGAGCAGGGACAGGAGTTAGTGCCAATGCCCTCAGGAACAGGTTGGGATGCTGGGTGGGTGGCAGTGGCTAGAGTCTGCTTACATGAAGTCCACACTCTGTCCTGGAATGGGGAAGAGAGAAGAAAAGTGTGATGATTGGAGAAGTGAGGACGAGAAGAGGTTGGGGAAGATAAGGAGACACTGTTAGGAGAGATAGGATGGGGGTGGAAAGGTGTCAGCAGTGAAGCTTACTTAGAAAATGGAGACATTGATGGGGAAAATAGAGGTAAAGCAATTTCTGGCAGACCCTCCAAGGGTTAACTGAGACCTCAGCTGAGGTGGTAGCACTGAACCTTTCGTCACTGACTCCAGTGAAGCTGCTCAGTGTGTTTGCTGTGGCTGAGATCCAGAAGGACAGTGGAGAGCAGAAAGGCTCAGCCTCACCCGAGGAGAGGCAGCTGTCAGGGTGGTGCCCTGGGCAAGGCGCAGGTACAGGTGCTGTGTCGGGGCTCTGAAGAAGTCAGGTCTTCCAGGGCCCAATGTACTGGAGCTAAGCTATCTATACACATAGCTCGTTCAGTGTTTAAAGCCTCTCTTGTGTTCTGCTGCTTTAAGATTAAATTGTACTTCTTTGGTTTAGGAAGGCTGTCTGGTTGCTGTATTAGCTGTTGGTCACACACACCTGGGCTGAAAACGACTGGCATCTGAAACGGCTTGGACTTGCTGGGTGCAATCTAGTTTACCTGTGGATGCTGTGAACTAGGAGCTGGCCAAAAAGTGGGAGAGCTCCAGGATCCCTCCCCGGAAAAGGTAAGGTCTGGAGGGTAAAATTGGTGGGACTGCAGTTGTAGACCAGAAAAACAGACCAGTTCTCTGAGTGCAGAGCTGACTACATTGTAGATGGGACCTCTGGAATTTAGCTACGTAGACTGCAGTTATTTCCATTGGTTTAAACCTCAAGTTGTTTTCTGGAGGCATAAGACCGCCGTTTGTGCACATCACCCTTGATTTCTGTCTGCTGTGAGTCACATCATTCTGATAGCTTGTAATCTATACAGCCAAAGTTTTCAGTGTTATTGTCTCTTTAAAACCTCACACTCTGATAGCCTTAGGCAGTTAAAACAATCAGGACAGTGGAGCAGTATCTCTGAGCTAAACCAGAGCAGTAGGTAAAGCACGAAGGGGTTGCTCTCTTCTGTGAAAGCACAGGTGTGAGTCGGATGATGAGGAATCTATTCCTGGCCCTAACAAGCAGTGCAGTCTCTGCACCTGATTCACCAGTGTGTTACTGTACTAATCTTTTTAGCCTCGTCTTGCCACTCTCCTGTATGCTGTGGCAATCAGTTACACTTCCACAGAGTGCATGTAAAATGCAATCAATTTGGAAGGGTGATTTATATCCCAGAGCAAAACTTTGTGTATTGATTCTGGTCAGTGGGGTGGATATTTTGGGACCAGAAAAATTTTCAGACCCTGCAGCACTTTTGACACGCTCTTTGTGTCTGCAGTATGTGGCATGGTTCAGGCTACAGTATTGTTTTCCCTAATGTAGATCAGCTTTCATGGGTGGGTTGTCCACAGTACTTTATTTCTAGCTGGGAACTCACTTTGAATATGTAGATGCTACATGTATAAACTTCAGATACATGTAGCACCGTCATCCCTCAGTCTGTCCTGTCTCAGGTGTCTCATTACCCTCTCGTAGCTGTAGTGCCTAAGAGAGCCTATGTTGGGCTATTCTGTTGTCGCACTCCTCTGCGTATTCTTGCTCAGCTACTGAAGGAAAGCAGTAGACTTAATTGCGGCAGTGCTAACAGTGTGGATAAGCAGGGTCAGCTCCTGCCTAGAGCTCCAGCTGTGATTTTGCTGCCCATTGTGTAGCTGATTACAGGGCTTTAGTTGGTCAACAAGTGTCATCTATTGAGTGGCAAAGTCCAGACTAGTGCTGCAATGTTATGACAAAGCAAGTGTCAGCAGCTTTCTGAGGAGGCAGCTGGTGATGGACTGAGCTTTGTATGAGTCCAGCCATTATGTCAGTGATGCAGCCATGAATATTTCTGAAGAAAGCTGTGTCTGGCAAGTGCTCTGGTGTATGGTACTATTGCTGTGAGTAGAGCAAATGCTGCTTCTTGCCTGTCCTCAAGAACCATTGAATGAAGCACAGAAGTCTCCTATTACTGTTAAAACAAAAACTGGGTGCCATATGGGCACAAGAAAACATAGATCCATTGGCAGCAGAACAAGACTATGAATTATTCATTCCTCCAGTGCCTCCTGTAGGTTCCATCCACTCAGGCTGTTCAGTATGCTGTGTGCTGGAGATGCAGACCGATCTGCTTTCAAAGCCATGGGAACAAGACCCTGCAGACTGTGATCACCACTCGGTTAAGCTTGTCCTTCATTAAACTGGCTTGGGCATTGTTATGACATCCTTGAAGACACAGAAGTAACCTCTTATCATCCCGTTGGCTGTTGAACACCAATGAACTTGGGACACATCTGGTAATGCCAGCCTGGAACTGTCTGTGAAGTGAGGGCAATGCGTTAGAAGCAAGATGGAAGCTCTGGCTGCTCTGGCCCATTTTGCAAAAGGGAGGTGGGAGAGCCACATCTTTTGTGTAACATTGCTTTGGTTTTTGTAAGAGAACTTAGACCACGTCAGTTTGTTCCTAGCTCTGTCTTGCTGAGAAGCCAAAGTGTCCTCTGCTAAAAGTTCCCTGAGCACAGGCAGGATTTTTTTGTCCATGCACACTGCTTTAGTGGAGATGAGTGTATTTAAATTGCTGCTTGGGAACATCTGTAACACATAGTTTTTCTCAACTCATTTACTAGTAGGCATTTGTCTATGTAATGGTTGTAATGGTTGTCAGCTGGCATTTGAATTTGAGACGCACTGAAGACTTACAGAGCTGCAGAGACTCAATTCTCCTCCAGCTCTTCCATGAACTGCTGTGGGCTCAGGTAAGAGGTGCCCACTGTGAGAGAAGGTGTTGCTGAAGGTTTGTTCAGAGGCTGTTCTTCAGCATAAAATGCACACACTTGGATGCAGAGGGGTTTCAACAATTTTTTTGCTTTTTTCTTCCCACTGGTTAGTATGAAGATTCCTTCAGCCATTTTGCATACCCAGGCTGCACTGTGCATGCCATACTGCAGATTTGTGAGCATTTTTCCCCATTTTCCTTCTGCATCTCTCAGAGTTGCTCTTGACTATTAGGCTTTTGCTGAGAGGTATTCTGATTTTTAGTGCGGGAAAAGCTACCTGTAACTAGCAACAGCTGTAGAAATTATGGTCTTCTTAATGCAAAAGTTTTAATCAACGTTTGCATTTACAGCTGTCTTGTAATGTGCCCTACTCCATTTTGAGAGCACTTCAAATGTTCTTAAAGAGCTTCTTGGAAAGGAAGGAAAAGTTACTTCAGTCAAAACAAGACACTGTAGCTTGTGTTCAGAACAGTTTTCAGCTTCTTATTATGTCAGCCAGCTGAATATGCCCTAGAGTGAGTCACCTTTGGAGTTGTCCTAGTCCAGAAGCTGAGGGAAACTGTGGAGGCTAAGATAAAATCCCAGACTGCGTTTGAAGAGTCCTCACTAAAAAAAGTGGTGGAAACATGCTGAGGGGGATGACTGTCCAGCTGGGTTGAGAGGTTGGGTAGGTTTCACAAAGAGAGCTGTCAAGGAAGAAGGGGTTGCTTCTGAAGAAGGTAAAATGTGTTTGTCATCCTATGGTCTTGACCAAAGTGGAAAGGCGATAAACTGGAAGCATACATTTTGTTTGTTTGTTTTTAACCAGTGAAAGAAGTAGACTAACAGACCAGGCAATGGATTTGTGGTTTCCATAGTGATGTAGCTATGGAAGCTTTTGTGCGGCTGAGCTTTGCCCTCACTGCAATCACACTTGAAGGCTATGAATGTTCAGCTTTCCTGCCAGGGAAATGTAAGTATGTACCAAACATGGAACTGGCTGAAAATGCAGCTGCGTGTTCATGAATTGTTATGTTTGCTGTGTTACCTGAATATGTGGATGCTTATTTCTCCTTTATCTGTTGTTCTGCACTGGAACAGTGCATCAAACTATATTGATACCACAGTTCTTGCTGCACCAGGCACTGATATATTGACCTCTGTCCTTTGCTTTCTGTCATCTGTATATACACACACATCCCACAACACTGGTGCCTGTGAGTCTGCAGCCACACTGATTTCAAACATGCACTGGTCAGGAAACATCCATAACTCTTTCAGGGCACACTAACTGATCAAGCACCACCCTGTGAAACTTGACAGGTGTACTTAATGCAATTCGTAGCCATCAACTCACTTGTCCCTGTATCTGACACTAATTCATGCTTTATTTTAATGGGCATTTTGAGAGTGTTTTAATAGTCAAAATACATGACTCTTGGGGAATTTTTGCATGTGGAGAGAGCTGTTTCTGACTGTGAATGGTTGATTAATTCTGACTTTAAAAACAAGTTGGAGGTGGAATTTTTCAGCATCTCAGTGATGAGATTACCAGTGGGTCCTAGAGGCAGGGGAAAGAAAATGCTCAATGTGAATGCTGCATGCACACATCAGGCAGTTATGCACATACTAGTCCTGCACACACACTTGCATTGTACAGTCTTCACAGTTCACAGGCATTTGTGCCTCATCTTCTTCTTTTTCACTTGTACTGCTGCTGGATGCTTTCTTGCTGTTTCCCTGAACAAATCTTCCTTATCTTCAGCATTTGTTTTGCTTGTCTAATGGATGTAATGGGTCATCTGTTCCCATTATAGAAAGGAATGTTAATTATTTTCAGAAGGCTAATTAGGTTGCTAATGAGAAACTCTACTGTAGAAATACTTCCTTTAATTACTCACTCTTAAGTGCTGTACAGAGAAGCTTATTGAATATGCTGTTAAATACAAATGCTTATATATGGCTTAGAGATGCACCTTCAGGCACCCTGAAAGAAATATTTTGGTAAACTTGGGAATCCATGTGACACAAATGACTGAGCAAATGAGACTGGTGCTAAGAGCTGCCTAGTTGTGCAGCCTTTTTGACTGCACCTCAATTTGGCACTTCTGCAAGTGACTGGATGCAGTTGCTCTTTCTATTTCAGTTTTGCCTGATGACTTTTGTCAGTATAGGTAACTATTTGTGCTACCTGCCAGCCCAATCTATAATTAGATGCAGCCCTCACACCAAGTAGTTTAGTCTAATCAGCCAGATGGCAGTCAGAGGCACAGAGAGGTGGAGTGATATGTCCAAGGTCATATTGCAGATCATGGCAAACCTAGTAATAAAGCAGAGGTTTCATCAGTCCTGTGTTAGTTCACTGCACTATTTGCCCCTTGTGCCTCTCTCAGGGGTAGCACAGCTCATTACAGGACTTGCATCAGTTTGCATATTGCTTCATGAGGCAGCACAGCTGCTCAACAGCCCCATCCACGTAGCCACCTTGGCACTGACTTAGGAAGGTCCTTTTCTTGCTTCTACTTGCTTCACTTCCTTGTTGCAGTGATACCCCAATCAGCCAGCAAATAAACTTTCTAATACAATTTGAAATGTTAGAAAGTAGGCATTCTTTTTTACAGTGCTGGACGCTTTCAGAGGGTATCTCCCCTTACTGAATGTGTGTCGTGAAACTTTACAACAGGGTATTTATTCCATCATGACTATACACATTCATTACAATGTACTTCCTAACTAATACATAAACATCACTCTCCCTAGAACTAATTTGCATTAATCTGCCTCCTACTGGAAGTCCTTTTATGGTCCTGGAGGGTCATCTAAAGGGGTCTCTGGTGGTTGTACTTACTGAGTGCCGCAATATGACAGGTGACCATTCCTTGAACTTTTTTTTGGACATGCATGTTGCTTTTTGTTACATAACTTGCCAAACCTCCCACTATATTCCTAATTTTCTGTTTATCCGCTGGTTCCAGCTACATTTGTCATCCTGTGTGCATACTTTTGCATTCTTTTATCTTTTTTTGCTAGTTAGTGTTTAAGCTCTATCTAGCAACTTCAGGGGAACTGAAAATTTTTATTCTTTGTGTTATCTATCAGTCTCAATGCCTTTTAGAATTGCTTTGGGAGAACTACTGTAGTCTAGTTGATATTTTAGTTTTAGTACTCCCAGGACGAAAGTTGGAGTGGATCTCTACTGTCCCCTTCTTTTTGACTGCTGAGCCTTCATGCAGCTATGTAGAAGAGCTTCACTTTTTTTCAGCATCCTCTGATGTCCAGTCTGCTCTTAGCCAGACTCTTGGAACTTCCTACATGCCGTGGCTCTACCAGGGAAAATGTGAGGGAAGGCTGCTGAATGGGGGCTGCTTCCACGCATAAGATGCTCCTTTTTCTTTTATAAACTGGTCATTGTAAACTCAGCAGGAGAAGGAAGGAAGATCTGTCAGTGTTGTGGATGCAGTGCAAAACTTACATCTTGTACTGTGCTGCCAGAGTGTCTAAGTGCAGGTGACTCAGAAGAGTGACGTAGACATAAGAAATACCCAAGAAAACTACTGTCAGCATGGGATGGCAAAAGTCACCCTCCATTTCTTTTCAGGCACAGATGTGCACGGCTAGAACTTTTATCTGTGTGCCACACATGCAGCACTGCCTTGGCTGAGGCACATTCATTTAAAAGTTCACTTTGCATATGTAATATTTAAGTTAACTTTGCATATTTGTACAGCTGTGGGAACTCTCAGAGACAGTGAAGATACAGTGAAGCAAGTTACTTAGCTGCAGTGTAATCTAGCTTCTAAGTTAGTACCAGCCTATGCAGAACCAGCACACTTGAAAATGTTAACACTTTGAACACCTTGGCATTGCTATGGACTGTTGTGCAGATAGTGCTGTTTGGTCTTCGTGTAATGTGATGGGTTTGTTGTTGCATGTATCAAGACTAGTAATATTATGGAATGATATTTAGATTGTTTTATCAGGAGACAAAAACTTACATTCTTACTCATTCTACCAACAGTGTATTGCTTAATACCTAGTGATTGTCATAGAAGTCCTGGTGTGCTGCAGGTTTGTGTACATCTAAAAAGGAATGGACAGCTGACCAGAGTGTGTATCTCCAGGACTGCCAATAGTAGAAGCACAATTCAGGCACGAAAATGACAACTCTTAAGTGTCTTACGTAAACATGGACAACATATGGTGCCTCTCTGGTTCTATTTTGCTATGGGTCACCTGATGCTCTGTTTGTTGAGCAGATTTTAAAGACGGTTTAAAAAGAATTTAAGGTTTGGGGTTTTTGAAAAGAGTTATTTTTGGTGTCCAGCGTGAGCAGTATCAAACCATTTTACTTAAAACTGAGGAATTCTTTTCTAGTCTTAACACAAGACAGTTCCCAACACACAGATGAGAACTGGCATATTTGTTCAACTGGCATTTTGCCCAGAGGCATGAGGTGCCTATTGTTGCCCAGAAGGAAAGCAAGATAAAGGAAAAAATCTTGTTTGCTAAGGCCTGAAATTGCCCTATGTAACCTCAAGTATTCACCAAGGTGAATAAATCAGTGTTGTACATGCTTTAAGCACCTCTAATAGGTACTAGAAAGATGCAGGAAAGATAGCATCAGGAATGATCAAACTCCACTTTTGTCTTCAGAATGTGCCCATCTCTAGCTACCTTCACAGGCTTTAGTAACTACAAATGGGAGCCTGTATGGAAATGAAGCTTGTAAGGTACCTTTGTTAAGTGCCTGAAATTCGCGAATTAATTATGGCCTCTGTATGCATACGTGTATGAAATGTTTATATGAAATTCAAAATCTAGTAAAACCATGTCATGCAAATAATTAATGGCAGATAACTGGAGACAAACAAACAAACAAGTCAGAAGTGCGTTTCAGTCAATGAGAGCTCAGTGTCTGCTCAAAGGAGGTATCAGTTCCTCACTGCTTAAATAACAACTGTGCCTCCTAAAATAACAACCAGTTGTTTAGAGTGTATCTTTAAACTTTCCTTGAGATGGTAGAATGAAAGCTGAAAAATTAAGTTGGGTATTAAAGGCACCACAAATGAAGATCTGGGCAGAAAATAGTGTGACCCTGGGAAAGCCCTGCCAGTTTGGGAACTCTGTGGCCAGTCATTAATGGGACAGGACACTCTTGTGTGATTCAAGACAGCCAGCACAGCTTCACCAAGGGCAAGTCCTTCCTGACCATCCCAGTGGCCTTCTGTGATGGAGTGACTCCATCAGTGGAAGGGTGCAAGTGTCATTTATCTGGACTTCCGTAAAGCCTTTGACAAGGTCCCCCACGACATCCTTCTCTCTAAATTGGTGAGACATGGATTTGATGGGTGGACTGTTCAGTGGGTAAGGAATTGTTTGGACTGTTGCATCCAAAGGGTAGTGGTCAATAGCTCAGAGTGCCAATGGACTTCAAGGAACAAATGGTGTTCCTCAGGGGTCTGTACTGGGACCCTCTGCCCTCATAAGACTCTTCTTGGAGTGCTGCATCCAACTCTGGGGTCCCCAGAACTGGAAGGACATCGCCCTGTTGGAATGAATGCAGGGAAGGCCACCAAGTAGATTAGAGGGCTGGAGCACCTACCCTGTGAAGACAGGTTGAGAGAGTGGGGGTGTTCAGCCTGCACAACAGAAGGTTCTGAGAGGGAAACCTTATAGAACCTTCTAGTACCTAAAGAGGGCTACAAGTGAGCTGGAGGGGGACTTTTTACAAGGGCATGTAGTGATAGGCCAAGGAGTGATGGCTTTAAACTGAAAGGGAGTGGGTTTAGATTGGATATTAGGAAGAAATTCTGTACTGTGAGGGGTGGTGAGGCACTGGAACAGGTTGCTCATAGAATTTGTGCATGCTCCATCCCTGGAAGTGTTCAAGGCCAGGTTGGATGGGGCCCTGAGCAACCTGGTCCAGAGGAAGGTATCCCTGCCCATGGCGGGCTGGTTGGAACTGGATGATCTTTGGGGTCCCTCCCAACCCAAACTATTCTGAGATTCTCTTATTCTCGTCTCCCCTGTTTAAATACAAAAGGACAATTACATGGTATCTAGGTAAAGCATTAGGTTACAGTTCAATGGAAGGAAGGCAGTTGAATTATCCATCCATTGCAAAGCCTCCACTGCCTTTGAATGAGACTCCAGGTTGGCAGGTTTGCCTCCATGCTGTAGAGGATGACACAGCCGTAGTGGTTTTCTTTTCTGATTGTGCTTGCCAGGCCCCATGGGGAAACTGAGTCTTTCCAACCAGATGCAGAGTGCAATAAACTTCCTCTGACAAGTTGACAGAAATTAGTGGAAGCTTGGTAGTTGGCAAAAAGAGAAGCTAAGTATAGGAGGTGTTAAGAACGAACTGAACCTCATGGCTGGGAAGTTGTGGTCTTACCACTTACTGCCTCTTACATGTTCCTCAATGACTCTTCCAGTGTTTCAGCTGAAGGTGTCCTGTGTTTCATAGCATTCAGCTACTAGGCTGCCATGAGACTTCAAAAATAAGCCTCTTCTGGGAACCAGGTGAAGTCTGTTCAGCTCAATATTCCCTTTCTAAGGAGAGGTGATAGGTTATACTGAGTCAGCTGATACTGAGAGGGAGGTGGAAGGGGGCCAGTAAATTACAGATACTCAGGCCATCTTTGGGCTTGAAGCTGTTTGAAGTTGAGTATCATGTTTCTGTCTCTGATCTGACCAAAGTCGTAAGATCAAAGTTACTGAAACATAGTCTGGATTTGCAGCAGCTAATTCTTCCTGGCATGAGCATTTTCTTGTGGAGCCCTGCAGTGGGGAAAGATTGTGCACATCACAACCCCATCTGGATGGAGACACTGGGCCACCAACTTCTCCTTCTTCACACTTGTGTCTCCAGATGTTCCTAAGGCCACTGCATGATCATCACAAATACTTTTGTAAAGGGAATTCCGAGTCACTGAAAGGTATTGTCTGGATTGTCCAGAGAAACATCAGTGCTTTTGTAAAGGAAAGAGAAGCTCTGATAGTGAGAACATGAACTTTCTGCATTATGCATCAACATGAGTTATGTATTTGGGAAAAAGCATTTTCCAGAGGCAAGTAAAAGAATACTTTGTTATCTTGTCTCTCTTCTGAGATGGCCAAAGATCTTGGCCAATTAGTGCCTGTGTTTCAATGACAAGGATGTTTTGTCAATCACTGGGAATTAAATGAATATGTGTAAGAAAAGAGCTGTGTGTGTTTTGGAACATTTTCTTTTTTGAAGCACGTAAAACAGAACAAAGACAAATACACCAGCAAGAAAATTGCTGTGTCTTCTACTGCAGTAGCTGTGTGTGTGGACTCAAGTCTCCTTTTATCATTGTGCTTTGACTTTTTGCAACTGTGCCATCTTTCTGCAGCTGAGAGTGGAAAATGTCTTCTGTGCAGATTGACAGTTGAGTGAAGAGGTGAGTAGTATTTTTACATCCTTGCTGAGTTTAGGATTAGAGTTAGCAGTTCTTAAGGATTTTCTTTTCTAAGGTGGAAGCCTAATTCCTTTTTCAGGTGTTTAGAAGTAGGTGGTATTAACATGATGCAGTTCCATTCCATGAGTCCTGAAGCAGATGCATGTTAGCTGCTGTTCACAAGACATGGTTTAGAATTTTTCAGAAGGCTGGATGTGTAGATTGGATCTCTAAAAAGGGGTGAATGTGAGTTGGGTCTCAACCATAAACTGATAGATCTGTAAAGCAGTCTGAAGCTATGGTATTGCTTTATTTCATGATCTGGGCTTACTGTACTACGAAAGGTAAATTCCTGGACTTCAGGCATTTAGAATATTCTGAAGCAGCCCTGTGCACGTACATACAGACTTTGCTGTCTTAAGGAACCCAAAGTGTTACACTTAGGTTGACTAATAAATACAGATGGATTTTGAAAATTCTTTCCAGTACTGGAGCAATGAATCTGTTGGTTTTATTGGGGAGACTGTTCAGTAGGACATGGTCATTTGGGCACACTGCAGTCACAAATTGTGGAAGAAGGGTATAAACATAATATTAAATGGATCTATTTTCAGAGAGGCTCTGTAAAGGCTGAAGTGAGCACACTCTGTGAAGCTGTGAAAAATGATTGGCAGGTTGAAGGTATGAATCTAAATCCAATAGTAATGTTTGTAGTGTTTGTAAAAGCTCATCTCAGCACAAAAATGAACACAGTCAGAAGAGGCAGTTATAAGAAAAAAAATCCATCCCCTTCAAGTAGAGGGGAAAAGAGGACAAATCAGCAAATGAAATAGGACAATATATAAAGGTGTCTCTATATCTTTGTATATCTATACAGCTGTAGATAGAATTCAAATTTATGTAGACATAGCAGGTTGCCTTCATTAAAGCAGATATCTATGGTCCAGTCCAAACCAGAGAAACCAAACAGGTCTGTGATTTGGGAGAGAGGCAATAAGAAGCTCAGAAACAGTAGGAAAAGAACCAAGGTGGCATCAGCTCTAGTCAGAGGAGACACGGGACATCCTTATGACCCAGCTCCCTGGCTCATGAGCTGGAGTGCATGAAGCTGCAGCTAGGAGCATGTCTCAGCTGGAAGAATAGTTCTGGGAAACACTACTGGAGCAGTACCTTCATAAGTTGACTGATTGGAAAAGGAGGGAGCTGTAGGATGCAACAGCAAAAGCTTACAGACCAATGCTGAGTTAAGAAATTGATGTCTGAAGAGCTAAGAGCGTCCTTGAATTGCAGGGAGAAATAGCCTGGCAAATATCAGTTCTGCATGGGGCACAAAAGTTGAGTTACTCCTTTTTTTTAGAAGAGCTCCTGAGTGTACAACTTGCCACCTTTCAGAAGATTGAGTTTCAGTCACGTTTCCCTGTGGGAAAGCTCTTGTGCTTTCTTCTTGGGACACACAGCATATAATCAAATGAATGACTTGAAGGGGAATCATAAAAAGCTAAACATTAGAGCTTTATGGTGTATCTCAAGCTTCAGGCTTACAAAAGAGAAGAATGACAGGTGTGCATAAAACATGGTGTCTTTGTGACTGTAACTTGAATGCTAAGCTTCCTGATACCTTTAGGAAATAACAGTGCTAAAAATGTCAGCCTTCTTTTGCAAAGATGTAAATAGGAACAGAAGTACCCGATACGGTGGGGGTTATGTTTGCTGTAAAGGAACTAGGCCCTAAAACCTCAGTTTTTGTTGACTTGTTATTCAGGACAGAGAAATTTGACAAGTCCATGAAGACATATTTACCTAAGTGATGCTGAATTGAAATAAATCTGAACAATAAAGTACAAAACTCATCACTAATCCATTTGTGCATACAATATATTTCCAGTGCTGATGACATACTTTGCAAGCCAGTGATAGCACAATTAATACCCATGGTATGGTAGTTGGTGGGCACTAGTAGGAAAAACTGGGAAAGTGCTTAGAGGAGCTCCTTTCCCAGTTGTTGGCATGGTTGTCTACTTGAGGATCTTACTGGACAAGATGAGGTGGTGAGTAGAATTCTGAGATTTATCCTCTTCTACCTTTCCTTTCCAGGATGTTTCTACCTCTGATGCCAGTGTGAACTTGAAATTAGGAATATGAGGTAGATGAGGTAATCTTGGAGGCTCCACAGGGATTCCTTTGGTGAAAAAGAATAATTTAGTACTCTGAGACTGCTCAAGTTTTACATCAGGGGTGTTAGGAGGAAACTTGAGGAGTCACAGCGTAGTGAGTAGCAGATAACACTTGGGAGATCTCATTCTTTGACATCTCAGAAATAGTTTAATGTTAGGAAGGAAAATATTATATATTGAGAAGCGAAAATTATTTGATGTAGAATTGTCACCAAGCGATTTCCAAATGGGGAAAGAGAGAAGGAAACTCTTAATGACAGTCTTGGTCTATGAACTTGAAGGTGCTTAAAAGTGTGCTCTTTCCTGTTTATCTGACTTTGTGCAGTATCTTCTGCTTGCAGGGTTTAACACTAACTCAGCTTAGACCAAGATGCTACATTTCTTTATGAACTGCAGCAGATCTGTTCCTTCTAGATGAAGAGTGACTGTAGTTGCTAGCTGCAGGTATTTAAACTATCCAGTTACCTACTATCAGTTGAATTCTGGGAATTTTTAAAGGCTTGTGCACCAGTGAAGAGTAATAAAAGGAGATGGAAACAGTTCTTTACAGTGAAAATGTGAAAAATGTTTGAATGTTTTTGTCTTTTTTTTTTCCAAATCTGGCTTTCATCCATTTCATCCTGATTCTGGCTTATTTCTGAAGATTGTTCAGAAGTGCTGGGCTAAGCATATTTATTTGTTACTGACACTGACCTTTGTGAGTTGACCAATTTTTTATTGTAGGTCAAAGCAGAATGGTTTATTTGCTTTTCATTTTGCTTTGGAAAGATGAGGCATTTGCTAGGATGAAAAAACCACCACCTTTTCAAAAATGAACTGCCTGAACTTCCAAAAAGCTGTAAGAAACCACATAAGATGGATGACACATGATGTCTTGCCATAATGTTGTCTTTTCTTTACGTGTGTTGGCTGTGTAGTGACAGTGGAAAGGATAAAATCTTGTAAACTCTCGTGTTTCAGGACAAATTCTCTCTCTCCATTCGTCAGTCTGGTTTGGGTTGCTGGTAAGGCATGATATGCATTATGTTCTTTGAATGTCAGATTTTCTTCAGTCAGCTAATATCGTGTTGAGCTCAAGCTTTTGAAAACACATATGAATTTTGATTACCACTGTACTTGAATGCACAGTTTGATACAAAGGGGCCCAGCTCGCAGGAGCTTAAGAGTCAGGCAGTTGCCCATTAGGGAACTACGAGGCCTGAAGTCACAGTGTGTGAACCTGTGTCATCTTTTGAAAACTAGGTCCTAGGAACTCAGGTCTGCTCTCACTGCAGAGAAAGAAGTCAACTGTCCAGGTTAAGATAATGGTGAATCCAGCAACTAAGCACCCAGAACTGAAGGATGGCTGATGCAGATTGTGCCCCCTGGACATGCCATGTCCTTGGGGACAGACCTTCCATAATGCTGGCTCCCTCCTCCTCAGTGTTAATGGGAAGCTCTGCCTGCTCCTATAGGAGAGTTCTGGTTTCAATGTCTCTGCTTTTTGCTGGAGGCACATCGGGGGCACTTGGCCTCTTGCTGGACATTTGCTTGTTTTGAGAAGTGTAGTATCAGCAAATGTTGGGAACTCAAGGCAGATTTTTCCAAACAGGGAAGGGCAGCAGGTAAGGCACAGGAGCCTTACAGCAACAGGCTTGGGTTTGGATTCAGTCATTTTCATAGTGTCTTTCAAGTCTGCTACTTGCATGACTCTTGGGGGTCTTAACTTCTGTCAGGTACAAAGGAAACACTCCTCTTGGTCACTGTAAGTAAAGAGCTACTGCCTTAATTTGTTCTCAAGTTGGAGTGGTCACTAAGGTGGGCTAAGGTGCGTTCACATAACGTAACATTTCCCGCTATATGTGCGGCAGGACATGGAAAGTGTCCACTTTCTGCACTTCTACTGCCATTCATGAGATCACCTTAGCCAGAAAGCTATTCTTTAAACAATGTCTTCATATTTTCTCTTTGCCCTCTGAGAAGCCACCCCCCTCTACACTCCAAGAAAACCATACCTTTCTCCTTTCCGATGTGAAATGTTATCTTCTGGGCAGCCCACACACAGGCATTACCACTAAGAACTACACTTCCCCATGCCTTTGGGTTAGTCTGATAATTGGATTCATTTAATCTCCTTTTGTCGTCATTCTTTTTTACTGTATCCCAATTCTCTTTGGACCAGATTTGAAAGATAGACAGGGATCAGAGGCTGCCAGCAGGTACAGAGTGAACTGGGCAAGGGAACAAGAAAACAAGGAGTGGCAGGGAAATGATGTGCCTTCTATGGGAAAGGATTTAGAGACAAAAATAAGGAGAAAACGCAGATAAGAAATAGACTGTGCTTTCTTACCCCGCAGTATGTGGAAGAGAGACTGTGCATCCTGATGGACGTAGAGTCCAGACAGAGAAGCGGCAAAAACAGATGAGTCAGAGCTGACCAAAATCCCAGGGCTCCAGATCCTTCCTGAAAGCACTGAGAGCCTCTATTTGGAGACATCTGTGGCATGCTTTTAGCTTCGTTGCAGGGCTTGATTAATCGATCTGCTGGAGCTCTTCCACACTTCAATACAGTTGAAATCCTATTTTCTGAGCCACAGTTAATTGAGGCTCTTAGTTACCTGAAGGATGAATATCTCCTCAGAGTTATGACTTCACCACATAAGTACCACTAAGACTTTACTGTATAAATCTTTAAACACTGATGAACTAATGACTTGGGGCCAAATCTAGTACCTAGTGTTCTGTACACAGCTAGTGTTCTGCAAACCTTTACTTCTAATGGTGTGTGAGGCCCCTGTGAAAATGTTTAAGCCAGATTTGCAGCATATTCATCGAACGTTGTCCATGGTTGCAAAGGTATTCTTGTTAGGTGTTAACTCACAGGGAAAATGCAAAATAAGAAGAATTACACTTAAACAGGTATTGCCCAAAAATGCATATCAATTTTCACCAACACGTTCTCGGATCTACTGTAATCCTTGCTAAAGCAGAAAGCAGATACGCATCTGATTCTCCCATTCTTAAGAAAGAACACAGTAGCTACAGCGATGTACCAGTGAAAGTAATTAAAAAGTCATGAAGAACAGTTATGTTTACATAACTACTATTTGGGTAATAAGGATCTGAGGAAGGTGGACATTAGCAGTACAGCTCATGGGCACGGAGATGCAAGTGTCCTTCACTTCAGCATGGTCTGCTACTCATGGTCCTGTTGTTTGGAGAGACTGAAGTATTCTACTACAGGTGTCTCCTTTGCACTTTTTCAGATTTAAGAGTAATTGTGATATGTAACATAGGGTTATAGAGATATCTAAAGCATTTATTAGAAATATGAACATGCCTGTTATAGAACTAAATATTAGTAAATATTTGAAATATGAATTTGTAAAATAATACTTTTTAACTTGCAGAAATATGGGCACTATGAGTAAGAAACATGCTGCAGTAGCTCAAGTTCACCTGCAGTGGATCAAGTAGCTGACAGAATTCATAGCCTCAGGACATGACTCATTCAGGGAATTGTCTCATGGAGGTTTTTGTTTGTGTTTTTCCTTTATTAGCACTTCAAAGTTAATTCAGAGTTTCTTGATGGTCTCATTACACTAATCCAGAGCATCTAAATAATTCTGCTGGATTAGAGGGAGTAAAGACAATCTGTGAGAAACTTTTTTTTAAGGACAGTCTGGCTTGGTAGTGGGGAAATGGGCAGAAAGCCACTGCAAAGGAGAGTTTTGAAAAAAAATGAGCCAGGCAGTGATCAAGAACTCAATCAGGCGTGAATATGACGTCCACTGAGGTCTCCCCTGCAGTGCTTGTGTGAGACAAATCTGCTATTATTTCTTGGTCTACCACCAGTCCATTTTCTGATATCTTCCCTTTGCCTGCCAAGTCTGCATCACCTGCAAAACCGAATGTGAGTATGGAAGTGCTCCTCTTTGCACAGAGGGGTCTCACATGAAGTGGGGCAGTCTGGGATGTAAGTTCTTTCTCCTTACTTGGCCTGGTGCATCAGTTTTACCTGTATCTTATCTCAGCCTAGGGGATTATTAATACCCATTTCAGAGTTGAAATTCTAAAATAATAAAGTGTAATCTTGGTTCTTTCTTGCAGCCATAAGTCAAAGTCCAGCCCTGATCACAGAATCACAGAACAGGTCAGGTTGGAAGGGACCACAGTGGGTCATCTGGTCCAAACTCCCTGCTCAAGCAGGGTCATCCTAGAGCACATGACACAGGATTGCATCCAGACAGTTCTTGAATATCTCCAGTGATGGAGACAGGACAGCCTCTCTGGGCAATCTGTCCAGTGCACGATCATCCACACAGTAAAGAAATTCTTCCCCATATTCAGGTGGAACTTCCTGTGCATCAGTTTCTGCCCATTGCCTCTTGTCCTTGCATGGAGTTACTCTTCCTCAGGTGCAGGACCCTGCATTTGTCTCGAATTTCAGGCAGTTCTTCTCTGCCCATTTATCCAACCTGTCAAGATCCTTCTGAAGGGCTGCACAGCACTAGGGGATATTGGCCACTCCTCTCAGCTTTATGTCCTCAGGGAACTTGCTGCTGCAACCAGATTTCTGTAGAGAAACTCAGTCCTTCATATACTTCCCCCTGTTAGGTCTGTGCTTGTTTCCTGTAGGTGGAGTGGGCTCTTGGCCCCTTTGTTGCCAGCAGGTTACGCACACAGGCTGGGCAGTCAGGGAAAGGACTGAGTGTTCCTTGGAGGTCCATGTGTGGTTTCCATAGACTTGTCTTTTTTTTATTTTTTCTCAGCAGGCTGGAAAAGAAGGTCCTACTAGAGAAAGAAGGAAAAATTTTTTTGCTGGCCTAGCTCAGGCTTTCTAATAATTTTGTATTAGAGGAACTACTTCTGTTTTAACTATTTGAAATATAATTTGCTGATGATGGAAGGCATTTTCACAACTTTGAATTTAGAAGCTCCCTATTTTCCCCAAAACAGCACAGTGCGAGCAGCCTCTGTGCAAGCATGGTCATCCATGTGCAGTCTCCATGCATTGTTTGCTCTCTGCTGAGACAGTTGCATAGCTGGCAGCTGTGTTTCTGATTTTCAGGAAGCTGCTGCCCATCCCACTGTAAGTACCTCAGTGATGAATGTCATTTGTTTTCCTCAGGAGACTGAATAGCTCTCATGTTCAGAGCCTTTTGGTCAGTATTACTGTCACTCCATTAAAAGTTCTGCATCACCAAGTTCAATTATCTACCTGAGGCTTTTCACAAATCCGTATTTCTTACTGAACCCAGTCTTGGCCTTCTGTTTGGATGCTTCTCCCACTAATGTCATGCAACTACTTTTCAGCTTGATTCTTTTATCATGAATTGCTGCCCAATAAAACACCACTTTTCTCCTTTATGTCCCTCTTGAGACCTTCTTGTGCAGTATTGCTTATCAAATAATTTGGTGTGGCTGGGAAATAAGATGTTTGGGAAAAGCTGCAGTTTTAATTGTTTTGTAAATGCTCAAGTGACTTGTAGCCATTACACTGTACAGTCCCTACCTTGTGCAGTGATGTGCTGTGCCTGTGACAGCCACCCTAAATGTATCCTCCATTCCCTTTATGTCTTACTATGTACTTTTTCTTTTATTTTGGATGAAATATTTTACAGGAGGAGCTGTGATTTTTGGATTCACTTAGTGC
This sequence comes from Eulacestoma nigropectus, assembly GCA_013397775.1. Lineage (NCBI taxonomy): Eukaryota > Metazoa > Chordata > Aves > Passeriformes > Eulacestoma > Eulacestoma nigropectus. The sequence goes on from VZTE01002224.1 coordinate 140,100, forward strand.
CTAGGACAGTGGAACCAGTTATGTTTGGGCTACCACAGATTGGCATCTGCCCTGTCTTGGGATGCTCCTAATCAGCAGGAAGTCTGTGAGGACTTTTTCAAGCATATTGTAAGAAGGAAGTTTTCATCAAGGTTGGGCCAACTGGGCACAGTAGAGAAGGCAAATACTGAGACAATGCCAGTGCATTTATGTTTGTCTCTTTGCAGTTGTGGTGAAAGCCATGGGATTCAGAAGAACTCAACAGTGGTCTTTGCAATGGGTTAACTTGTATTGTAGATGTCTGAGACCTGATCTAGATTCAGTTACTAGACTTCTAGTGTAGTGACTAAATATTTTGCAAACAGTAAAAAAAAAAACCCAGAAAAGAAACAGATTTTTATTAAGTATGTGGTATAGAACCGGGAAAGAGAAATCTTCATTGCACAGAGGAAATACCATGAGGTAGAACAGGATGTGGCTTGTTGGATATGTTTCTATGAGTCTTTGGCTTTTGTAGGGAGGTGTAAGGCAATGGAAATAATTGGTGAGGGGATCCTTGGAATAAAAATGGAGGGGGAGAGGGAAGGACCCTCTGTGCATTTGATCCAACTTTATGAACAGATTTCCAAAATTACAAGGGTGCTCCCAGCTAAAAGTTCAAATACATTTCATGTAAAGCTGTAGACAGAAGTGCAAGGACTAAGGATCACAAGTGAAAAAGTTAGAAAGGCTTATAGAAAAGAAAGGAAAGGCATACAATCCCTTGGCAACTTAGTAAAATCTTTACAATAATTTTCTTCTCTGGATAATGACATTACATATTACAGAAACATCACAGAATATTCTGAGTTGGAAGGGACCCACAAGGATCATCAAGTCCAGCACTTAAGTGAATGGCCCATACAGGGATCAAACCCACAACCTCGGCAATATTAGCATCATGCTCTAACCAACTGAGCTAATTACATTATTATTACATTTTACTTTGTTTCAATTATTAAACTCTTCATATCTTAACCCATGAGTTCTACTTTTTTTACCCCCCTGATTCTTCTTCCCATCCCACTGGAGAGCAGTGAGCAAGTGGCTGTCTGGCACTTAGTTGCTAGCTGGGTTTAAATCATGACGCCTTCTTACTGCTTTCCCTTAGTTCTGTACCTCTAATTTTTGATTTGTTCTTGAAATTACGTCAGAATAGAGTAATGATATGAGGATTCAGAGTCCTAAGCTTATCAACTGTGTTGGCAAACTAATCAAGTAACATTACACTGACAAACTCTCCTCAGTTTGCAGTGCCCTTAAGCATCAGCTTCTTATGGACTGCGTGGATATACACCTCCTGCATATTTCTCATGTGCCACCTCCTCTGCCGTCTTGCAGGGTTTCTTGGGACTGAATTGTTAGGAGACATGAGGCAATCTCTAGTGATTCTTTAGTCTTTCACCTACAAGCTCACTATGTGCTGTTGACCTTTCTCTGAAGCATGTAATGATGGCTCAGTGTCCTGTGTGAAATGGATTCTGCCATTAGAAAATAGATCTTTGTTCAAGCACTGAAATCATATGAACTGTCAAGGCTTTGGTTGTTTGTGTGTCTGGTTAAGAGAGGTAGGAACAGGTCATGAATACAGCTCTGTCCTTTTCACTTTCAATATTCCCCTGTGCATATCTTCTTCATGTTTATTATTACAGTTCCATTTTTCCTTATAGAAGTTTCTCTTACGTCTTATCAGAATGTCAGTTGCATGTTAATGCTTTGTTCAGAGAGGCACTGTGTTTACAGGGCAGGGCAGGAACAGTCTCTTTCCAGATGGCATGGAATGACTGTACATAAGGTTAGTGTGGTCCTTTCCTAGCACATTGTGCCACAGAACTGACAAGTGCAGAGCAAGTTAAATAGTGCTTGGTAAAGAGTCCAGAGAAACTCAACTTGAAAGACTAAGTTTCTAAGAATGAAAGAGGTCAAATTCATCCTGTGCTGTAAATCTGCAAGGCTTCAGTAAAATTATGCTTATAATCACCTCGTGTCATTGACTGTAGCATGGCAGACTTGTGAATCTCTACAGAAAGTATAAAAGCAAATTGTGCTGAAACAGTTCAGTGATAAGCAAATTGTGCCTTTTCAAAACCTTTTCACCAATTTCTTCCTGTGTAGACAATTAGAGTTTGTTCTCATTTCCTATTTATCATGACTAACTACCCTTCTCTAGGCTCAGCTGTTCCTTTTTATTCTCCTCATTTGTGCTTTGCTGTCCTGAAGCCAAATCTGAATGGATTTCAGTGGCTCTCTTGTACTTTTTGACTTGGTATCAGGAAGTCTGACACCATAAGAAAATTATTTTACAAATGCTAGCCATACAATGGATGAGTTCTTCAACAGTCAAAGTTCAGCTGAATAATGAGTGCAAGGTATGGTGTCTGTAAGTGTAAAATCTCTGAATTTTCTCCTCCAGTTCCCTTGCTGTAGCTCCCATCAAAGCTCAGTTTTACAGTACAGTAAACATTTTGGGTATAGAGACTGTAGGCAACAGCTGGAAAGGCCCAGTTTTACAATGCTGTGTTCGTCTAATCTGTTCCATAGTAGAATCAGAAAAGTAAAGTACAGTGCTGTTTCTTGAAAAGAGCGAACAGGTGATGTGTGTTCCTTGTGGGATGACAATATTTTTCTACTGACTTGCAACCAGTGAATTCTTTGGCAGTCTTGCTCCTGGCAAAGCCCTTGTACTTATCAACTCCCTCCTTATCGCCAAAGTAACACAAGTGGCATCCCATTTTTCAGGCAGAGCAGTATATGTTGTTCAGGCCCATCCTAAGTCATGGAGCCCTGTAAGGTGCCAACTTTCCCCAGGACTTAAAATGTGCTGTGGTAAAAATGAGAGTCACTTCTTTCTCAGATTTATCCTTTTTTACAAGTTCGCGTGTTGCCATCTAGGGGATAAGGACTTGTGACATCCTCATTGACTCCTCTCTCTCTCTCTCTCCCTCTTCCTTCCAGAGTGCTGCTGGGGTGAGTGCAGAAGAATGGCTGCAGCAGAACCTCTGACCGCTTTCTCACGATGGTACCTCTACGCCATCCATGGCTATTTCTGTGAGGTGATGTTCACAGCTGCCTGGGAGTTTGTGGTCAACTTCAACTGGAAGTTCCCAGGTGTTACCAGTGTGTGGGCGCTCTTCATCTATGGCACCTCCATCCTCATTGTGGAGAAGATGTATTTGTATCTCAAAGACAAATGTAACATTTTAGTGCGCTGCTTCATTTACACACTATGGACATACCTCTGGGAGTTCACCACTGGCCTCATCCTACGCCAGTTCAATGCCTGCCCATGGGACTATTCCCAGTTTGATTTTGACTTCATGGGCCTGATCACCCTGGAGTATGCCATCCCATGGTTTTGTGCTTCTTTCATCATGGAGCAGCTGGTGATCAGAAACACCCTGCGCTTACGATTTGATGAGACTGCCGAGCCGGGGGCCCCCACCGCCCCTGTTGCCTTGGCCAACGGCCATGTGAAGACGGATTGAGCAGTGACTTAGAACCATATTTAGCAATCTGAGAGAGCCCAGACCTCTACCACGGACTGTCAGCTCTGGGTCCGAGGTACTGCTCCTTGCTGTATGATAAGATTTATAAACCCCATTTTTCTAATGGGGGTGTGCATGGGATATACCAGAAAAAATGGAACCAATAGATTTTCTATGGATTTTACTCTTTGGTCTCCAAGGACCAATATCAGTTACTTGTTAGTTAGGTCATTTCTGATTTTAACTTATTACTGATGAAAGCAGTCCTTTTGCTTACACTTTAAAGTGGAGAAAGAAGAAAAAAGAAATGCTACGGCGGAAATGCATCCAGAAAAACCCCACCTAATCAGTGGATGGGCATGGACATGCCAGCTGAGTTAGTGATTGGCTTACTCCATTAGGCAATATTCAGGTGCTTGCTTGCAACCAATACCTCCCGTGGGACCTGAGATGCTGCAGGAACAAGGAAAATCCATCTGCTGTTGGGAAGTACCTAAGACTGGCAGTCTGCTGGGGAGGTAGATGGTGTTCCCCTCACCAGGTTCCATTGGCCTCTCCCCAGGTTCTTTGTTGCACCATGAAATAATCTGGTGCTGGACATCTTGCAGAATTTATATAGATCTTGTACTTTTTGAAATCTCAGTCCTGATACTCACTAGAGAATTTTTCTTTTTTTTTCTTCTTTTTTTGTTTTTCTAATAAAGGCCTTTTTTGCCAAGTGAATTTTACCATAATCTGTGCTATCTGAATCTTGGCAAAAGGCACAAGAAATAGTGCAAGTCTTCCCATTTCCTCTGTCACCCCAAAGCAGATCTTGCCTGAGGGTCTGCTGCAGATTCCAGCTCCCATCTCAGCCATGCAAACATTGTAGAGACTACATAGCCCACAAGAGTTTTCTGCCTTCCTTTCCAGGGATTCCTCTGTTTCTGGTGATGTCGATGACTTAGTCTGGCTGCAGCCCATTGTATTTGAAGGTCAAAACCTTCATGGGGCTAACATGGCATCCAAGATTTGGTACTCTGGCACTGACTCTCATGTTCCTTCAGCACTGGCAGGCCTTGGCTCAGTTCTGCCTAGTGTTCAGCTCTGTGTATCAAGTGGATTTGCTTTTTCTTCTCAAATTCTGCTTTAAATAATCACAACCGTATTGTCATGACAGTAATTGGAGGCAGCAAGAGATATACCATGCTGCCTGATACATTTATTAAAAAAAATAAAAAGCAAAACACCCATCTGAAAAGCATGCACTTTGTCATGCTCTGCCTGAATGAGGCTTTGAGTTAGGGTGTGAGAGCAATTATAGAGAGGTGGAGCAGGAGGGACTGCTGTGGCTTCACTGTAGACCTACCTGCACCAGGGACAGTTTGAAATTGAACCTGTTGGGAACACTTATGGAGTACAAGGACAGATGTGGTGCAGGGAAGGTGTTTGATAGTGGCAGCCACAAGCTTGTAATTCACTCTGTCAAGTCTTGGCCTTTAAAGTTAGCAAGAAACATGGAGCTTCCAGCTGTCAGATGTCTCACTCCTGTACTGATTTACGGGGAAGGTTTGCCATAGTTGTCCCGTAGGGCCAGATTAATTTTTCTTGTTCTTCCACCACAGTCAGCAGAGCTGTACCAGGGGTAACTTGGCTTGAAATGCAAATCTGTTGTAGGATTCCATTCTTATTTTGGAAATACTTGGGCCATTTCTGTGTAGGCCCCTTGTCTCTGGTAGGGGGTGCTCAGTTGTGAACCTGCTCCTTGCTCTGGCGCAGCCATTCCTGAGAGGAAAAGCACTGCTGGCCCTGTAGGTAGAATTGTTTCTTGGTTCTGCTCTTACAAGGCAGTGTTAATCCCTTTTTGTATCACATAGAGAGCAATTATTTTATTCCTTCCCCTTTTCACATGGCTTCCATTGCTGGCAATGGACACATGAAAACAGTGGTGGCAAGGAGTTAATCAAATCTGCCCTGGGTATGCAATGTATCCCTAATCACTGAGAATACTTAGGTGGGTATTTAGAGTTCCCTTTTTATAGTTCATTAAATTAAAAGAGAACAAACACCGAACAGATAGTTCTTTTGATGCTGTGATGCCAGTGTTATGAAATCAGAGGAGCAGTATGTAGTTTATCAGCCTTGTTGGTCTCAGGAGTATAGACCCAGGCAAAATAGTCACCTGAAACTGTACATGGAGGAAAAAAAAAGCTTTGTGTGTGGGATAATGTAGATGAGCTCTACTGGAGCAGAACAAGAATTGCAAGGTGCAGATGAGAGTTGGGATCCCACCATTTTGGCCCTGGTTATGTCAGGATCATCAAATGCAGTGTCTAAAGCTGGGTTGTCCTCTCACAGCATAGCTTAAATGTGGTGTTGTGCTGCCTCCTATGCCACCCCCACATCATGTGAAACCCTCAGCTTTATAGAAAGATCCTTAGGATCCCTGCTTTCTCCTCAGCTGTTACAAAGCTCTTTGGAAAGGTTAAAAGGAGTTAGCAATGTGGTGTGCAGGACTGGCTGTCCACAGAGTTAACCTGGTGTGCAATAGCAGTTGTGTCTGTTATTGTCTGTACTTTAGAAGGTCCCATATAAATGACACTTTGTGTTTTGCTGAGTGATGTAATATTTAACTGCTCCAACTATGGAAGGGTTTCCCAGCAGCATCTAGTATCCTAGGGCATTATTGTTATTGCCTGTGTCATTGAAACAGCTGTTGTAGTCTGCTTTCCACTGGTGTCTGACGTGTACTACCCAGCTCTCGCATCTTCATAAAGTGGTAATTTATACCCAGAAGTGCACTTTACTTGCAGCTTGCACTCCAGAAACAGAAAAGGACCTGGCAAATTCTTAAATCATTTAATTATGTATAATACCACATACCTAATGCAGCAGGATTAGCCAGACTTCTCAATTCTGAGCAACGTGGCTGCTGTCAGAGCTTTGTCTTTTCTGCAAAATCTCCCTTTTTAATACATGTGATGCTTCTTGTAACATCTTGCAGAACTGCCCAGAGCATGTTACCAGGATCTCAGTGGCAGCTCAGTGAGAGCTCGGGAGCTGGACTGAAGTTGAAGAGACATTTACATTAAGAAGAAAAAAAAAACGCACAAGGCCTAACATTTGTTTGTATGTGTATCTTCCTCGGTAGATTAAAGTTGCCTGTTTTGAGTTCACCAGCAATAAAAAAACCCTTGTGATTTATCTACCTTGTCCTAACTGCAGCAAAGATAGAGTGACCCTGATCTCTGCCTTTCTTTTCCAGGGGGTGGTGGGATATGGACTCTACAAGGTTCCAGTTTTGCATCCATTCTCTTGCTTATCTCATGTACGGTCCACCCTAAAGGATCTCAAAGTACGTGATACATAAATACAGAGTCTGGTGTCCTTCACACAAGAGGCAGTTCAAGCATTACTGTGGTATCTGTTCATACTCCAAAGATCTTGCCAGGGGGGAATGTTTGATCTACAGCAGGACCAGATGGCATTTTGGTCTTTGGTGTTATAATTGAGAGAAATGTGTACATATGTACCAGGTACTATTGCGCCTTTGGTCTGAGTGCATTTTGTAATTAAAGCAGAATAATCCAATCAAGATTTTGCTTGACTAGTCCTGTGACTATAAAAGGTAAAAAAAAGACTGCAGGGCTTTAGCTGCTTTGAGAATTAGGAAGCAGGTGACTGAAGTCCTGAGTTCAGTAGCATTGCTCTGCTGCTGACTGGTTTTCTTAAACCTGCACAGGAAGAAAGGGGATTTCTTCACTCACGGAAACTTCTGCCCTTTCTGTAAATAAAACATGAGCCACGACCAAGATGTGAACTGAAACCAAATGTTTTTCTATTTTAGTTTATCCTAGGCCCTGAATACATGCAGTATGCCCTCTATTCAAGGGGGAGGCTTGCAGACCTGAGCTCTTTTCCTCCACTTCTGCCTGCAAACTGCAGCTGAACCACCTGAGAGAGAGAATACTCTCTTCCCCTTCCTTCCTGCACACTGGCAGCTACCAAATCCCTCTGTGGTCCATCTCCTGTTGTAGAAAGAAATTTATCAAACCAGAAACTGATAGTAATGTGTGTCACCTCATCCAGCTGCTTTGGCACCTAATGACCACTTTGGGTCACAGAGCTGATGACTCTGGTCATCAGAGTCATCTGATGGGCACTGTCCTTGTTTGGCAAATGGCCTCCCTTTGAACCTGTCTTCCCTTACTCCTCTGGGAGTGCCCTGAGCCAACTGCTGGGGAAAGGGACATTCCCTTCCTTCCACCTTCTGTCCCAGAGAATGGAGCAAGCTCTGCAGCTGCTCAGGGGCCTTGGCACCACTCAAGTTTTTATGCTAACACAGGTCTGTCTCCACTTGGGCAGGAGAACTTTGATTTTAAGAGCTGTAAGGCTCTGGACTTCAAGCTCATCACAAGCAAGGCTTCCACAGACATCATGGTGGATTTGAACCATGTGGAGTAGCTTACATCTTCTAGGATGGCAAGGGTTTGCTCCATTAAGGGTTTGCCCACTGGGTTTACTGCTTTGTGAACAAGAGGGAAGTTAAAGAAGCAGGTGGTGCCCCCAGTACCTGCTCTGCTTTTGGCCCCTGGGCAACTAGCACAGATGCCGAAGGAAAAGGTGCTGTTTTGACAGAAGTCCTAGGGCAGGGGGTGGGGGTGCATTGGTTAGTTTGTACAAAGGCACTACATCTTCAAATACAAAGTTGTGCTTTCCCACTAAAATCTTCACTACTTGTGGAAATGCAAATGTTTGCTTGCCCCGAAGTGTATAATTGCTTGAACTTACTCTGAACTCTTAAGCATTTAAAATCTCCAGTCCTCTTTCTCTCTAGGTGATTCCCAGCTTACAACTTTGTGGAAAAATGCATCACCTTGGGATATGCAAGCTACTGCTCATTAAGCCAGTATAGGTACTAAAAGCCATACAGCGCTGTGCTCCATCCTGCTGAGTTAATCATGCTGTGAAGCAGAACAGAAACACCTCAGAGTGTGCTGCCATTTGGCTATACCACTTCAGGACCTGAATTAGTACAAATGCCTACTCAGGAATGCATTTTGCCTTATAAAATGTACTCTTAATTCCATGCTTAAGAGAGAGAAAGACAGAGATCCTATATAAGCTTCATCACTGCTTCTGATCTTACTTGAGATCTTACTTGTTTAAAATTTCAGCTGCTTAATTGAGACCCTGAAGACCAAATTTGGAAGGTGACTTTTTACAGCTCTGGAGCAGGTCAGTAGCATCACACAACTGCACTCTGCATTGCACGGGGTGTGCTGTGCAGCTCCAGTGCACAGCCAGGATGGGCTTCCACTGTACAAGGACTATGATGAGTAGAGGGGGTGAGAAAAGCACTGCTGATAATGGTCGCAGAGTAAGGACTGGTCGTGACATTCCCAAATCTTCAAGAGCTAGAAAGGTTGAAAGAAGCTCTTCATATTCTCTGTATCTGGCACTTCTCACAGGTCTAAAGCAAATTGGCAGTTTTTTTATTCTAAGAGATGCAGATCATTTCCCTGACTCTACTCTGGAGTCTGGGCAGCTCACTCCTCATATTGTAGCCACTGGATTTTCTGATATGAATGGCCTTCATTAGTGTCTCAGAAAATAGCAATTTTTAAATGGTAATCCCAAATGTTTGACGTCAGTTTGTATTTATGCTTTAGTCAATTTAGGAGCTAAAGACCCTTAAGTATCTGGTGATGCTGTTTGTTTATACTGTTGTTTGGCATGCTGTCCTGCTTTAATGCTATAATACAGAAGAAAGAGAAGGAAATACAAGCAATTTCTCTTAAATAAAAATACATAAACATGCAGTTGAGGCAACGTCTATTAAATAGCTGAGATGTGCATATGTGTATAGATGCCTGGCCTTTCAAATATAGGACACTTTGCAGTGCACAGTGTCGCTTTCCATTGTAATCACCGCTGCAATGTTTCTATATTGCTATTTCAGTGTGGTTCTTTACCTAGTATTTTGGGAATGAGGATAACAGTATTTTCACTTTCCACTGAAGGATCTTTTAAGTGCTTTTCACAAACTAATGAAATAATTTTTGTTTCTGAAGAATTACTGAAGTGGGTCAGAATTAACCCCAAATAGCACTTATCAGGAGCTGATGAAAATGTTCTGGCAGTTCCCAAAAGGTCATTTCAGAAAGAGAAAAGGGAGTTTAACACTTTACCTCTTAACCAAGTTTCCATATTTGTGGAGTGAGTTAATAACGTTCCAACAAAGTTGGGAAACTGGGAAAGTGCTACCTGGTTTCCACTGTCTGAAGCTGTCCCAGAAATGGTTGTGCATATCATCACATTGCTTTGTCTGCCCAAGTCAAAGCCAGCACATGAAGGGACTGTCAGAGCCGATAGGCAGCCCAGTATCTTGTATAAAATAGGACTGATTCCCTATGTCTGCTACATAATCCCACCTCCATCAGTAGAATACTTTTGGGTAAATATTGCTAGGAGCAACAAGCTATGTTAAAGGCTAAACTGAGGTGACCATCTGCTCTATCAGCTCGTGTTGCCGTTACTGCAGAGCTTATCTATGATGCTGTTTCTGTTGTCAGACCACTCATCTGATACCACAGCTCTTCCTACTGCTGCTCTTTCTCCAGCAGCTCCTCTGGGGCATCCTGTCCTTTTCCATGCTTTATCTCCACTGCAAGCCCATGCTGCAGTGACAGGTACCCAAGCCCTCCTACCCTAAATCTGAACCCCACCTTTGGCAATTGAAAAAAACCACTGTGTTAAATGATTGCTGATGAGCTGTACCTTCACTGAAGCCTACAACAGTTGCAGCTGTCAGTGCTTTGAAAAGCAGAGACCATTTTACACACTTGCTTTCAGGTGGAAGTATAGCAGCAAGTATGCAATTACTGTTCAGTGCATTTGCTCTACCTTCCACATAACGGTACACAATAGGTTTTCATGGCTAAATTCAGCAAAAAGCTTCTCTGGTCAATCTCTTTGAGTTTCAGTGAATGTAGAATAATACATAATAATTTCACCTCATCCTTCACATAAATGTGTATACACATAGTGAGTGTGTTTAGATGCACAAACATAGCTGATGGCATACATGCTGCACTGTAACTTCTACCAGCAAAGAAGAGCCATCCCCTGCTTAGCTGCCCACTCACTGCCACTTTCTTGAGCAGATGAAATCCAGAGAATATCCAAAATAAAGCCCACATACATAGGAGAAAGGTTAAGATCTAAGTTGAATGTTCTTGCCCTTGCAAGCCGTACATTTGTGTGCTTTGGTATGGCCTTAGTTAGATGTGTCAGGGGATTAAAGCCTCTAATCGTTGAGCAGTCAGCTGAGAGATGGAAGTTAGGCCTAGGTTTTTCAAACCTGTTTTACATATGGTGTTTAAATCAGATTAAGTCTAAGTCAAACATACCATACTATCCTGCTTCATCTTTTAAAAAAAGGAGAATTATCACTTGGGGACATTCTGGTTCCTTTGATAGAGTTTGGCTTCCAGTCTGTATACACTATTATTGCTAAGGAGAGCAGTGTGTACCCTGCTGAGTCAAACCCATCCCATCCACTCCTCTTCCTCAGCTAAGGCATCAACCAAAAGTACTCCCATCCAGGCTGTAATGTTGATCCTAGATGTCCTGTTCTTCTACTGCTCCATCTTTTGGCCACTGTATCGGTCTGCTCTCTTCAATCTCAGTCACATTGCAAATTCTCCAGGCCAGGCCTTGTGTTTTTGTTGTCACATTGATGTGAGCATGTCCCTAACAGGATCTGTAAGTGCTGTGTTATCAGAGAGAGTAAGCATTAAAAAAAGTTTCTTGAAATTTTCAAGGATAAGAGGAAACATCCCAGCTGTGTTCCACCAATAAAAGAGCTTGACCAAAATGTCCAAGAAGTAACCCTGTTGACCCTTTCCATCCAGCCTCGTCTGCCACTGGAAGGCAAATCCCTGATAATGATGAGCCAGCAACAGCAGAGTGGAGCATGGCTTGTGACACACTAGGAGCCTCCATGCGACTCCTCTTCAGGTGACACACAGGTGTCCACCTTAGCCAGATGCTGGCATGCTCTAGCAAAACAGATTTTTAATGTCACTGGATGGTGAACTGGCTCTTCAGCAGAGGCTGATTGAGGTTAGCATGGTAATGATAATGATACTTTGGTTGATAAGTGTGATGACAGAGCACAGCTGTCCTTTGATCTCGTAGCAAGGTTAGCATGACCCCCAGCAGTGTGCTTATGGTGGGGCTTTGTGCTGCATGACTGCTGATACTAGCACAAACATCTCCAAACAACAGCACAGGCTGCAGTTGTCCTGGACACTGACCTCTGGGGATGCACCCAGCATGAAGCTTGTGGTGTTACACTGTCCCAGCAAGGCTGCCTGCAACCTTACAGCTGCCGGCAAAGCCAGCAGTAAGCCTGGCCTTGACTGCTGTCCTGTATGGTTCATTAAACCTTATTTCTCTGCTTTATCTTCCATTGCCCATCCTGTCCTTCCTCTCTGCCTCACTAGCTGCCTCCTGGCAAGGTCTTATTGCCTGCTAGGGCTTTAGTGTGCATCTCTATTCCCTGTTTTGGATCTGGTGACTTAATCCTTTCCTCTTAACAACGTTTTCTTGGCTGGGGCTTCACAGCATTGTTACCTCCAGCTCTTTGTTGTCACCTCCTTATGGCCACTCTGTTGTCTCTCCTTCCCCAGGAATCCCTTTTCAGATCAGCTGTGTCCCCAGTCTGGGCACCCCCACCCAGTTATGCAGCTTTTACTGCCATCTCCCCGTGTTCCAGACCTCTGCCTCCCTCCTAGCTTGCCACCATCTCAGTAGACCCGCATTTTTCTTGGCTCCTCTGGCATCTCTTCCTGAATGAGTTACCAACAACTTGAACCACCTGCAGCCAGGGTAGATTTCTGGTCCCCTTTTTCTTCTCATGTACCCCACTTCTGCCCTTTCTCCCTGGAAGATACATAGCAAATGGGAGAGGCAGAGACATCTTTGACCTTGTCTTCTGCTCTTCCATATTTGCCTGGCCTTTATGTTTTACTACCTGATCCCTGCCCCCTGAGGTCTCCCTCCTGGACTGGTGCTGGTGTTTCACATTACTCATCCTATACCCAAGATGTTTTCTTCAGCTGACCTGCTAGAACATACCCTTCTCCCCATGCCAGTTTGTCTCACTAGCCCTACGAAACCCAGCAAATTAAATCATCTGCGTATCTATTTCACGTATTTATGAGTGAGATACTAATCCCTGCATAGTGAAAGGGTCATATGTAAAAGGGGAAATGAGGACACCAGCATTAAAGGGAGATGTGGGGGAAGGGAAGACGTAGACCCAGAGCAAGGGCAGGGCAGATGTCAAGGAGATGAGTTTAGAGTCTTGAAAAAAAATACAGAAAACTGAAACAAGAGCAGATCTGAGTATCATTGGCAAGCCACACTGATTGTTCTTTCCTTGCTAGTTCTGCACTTAAAGCACTCTTTTCTGCTCCCTACACCTATGTCTTCAGAGCAGAGACCAAGTCCTCAAATGGCTCAGAAAAATATATAAAGAAATTTAAAAAACAGGAGATGCCTCTTTTCTCTGTGTCTTCTATGAAAAGAAATGTCTCTCCTTCCCTTTCACGCCCAGCAGGAAAGCTGATCTGTCAGACTGATCCATTTGCCAAGGCTGTCCTCCCAGGCCTCCTTGCCAATTGTCACTGTGCAAGCAGAAAAGCTCTTCCTGGCTTCCCCAGCACAGCTCATGCGCCATGAGGTCCCAGGGGGCAAAGGATTTGCACGTGATGCCATGACCGTGACCTCGCGAAATGGCTCCGTTTCCCATCTGTTGTGTGCTGTTGCCTTCCGAGGACACGAAAGCATGTGAAATGTCTGTTGGATACAGAAACCTTTCAGGCTGCAGCCACGATAAAATATCCCTCCTTAAAGCAGTAGAGAGAGATTGGGTTTTTTATTGCCCCGTAAAGGAGTCTGTAGTGAGTGAGCTGGAGATTTGACAGTTGCATCCCAGTCATATTTTAACACAACACAGACAGCAGATGCTTCAAGATTATATTTCTTCATGTGCATTGGGTCTCCAGGGAGATTACACATTCAGGGTCAAGGGCTTTAGGGGGCCGGCTCTACAGCCCTGCAGGAGGATTTTTCTGTTACCAGCAAAAAATATCTGTAAAGCACAGGGCATTCTGCCAAGCCTTCTATATGGAGTCAGCAGGAAATGCTGCTCCCAAGAGATATTTTACCTACAGCTCTGTCAGGGATAGCTTTTGTTATAACAATAGCATTGATCAAATATCCCCATTGCTGCACCACCTTGCAGCCCAAGTATTGGGGCTGAGCCTGAGCAGAGGAGCAGTGGTTACTCATTGAACTGTTAAAAGGCTATTTGTGTGTGGGAAAACTGTCTGCTTCTGTAAAGGCAGGCAGAAATGGGCACTTTGTCTCAGTATGGTGTTTTTGAAATGCAGATATCTTGGCCAAGGAAATCATTAGCTGGCCAGCTCAGAAGGCCATGCAAGGGAGACAATTATGTCCAAAGATGCAATGAAAGCTCTCATGGGGTTCTCACTGTACACACTGACAAGACAGAGATGTTTTAATGAGGTTTTACAAAGAGCTCCCTCCTCCTACTCCCAATCCTGCATGACTGTTAATTTATCTGCTTTGTATATTGAAGGATTAAGACTGAGCAAGCCCTGCTAGAATAGGAATTGCCAGGAGATTTAGCAATCCAAACCTTGACATCAGCCCCTCTAAAATCCAGTCCTGAAATATCTGTATCAGTACAACTCAAACGCAGATACAGGCACTCCAGGGTGCCAGCTCATAAACCAGGGTGCTCATTAGCCTCTGGGACCAGCCTGGCCCAGCACAGGCAGGTAGTACTCACCCAGGTTCTGGCAGGTGCTGAAGCCGGACTGTCCCAACAAGGAGTGCCTGTGCAGCCCAGTCGCCTGCAAGACAACAGCATGCACCAGCACAGACATGGGCCTTCCTATAACTGGTTCCTGAAAAAAGGGAAAAGGTAGTGTCCTTAGTCTGGACTAATTTCTTTGTTATTCTGTCTCATGCTTGCAGGCTCTTGCTCATAGCTTACAGGCTCTGTGTAAAATGCTACTAAATCATAAAGGGAATGTTTTATGCTTACTGAATAGTGAAATCAGTAACGTAGGATGAGAACCAAAGGGAACATGGACCTCACTTATTACTAAATCCTGCCTCAGACAAAGCTGCTTCAAACTTCTGTGAGTGTTTTAGTAAGGAAGGAACATTAACCAAAGAAACCAGGATTTACCTCAAGTGCTGAAATCTGCACAAGAGAAAGGAGCTGGTTTTAACAAGTGCCCTCCAAAACCTGCAGAGCCATATGGGGCATCAGTATAGCTTTGCAATGCTGCTGGCCTAAAAACATGAACTGCCCCACTATGTTCCCCCCACCCTCATGCACAGAGGTTAACGGTGCCAGAAACAGTAAATGTCAGGAAGTGTTTCTGAGGTGGAACGTAGATAATAAATTTCATTTTACCAAGTCATGAGTCCTCCCACCTTGGTGTATAAGAAGAAAGTCTTGCTCTTCTTGGATTCCCTCAATATCCACATTTTTGTGGCTGAAGTGGTGTCAGCAATTTCCTTTTTTCTCCAAGTTTTGAACAGGCAGAAGGAGGAATGGAGGCACTTGTAAGCAGAGGAAGTTAGCAGTGGGGAGGAACGACTGTGAGAATTCCTGCCCATACCAACCTATTTTTTTTCCATTTCATTTAAAATACATAGTTTTGATATTATGTGTTGATTTTGATTGTTGACAGACTGCACAAAAAGAGCCAGTGTGTTACTCTAGGCATTTTTGGCAGATAGGAAGGCAAGCTATCCAGTTAGGATCAGCAGCTAACCCAGAACAAAGCTTTATCTCCAGCCAAAAGCTTAATCCAACAGAAACCAAACATCTGCCCTTCTCGGGTATGCTGGGATGGAGACTGAAGTCTTGGCTTCTGGATGGCTCCAGAATTGTTCTTCATCTTCTGACTCTTCCCAGACAGAAAAGCAGGGCATGGACACTCACTCTGTGGTTTAGGTAAAAGACTGTGGTGTAGGATGGCAGAATTACAGCTATGAAACCTCAGAGCGAACCACACATAGGTCTAAGACAATTAACAGTATCCCTCCCTTGCCCAGGAAAACATTCTGCTCTTTCTGAATTTTCTCTCCCTGTGTCTCTTTTCATACACAGCAGATTGAAACCATTATCCCTGGAATAAGAGGGTGAATGCTGCTTTTTTTTCACTGTATCTCATTTCTGACCTCTGCTGCTTTTTACTGTTCTAGTCCTGGTTTATAATAGGAAATTGAAAGCTCAAAGATTTTCTTCACATCTGACATTCATTCCTCCTCCCAGCTTCTTTTTGTCCCTGTTAGATTAAAGGCAGAGAAAAAGAAACAGTCAAAACTGTGTGTTTATGGTCTGTGTTTTTAATACCCAAATCTCTGCTTCTGTTCTTAGCCTGATTTACTGTAACTATATTCACTTCACTGATCTTATTCTGAATCCTCACCAATGTAAGAAGGAAGTCAGGTCATACATTTAAATACTGATATATTTTAAACATAAGACTGAGAGTTAAGACAAGTCATCTTGCTCATCTGCCTATTCCCCAGCTGTGATGAGTTGTCTATATTCCTGATCTTATCATTCAAGACTAGATATTTGAAAAGTGACCATAGATTTAGAGTGACTCAAGTTTTATCAGTCTGGGACATCTCTCTCCTTATTCTCTTCAGATGGCTCCAGTAAGAAGTATGTCAGCTGTGCACGCCTGGGGATGAAAGTATTTCAAGCTGGAAGCCCTAAAATGAAACCAGCTCAAATCAGAGGCTTTAAAAAGTCATTTGGCCTTTGTATGTGACTTGGTGAGTCCCCACTGCGAGGTCAGGGAAACATGCAGCTCCCAGTGGAATCTGAATGAGAGCCAGTTGAATCAACTTTTGGTACCAAACGGCTGTTGAGTCACACAGCCCAGGATACACCTGTCCCTGCTGATGCCAAGACAGCACAGCTGATGAAAGTCAGTGATGAATGCAGGATGTCTCTATCTTCTGTCAGCTCAGTGGCACCTTTCCCTATGGTGCACTTTATTTTGCAAGGCTGAGAGTGTTCTCATTTCATGCCCTTTCCCTCTTTGGTGTGAAAACAGGTCTGGGAAAATACTCCTTCAGTGACTGAACTGGATTGGACTCTGATGCTTCAAGCAGATTTATAAGACTATATCCTAAAGAACACTGAAACAAAAGTTCAGTTATTAGACAATTAATAGGACCCCAGCTCAGCAAAACAGCTAATCATGCATTCAGCTTCTTGCTGTACAAATGTCCTATTTTACTTCAATTAAGTATAGGCCTAATTTGCTGCATAGTTAATTTAATACAATTTGCTGTAGTGATTTATTTAAAAAATAGCATGGCTCTGTAAAATCAATTTGTCATGGGTAGTCAATGTAGGGTGAGGATAATGTGCTCATAGCTATAGCATCATGCCCAAACACTGAGTGACAAACATGCTTGCCTGGAGAACAATAGTATAGTAATTGAGTTTGCGGTACTGGAGTCCTGGGGTGATATTTGCATATATTACTGCTCTGTGCTTATCCCAGTAAAATGGATAAGAAGTACCATGCTTCAAGGTAAAAAAATAATCACCACAGAATTAACCTGATCTCTTCTTTCCTCTGTGGTTAAATCTTCTACAATTATCCACTAAGAGATCTCTTCCATCTGTTCTCCAACACTGCTAAGACACAGGACACTGGGCCTCTGTTTTGATCTTGTTTGAGACTGCTGAGTTCCTTGTAGGTGTGTGTGAGCATGAGTAACATCCAATTGCAGGGCATGAAGATGTCTCATTCTTTCACGGGCAAGCAGAAAACTATAAAGCACAAATACTGTGGCAGTGGAGATATTCTTCTGCTTTCTCTGCCCAGGTTTGGTGGTGTGTTCTGTCTTCCAGGCCACTTGGCCACCTTTGGAAACACTTCAGCAACATCTTCTAGGGGAGAATGGTGAGGGATGTCTGGAGTAGTTTCCTTTGTAGTTCCAGCCAGAGGGATCTCATTCATTGCTTTAAAAATAAGTAGAATGAAAAGCATGCAACAGCCAAAGGCCCCAGACCAAAACAATTAAAGGAATGAAATGTTCCAGGCTTTGTTTTCTTTCTGGTTCGTGTGTTTGTTGTTTGAAATAAGAGCTACTGGGCTGAGATCAGCTGCAGGGTTATCAGAGCAATCAATCTGTAGCATCACAAAGGGAGGACTCTTTTCCCCCATTTCTGGCAACTGCACAGAGATGAGTGTCTGAGATCTACTCTTCTCTGCTGGTGTTTTCTGAGCAAAAAAGCTCATCTTTCAATCGAGTCCACTGGTTCCTGTCATCTCTTTTATCCACTGAAGAATTCTACAGATGGAGAGAGGGCTGTACCTGAAAGCAATAGATGTCTTACCCTAATTGCTAAAACCAGGCACCATCAGTGCTAATTTCATGGTGTCTGACTCTGAGTGTGATGACGAGGGGTACACAGTGCACTTTCACTACTGGTCACTGTGAGGTACTTGGATTTTTCTAGTCTAATTGCAGCCTCTCAATAGAGGCTGGATGCTGTGAAGGATCACAATGCTCCTAAAGGCCCACTCCTGTGATATCTGTCACTTCTTTGTCCATCTCAGGGAAAGCTGCAGGAAATTCTGTGTTGAGAGTGGCAAGGCCTGGTGATTGCAGACATCACTACTGGGACAACCACAGCAACTTCAGTAAACAGAAGGTCAAGACAAGGCAGTAAAAAAGGGGTGCTGGTAAGGCACAGGTGTCAGGTTTGTTTTATGTGGGGTACATTTGGTTTAACATGTACAGGTAAAGATCTGTTCTAGTAACAACAACTTCACATAGACTATTATGCTGCTGCTATATCAGTTCATGGCCTTCTCATCTAAAAGGAATTTAACAGGGAAATAGAAAAAGTCCAAAGACTGGAATGACTCCTCCTGTTCCTTTAACCAGAAAAACCTAAATGAAGTAGGAAGCTGATCTTGGAGGGTAATCTTCTTAGATGAGTACAGGCTAAAAGTGGAATAATCCCCGAAGTCTCTCAATTTGTTTGTTGTAGTTTGTGTAGAAAGCAAATGCAGATGAGTTTTTCAAAGCTATAACATGCAGGTGGGGCTGTCCTTCTGCCTGCAATAGCAGTGAGTGTGGCTAGTCTGCTTTTTTGTAAAAAGGGTAGGAGGTAGAGACACTCCCTTTCAAAAAACTCTGCATTGCTGCTGAATATTTCTGAAATAGTTTTGGGGGTTTTGGGGGATAATTCTGGATTCACAGCAGCATGGGTGAAGAGGGATTAAACAGAAAAATGCCTTCTGTCTGTCCTGACAAAAAAAAAAATCTTTTTCCTAGGTGTAAAGGTGTCTGGTCAGACAGGTCTTCACTAATACCTGAGGAGGATTCATTATAATTGGGCTTAATCCTTCCTGAGCAGGAGGAAAAAGGTTAATTGCCTGGGGAGAAGCATTTATCTGGTCCCCAGACGGTTCAGAGGACTGGGCTGTGGGGGGAAGAGTAAGTAAAAATGAAGAGTTACTTTTTCACAGGTCTGTTGTTCTTGATTTGTTTATTATAGCCAATGGCAACAGTGCTGAACAGCTTCTAGAAACAATAGAAAGGCAGTCTCCTTTCCCCCCACCCCATCCCTGGAGCAGATGCATCTGGCAAAATCTCACGTTGAAGTAGCTTTGCTAAAGCTGTGCTGGTACGGACAGCATGGAAAATAAAGTGTTTTCAACCAGGGTGCAGGCCTCCTTATGAGGTCTTTTGAATTTCTTTTTTTGAGATGGGGAAACCTCAAAGGATTGGAAGTAAATCTCCAATTCCTTTGGGGAGACAGACACAGACAGAATACTTCATTGGAGGTTCCTTTGTGTACTGTTATTGAGCATCATCTTGGGACCTTAACCCAGGAAAGCATGGGCTGTTCTATAACTGTTTTCCAGTCTCCAGAGCTCATGGGTCATTTCTTTCTATTAAAGAATGTGGTAGGCTTCAAGTAGATAACCCCTAGGAATAAGAATATATTAGGCTAATTAGATACTAGTCAGCAAGCATAAGATGGGGAATTGCTCTGAATATCTGGATTACCCTTGTGAGTCAGAACTGTTGCTGTATTCTCCTGGAGCAGACTCTTTTGGGGAGACATTTTCACAGGAGTAGGGGAACACTGCTAATTTTAAGGCAAGAATTGATAGCTGGAAAATAGTAATAAACCTGAGGATTGTAGTTATTATCAGTGAGCTGACACTGTGTTAGTAATTATGTGAATCATCTGAAATGTTTCAGAATGCAAACTATTATCTGAAAATGCTCACAAAAGGCTGTCTCGGGTTTGAGGAAGAAACTTTTCTGTGGAATCTGTTCCAGAAAGGAAACACTTTACCATTATCGTTTAAATTCAGGGGACTTGCAGAATTATTAACTACTGAGTATTTATTTGGGTAAGAACTGACAAGTATTTCATCATGTCTCCTTCAAATTAGACTCTATACTTTTCTGCTTGCCCCTTAGCAAGCTAATCACCATTCCTTTTTTTATTTTAATTGGTGTGCTTGATGTTAGATCCTTTCCATTCTATGAGACCTCGTTTGTTGTTGCTGTTATACTTCTGCCTTTCTGTGACTCTTCCTCCAGTGTTGCCAGTTTAAATAACCTTCTTATGTTAATGTCGTGAAACTCGGTTCTTCTAAAGTAATCACCTCTTAGCTTTATTAATCCTTTCTTATTATAAGTTCCAGAAGCAGCAAAAGGCTTAGACTAGTGCAGTTCTTTGCTGTATCATGCCTGACACGTGAGTCTATTGGGACGGCACTACTTACTCTCGTTGCAGAATAAATAGGTAAAAACAAAGCCAAGATGGAAAACAGACACCCTGTCGTGAAGGGGCTTGACCAAGGTCACAGAGCAGAGCTGTTTGCAGAGTGCCCTGATTCCCTAGCGACTACTGTCCTAGTCAAACATATGGAAGCTGTGGTGCTGCCTGCTGTGATGCTTCCTGCTGTGTTGCTGCTTCAGAACGTTGACAGTGACTAAGCATATGTGAACACATCTCTGGTTATCCTCTGAATGTTCTCTCTCAAGTTCCACAGAGAAGATGATGCACAATTATTTGACAGTAGGTTTAAAGGTGTATCTGCATATCTGAGAAGCAGACTGTGGAACAGTCATGACACCTCTGAGAAATGAGGTTCGAAGAACTTGCAGGACAGGCACCTGGCTGTATTGATTTCACTCACAAATTTGCTAAACTACTTGGCTGGTAAGATTTTCTTCCCTTGCTCAACATCCCAAAACAGTTCTCTGGTTTAATACAGGTATTTTGTTTGTGCAGAAAAGTGGAAAGGAAGCCTGTTGGCCTGGAGGTGAAGGGAAAGCCCTGATGCATTTGTGGGAGGAAAGAAAAGTCTTCAAGGCAATGCTTCCTTTTCCTCTGGTGGGAAGGTAGGGCTTCTGCTACCCCTGTACCAAGGAGGAAATAGTAGTTCATGACAAGTTATACTATGGTCATGTCCTCCTTTTTTACATTGAAACTAAACTGCAGCAACAGACATCTTTTTCCCTTTCCTTAGACAGCTTTTCTCAATTGTGACTCACATTTTTCAAGTCAACTTTTAAAGGCCAACTACACTAGGAGGAGCTCTTCCTCTATGCCATCTCTCCCTGTTCAGCTACCTTTTCACTGCAGCTCTGAGTTGCTTTTGTATGAGCTGCTTTCTCCGTGGCCAGCTTCTTAAATCCTCTGGACTTCTTTAAGCATGCAAGCTCCTTTCAGGGTATGAAAGAAACACTAATTCCCTGACTCTTTTTGAAACTACAGTTGTTGAGCATTTCATGATAGCTTCTTGCTGCTTCTGCTGTTCACTCATTTGGAAGAGTGACTGAGGTATGTTCTGTAGTTTGCAGTTTCGCTGTGGCATTTGCGTTTCAGAATAGACAAAAGCCCAGACGTTCAGTTCCCAATGTGCAGTTTCTCAGTTAGATGTCCAAGGTAATTTGGCCCATTTATTCTTCAGTTGGGTTATTTTTTAGTACTGTAAAGATTATGCCGATAACTTGTACACAGTACTAAGTTCAAGACTTTCTAGTATAACCTAGAGTGAGTTGGAAAACTCACCCCGTAGACATTCATGTCAGTCATGTTTGATGACTGCTTCTCCCTGTTACATTCAGAAATTCCCTGTATCAGGAATAGTGTGGCCAGCAGGAATAGGGAAATGATTCTTCCTCTGTATTTGGCACTGGGGCAACAGAGGTGGTGAAGGGTCTTGAGTTCAATGAGGAGCAGCTGAGGGAGCTGGGGTTGTGCAGCCTGGAGAAAAGGAGGTGCAGGGCCTTATCATTCTCCGCCAGGTGGGGTGTGGCCTCCTCTCCCAGGTAACCAACAGGACAAGAGGACATAGACTTAAACTGCACCACGGGAGGTTTAGGTTGGATGTTAGGAGGAATTTCTTCACAGAAAGAGTAACTGGGCATTGGAATGGGCTGCCCAGGGAGGTGGTGAGTCACTGTCCCTGCAGTTGTTTAAGGAAAGACTGGACGTGGCACTTAGTGCCACGGTGTGACAAGGTGGTGTTCGGTCATAGGTTGGACTTGATGACCCCAGAGCTCTTTTCCAACCTAACTGATTCCGTGATTCACATTATGGGGCATTCTCTCACAGCTGGCAGCAGACGAGGTGTCTGTAAGCCCTAAATCTGAAGACAAGCACATAATTCCAATGTTCTTTACTAACAACTGACCGCGTGCATGGCACTCTCCATGCTAGAGACTTTCGGGTTTTGTACACGCTTTTGTGCAGAGGACGAAAAGAATTTCTACACTACGGCACAAAAGCCCCGTGCAAGGCTCCCGCCTCTGGGGAGGCGCTCACGTTCACGGGCGAAAGGAACACTGAACACATCCGTGGGCCCTCAGTCTCCACAAAGGAGAGCAGTCTCCCGACTGAGCGAGAGCACGCAAACACTATCCACAGCAGCACCGCCGCCATCCAAGGCGCGCCCGCTCCCGGGAACTACCGCTCCCGGCATGCCCCGCGCGCCGCCGGCTGTGAGCGCTGCACGATGATTGGCGGCAGCGCAGCCAATCGCGAGCGCAGGCCTTGCCCGGCGGCCCCGCCCCGTCGCGCCCGCCGCGGGGAGCCTTTGAAAAGTTCTCAGGTGCGCGGGTCGCTCCCGCCGCGGGGCTGCCCCAGCCCGGCCCGGCCCGGCCCGGCACCGCCCGGCACCGTCCGGCCGGAGACCCGCGGGGCCGGGGCTGGTTTGCCGTGGGAGACCCCCGAGCCGCGGGGTGAGGCTGGTTTGCGGAGGGAGCGGGTTTTTTGATGCCCGCGGTTTTCGCTGCCGGGGCGAGAGGAGGCCGGGCTGGGTCTCCGGCTGCAGGCGCATCCCCGTGACCCGGGCTGATGCGGCGGAGGGAGCCTGAAACTTTGGGATTCCTTCCTGTTTAAAGAGAATTTTATAGAGGGGGCGATAAAGTTTCCATCTCGTGAAGATGCGGAGGCCTGTGCATCTGCAAAGTTGTAGCAGCTTTGTGTTACGGCAAACGTTTGCAATATTTGCACTTACTACATTATAAAAACCTTAGTTTTGCCTAAATGTATGAATTAATACTAGGAATGTTGCCTAAATAATATGTGTGAAACACCGACGTGGTCAAGCATATGTGTGTGTATGCTTTGGGTTGTACTGGGCTGGACAGCATCCCGTGGCATTTTGTTCAGTAGAATTCAATGTTAATGGGACACCAAAACTGAGTGTTGTATTCTGGCAGTGTTCTAGGGCTGAATGCTCACTGTGATTGCTCTACAATTCATGTTCAGGCATCCAAAAATAACTTATTTCTTGCCAGTGCAGTATAGCATGAGGAGTTCTTGTTCAGCTCGTGAACAAGCTGTGTAATTTCCAGCTTTCTTATGTCCCAGAAACATCTGTCCTGTAGACATTGCTGACACTTCCGTTCTTACTGGTATGTTCTCATGCATCGTCAAATATGAGGAGATGTAATTTAATAAAACTGCATTCAGGCTAGTAACATAATTTGATGTGACACAGACTTACATGGGAAATCTATATGACCTTGCATTACGTATATGTACACACCTCCCTGTTCTTTAGCAAGGAGTTAGTGGAATTGTCCACACAGTCATATTCAAATCATCTTTCAGACTTTTTTTTTGTTTGCCCTGTAGATTGGGAAGCATGGCTGCTAAGAAACTAAGAAGAGCACAGTTGTCTCAGGAGATGTGCAAAAGGCTGAGTCGCTATCAGATCACTACCTGTCAGGTGAAAGGGTTGTTTTTTTTGTGGGGGTGGTTTGATTTGGTTTGGTGGGTTTTTTTGGGTTTTTTTTGGCATGTCTGTGTTGTTTTAATGCATGTTGAATTCACTTTTTGGTAGTTTAATTAAACAGGGAGCTTTGCTTTCTATAAAGTAGGGGGCATTTCAGACTCTGTCTGGCCTACTGCCTTGTAAAAATAGAGCTTTAAAATGATAGATGCCTAACTAAAACATTTAAACTTTTATGTACTTACTATCCATGTGGAGGTAGGGAAGTTGCAGAAGCAGCTCTGCAGAGAAGGACTGGGGGGCCTGGTGGACAACAAACTGTCCCTGAGCCAGCAGTGCCCTTGTGGCCAAGAAGGACAATGGGATCCTGGGCTGCATTAGGGAGAGCATGGCCAGCAGGTTAAGGGAGGTGATCCTGCCCCTCTACTCAGCCCTGGTGAGGCCTGACCTGGAGTGCTGTGTCCAGTTCTGGGCTGATCAGGACAAGATGGACATGGAGCTCCTGGAGCAAGTCCAGTGAAGGGCTATGAAGATGAAGAAAGGACTGAAACATCTCTCTTATGAGGAAAGGCTGAGGGAGCTGGGCCTGTTCAGCCTCAAGAAGAGATGGCTGAGAGGGGACGTCATCAATGTCTATGAGTATTTGAAGGGAGAGTTGGGAAACCTGTGGAATATGTACTAGTTTTGTACAGATTGCATCAGTTCAGTCCCCAGCCTGGATTTCTAGGTTGAGCTCTCTGAACTGCTCTATAATCTTTCAGGACTTCTTATGTCTTTCCATCTTGGAGCTAATGAAAGTGACGGGACAGAGCTACTATGAGGTGCAGAAGCTTCTTTGTAAAGTCAGCCGAGCTTGTGCTCCCAAAATGCAGACAGTAAGTATGCTTGTGTTGATACTGTTTTGATACAATATCTGGGAAAAAGCTGAACGTTGTTGCTCATCTTTTTAGCTGGGAGGCTTGTGGTGTCTCAGTTTTATCGCACAACGACACAATGTTTTTATTTTTAGATGTAGATCTCTGATGCACTTTAGGTTGATGCAATTACGTTTATTAGGTGTTATAGCCCCATGAGATTGTTCAGGCTTGCAGCATCAGTTCTGAGTGCACTAGGGAAATAAGTCATACTCTGGCAATCCAGCATGTAAAAATTGCTTCTAGTTTGGATCCTGCAACTGAAAAAAAAAATTTTGTTTAATACAAGCAAATAAGAATTTTGGTATAAATTTGGTTTAGATATAAAAGTGGTGCCAAGAAGCGAAGTGATCCTGAAAATAATTTCTTGAGGACTTTTTCCACCCGTGTAAGTGAGCTGTAGTGTGCCTTAGGCTACAGTAGCCTAACTGGGGAGGGTGCAAGAACAAAACATGTTAGCTGCAATGCAGCGGTGGCATTTTCTTTTCTTTTTTGAATTCATGTGAAAATATGTCTTTTAGAACAGAGAGGATACAGACAGTTCTGACCTCAGTCAATGCAACCCCCTTTTTATTCCTGACAAAAATAGTCCATGTCGAAGTTTATTATGTGTAATTGGCATAGTAATTGTAGCAGTAATTCTGTGAAACTTTAAGTTCACTAATATGCTGCAATAAAGTTAAGAATAGAAGAATTAATATGTAGTGAATGTATTTAAAGCTAGCTAATTACTAATTTTTCATCAATAACTGTTAATAATTAATAAATTGAAGAGAGATGAAAGTTTAAACAGAGCTCTAGCATTCACTTTTGCCTGTCATCCACACATCTCTGTTCAATCAAGTTTCTTTGCTGAGAAGCCTGGCAAATGCTGAAGTTTATCAGACAACAGTGGTCAAGGTCTGTTAATAGAGAGCCAGATGTGTAAGTGCCTACAATACAGAGCTGTACTTCCAGAAACGGATGTTAGCTGTTTTTAAGGGATGTGGATTGAATCTTTGCAAACACAGGATATCAAATGGACTTCATGTCAGAGTGAGTGATGTAGCATCATGACCAATGTAGCAAGAAGGTTTGACAATATCTTTGAGTAAAAAACCCATCTGAGTAAATTGGATAATAAGAGATATAAATAAGGGGAAGATGCTGTCCAGGTATAACACTGGAAGCAAAATTTGAGAGTATGCCAGAATACACAGTAAAGCCTTAATTTCTGGAAAACTTGCCTTCCATTGTGAAGTACAGAGTGAGGACTACTGAGCTCATCAGAGAGGAAGTTAGTTTAGGGGTGACTTGATCACAGTATAAGCTGAATAGAAAAAGGTAATCATGTTAGAGACTTTCTAGGATCTAGCTGAACAAAAAGCTGAGCAAGATCCAGTGGCTGGGAGATAAATTTGAAACTAAATTCCTGAAATGGGAAGAAAGAAGAAAATCTTTAGAAACTAACATAGGTTATGATTGGAAAAGGTTATCTAAGGTTGTTATAATTTTTCATTGACTCTTGCTTTAATGATTGAATTTTTTTTAGTGAAAGACAGTCTTGTTCAACTTTCATTTTGTGGGCTAAATGCAGGAAATGCTGGGTAAAATTTTAGAGACCATGTTAGGCAGGAAAGAAAGAACAGAATATTCTTTCCATGGTCTACAGTGTTTATTTTCAGTTTACAGGGTTTAAGTGCTGTCAGAGGTTAAATGAAAAAATGATTAAATTAACATGTTTTAAATCCTTCTTCATTAGTACATGTGTTCACTCTTAAAGTTTGCAGACTCCTCTCTCTTTTGAGTGAGGTAAAGGTCTTTGGTTATAATGGCCTGTTGTGTGTCTTGAAAGCTGTTTTGCTGGCTTGTTGTCCCAACAAATATGGACTAAAACATCTGGGATTCAATGGTGTGGTTATTTACTTAGTCATCAGTGATTTCTGTGCAGGTGCTTCCAATAGTGCATTGTATTCCCAGCAGAGTGTCTTAAGACTGGAATGAATCTGATGCTCGCATTTCTCTCAGGCATAGAGAAATCTGATTTTCTGGAGTGGTCGGTCATGGCAGGTTATGATGGTGTGCTGTGACAGGGCTTTGAGAATCTCTCAAACCTCTTTTGTTGGGCCAGGAGCCTGAAACCTCTGGGAACTCTGTACTGTAGCTAGAGCAAGTATGTTTATAAGTCTTGGGCTGTTTCTCCTAAAAATCAAACTTTTGATGTTCAGGATGCTCTGTGGTTAAGGTAGTGTCAGTTTTAGCAGAAGCATGTTTTGGTGTTCCAGATCAGCACTTTCATTTTGTTATTTTTTCTTTGTCTAGTTAAAGTTTATTTCCCAAAGGAGAATAATTCTTAAAAAACACAGAATTCTAATCTTGGACCAGTTTGCCTAGTCAATTGAAGAGCTAGGAATTCCAGCCATTTTCAGTTCTGTATCTGTCCTGTCTTCTTGACAAGTCTTCCTCACCAAAGTGGAAAACTATGAATGGCTACAATATCAACCCAGGCTTAATCAAAGACTTGGGAATCTTTAGGAAACCTTTCCCTCAATCCATGTAGCTTCAAATTGGTAATGAACATTGATCAGGGAGTTTAACAGGTTGAAAACAAACCTTGTTGAACAGGAGCAGAGACAACTTTTGTCACATCATGATTAAAGGCTTATTATTTAATACTGTGGTGAGGGAGGAAAAAAAAACTTAAATTTACTCTGTGAGCTATAAATGGGATATAAATACGAGGAAGGATGATGAGCTAAGAGCAGACTATAGCTGAATATAACAATACTTCTCTCACTGTCGAGTGTTAAGTCATACCAGGTTGTTGAAAGCAAATACAATTTTCCTATTTCCATTAAAAAAAGCATTTTCTGATTTTCTTGTTTTCTTTTGCTATTTTTCCCTCTTTTTGTAGGCTTATGAAATGAAACTAAGGAAGTCTGTCAGTCCTTCTTCAGCTTTTTTATCCACCACGCTTCATAGTTTGGATAGAGTCTTGCATGGTGGAGTGCCTTGTGGATCCCTCACAGAGGTAACGTGTTTAATATATTTTACTTTAGTTGAGCATTCTACCTAGAAGTAAAAAGTCACAGATAGATTGGACTGTCTTGTGTCTGGTGCTTCAAACACTATAAAATACACGAAAATTTTTTGGATGAGTCCTTGCCAAGTGCTTCTCTTTGTCTACTGTGGCAAATTGTCACAGTAGAGGAATAAAAATGAGAAGTTATGAAAATCTTATGATGAGAAAATCCGTTTTTTTGCACCCTATAATCAAGCTAGATTGATTTTGATCTCTGCTAGAAATGACTTATGAAATCTAACAGTGATTTAAAACATACTAGAATTCAAGCTGAGTTGAGATTAAACAGATTGTGCTCTAGGATCTCTTATGTAATGAGGAACTATCAGTTTTTAAATATTCTGAGTATTTCTTTTTGTAGACAATGGAATATACACCATGCAGGTTACCATAAAAATGTTTAAGAATGCATCCATGAACTTAAATTGGTGCATCAGAATTAGTATTTTCTTCATATCTAGGCCTAGCTTTGTTGTCAATTTAAGCAATTTAGATCAAAAGAACTTAAGGTGAATACCGCAAGTCTTTAAATTCTGGGAGAAACAACTTGCTGAATTCTGTTTCTTTGAAGAAGAGCTGTTCCTATATAATAGGAAGTATATGTAGTAGTGTATGTGTGGTCCTGAGATTGTAACTGTGCTGCTGTTGAGCAAAGTGCCTTAGCAGAGGATGAGCTTTTGGTTCCTAAAAATATTTTTTTTATCAGCAAAGCGGTGGCTGAACTTTCTTTTCTTATGGATTATGGTTCATGTGGTCAACTGATGAAATAGCACAGTCCATGTTTGAAAAGAAATGATGCTTGCTTGCAGCTACAATCTAGCTTTCCAGGAGTTCTCTGTGGTCCACTAACCGTTCCTCACTGGCGTCAGAGAATGGCTGTTCATATGCTTGTGTTGCTTAAACTTCTGAATTGTCCTCCTTTAGTTGAAATGCAGTGCCACTGCTGCAGAGGCAGGAGAAAGAAGTAGAATAGAGATGTGTCTTTTCTGTGATAGGATGACTTTGAGCTTGTGACTGGCTCAGGAGTGGTGCCCAAATATTTGAAATACTGAATATGTTTTTTTTTTCCTGCTAAAAAGCCAAGTGGATGTGGTCCTTTTGGATTCTAAGAGCCACACAGTTAATTTACAAGGCTGCTGATAACAATGTCATAAATATTTGTCTTTGTTCTTAATCCTAAATGGAGCTGTCACTCAGCGTTCAGTGCAGTCTGTCTGATCTCTTCTTGCCTGAAGACCAGGTAGAATGGCTCTAGAGCAGTAATAGAATTCAGGCTTGCTGATTGCCATATTCTTGGCATTGCTCCAGAGGGAGATCTGGGGAAAAGCAGTGGTTAATGTGCTGGGAGTTTAGGGGGGTTTAGCTGACCTTTAAGTTTTATGTTGGTTTTGTTTAGTTTTAAATTTTATTTAAAAGTAAGCTCTGCAAGCAGTTAAACTATGGATGTCAAATATAATTTTCCTGAGATGATATAAAATAATGCTCTACAGGAAGTTAATGTAAGTGCTTAATTTTCCAGAGCTGTATGTTTTGTACTGCTTCTTGGCCTGGTTAATTATCACAATACTCAATTTTACTATTCCCCCCCAGTGTTTTCTTAAAATATTCAGCTCTTTAAATATAAGAAAACATGAGTAATTGTTGATAAACTGTATTTTAAGAATAGTCATACTCCCTATGTATCATTGTATTTGAAGTTAGCTGGGGGGGAATGAACATATTCAAAGATAGGCCGAACTTTTATCTGAATGTAAATGAAAAGCACAGCACCAGGAAAAGTAATACTACACTTTGAAATTTTCTTCTGAAAAAAACACTTGAATATGAAGTTTTTTGTATTCTAATATATTTTGGCTAAAAATGAGAAGACCTGCCTGGTGCAGTTCTCTACGGTGGGGGAATCTCACCAAGGGAGGGAGGTGTTGACATCTGTACAAGACACGTAGTGGACGAGACCAGAACTGCAAGCACTGCATCCTTCCACCTGCACCTTGGGCTTGGTTGATGAGACTGATACGTAACTATTTACTCAGAAATATTACAGAGATAACTGGGTAGGATCCAGAAATTTGATGAATAACTCAAAAGATTAGATGTGTCCAAGAAAAAATAAAATAGTATATTGCTTTTTGTGTGCCTTTTAGGTACTAAGTGTGGAAAGCACTTAGGGCACCTATTAGGGGCTTCTCAGCAAATGTGAAGGCAGCTAACCATTAACTATGCAGAAACTGATTTTTTTTTTTCTTTTAAGGCCTGGTTCTGAGGATTTTTAAAAGCATTTTTGCAAGAGTCTTGAGATCTGAAGTAGTTTTAAAGGTTGGCAGCACTCTTAAGTGTTCGTCAGGATTGTTAGATGAAATTTTAGTGGAAAGCTATCAGTGTCTGCTGCTGCTGGTTTGACGCTGTGCTTCTACTGCTTTTATGCTCTACGGCAGCTTGTGAACACTTTCAGTTTTTGGAGTTTATTTTTGGATTTGAGTGATTTTAGGATTTGACAACTTTAATTTGCTTTTTTGCAGTTCACTGGAGCGTAGCCGACAAGTAGATTGTCTTCTGGTATTTTTGAATTAGACAGACATTTTAAGTCTGAGAGAAGTTCTCTTCAAAAGTATGCTGGATTCAGCATTTACTTCCTGATTGGTATGGCTAAATCATTGTCTTTCTGTTACTTTACCCAGCAGTGAGGGTGGCTGGAAACTTGGAATTTGAGTACCTGATCAGAAGGATTAAGACTTGTGGTGGTATCTTCTACAGCCAAAACTTCTTGCTTTTTGAGTGCCAGAGGGATTTGATTTGTATTACACTGTCTCAGACCATTTTTTTTCCAAGCCACTATTAGGTTTTAAGTTGGAGACTAAATCATAGCTGAAATTCTGTGGTCAGAGCTTTTGGCCAAGTTTTATGAGGAAAAATTAAAATAATTACTTCTTTTAATATTGAAGAGTTTAATCTTCTGGTAGATGAAGAAGAATTAGCTCCTTGTGATTTTGTCCAAACCCTACAGATGTGCCACAGAAAATAATATATAACTTATTGAAAAATAATTTATCTCTGCCTAATAAAATATACTTTTAAAAACTGTTGTAGTCTTCATGTTTCTATCTGGGTGTTTGTTTTTTTTTTTTTCAGAGCAAATTTAGAGTAAAACAAACCGAACAAACTTTTTGCAGACATTCAATTTAAATATATTAGAGGAATTTCAAGTAGAATTCTGTTGTTCTAAACACTTGCTGAACCAGTGGTAGCTACAATAAAATGTTGTAGTATTGTAAAATTGTTTTCTGTGGATTATTTAAAAGTCTGTTTTAAGGCCCTTTAAAGGAATGCAAATTAAACATGAAGTATTGTCTTTGGGAATAGAGATACTTTCTTGCCCCACTGGCTTGCTTCCTTGTACTAGCTTGTACTGCAAGGTTCCCTCATTTTCTCTGATATGATGCTCATATCCTTGGACATTTTTGTGGCATCTGTGCTGAATTAGCTTCTGTATCAGCCACTGAGATGGATGTTGGTTCCAGTGCAGCTCCCAGGCAAGGCTAAAACTACAAATGTTTTTATGACAGTTGTCCAAACATTTTAATTTAACAAACTGGATTGATACTCTCTCCTCATTCAAGTCTTTTTAACAAGAAACAACTGATGAGATTCATTGGCTATCACAGTCTAAGGAATGTGTATTGCCTCTGCACTTTTTATATATGCTTTGGGTTCATTAAATTGTAGCAGCTATTGCTGATATGATAGTTTGTAATTTAATTACACTGGCTGGGGAACAGATAATTGCATGAATATGCCTGATTCCTGATTTCTAATTCACTAAATGCAGTGTGTGCTTCTAAACAAAAATCATCTAATGCTTCTCTTGCATTAAAGCTTCAAGTAGATTGATTGATATGGCTTGGCTTTCAGGCCTTGTTTAAAGACAAAGGTGATTAAAGGCATTTTAACCAACTGTTAACTGTAGCTAATGTGATCCTTCAGTGTTTCCCTGTAAATTTTCTGTGCTTCAAGTCATGCTGCTGCTGCTTAAAGCAAAACCATAGAAATACTACAGTATCTTGTGTTGAAAGTGTTTCTGCTTGAAACCAAGCTATTGTGCGTGTAGTCTCAAAAATCAGTACTAGGTGTTTTGAGAAGGCATGCTTTGTTTTACAGTCAGCTTCCCTGGAGAGGCTTGCTTTTACACCTTGCATTATTAGTTTGTTGCTACTAGCATCAGAATGAACCCATCACTCTGTTTTTACTGCCTAAAGTCACTTTGTTTTTTCTTTTTTTCAGCCCTCTTGGTATTTAAGATTTCATCATATTCCTTTCCAGAAACGGTGACAATGCAAAATTGTATTTAAAGACCCACTGTAGTAGTAATGAACTTGCAATTATCTGAACACAGAGCCCAGCATTCAGATACAATCTCTGGAAGATCTGCACTGGACAAAGAACAGCAGACTGCTATCTCTAGTAGAAAAATATTCTCTCAGAAACTGGTGATCTCATTAAACAATATGTTCTTTCGATCCTGGTGGTTTTTCTCTTCAAAATCGTACTGGAACCTTTTCATGCAAGCTGAGCATGCTCTCTTTGGATGCTGCTTCACCACAGGGGCTTTCAGTGAGCACAGGTGGAAGCTTAGAATTGGAGAGCTGGTCTGGATCATTGCATGGTGTTGGTGTTGAAATATGGTAATAGGAAGTTAACACCAGTGAAGAAACACACACTGCATACTGCAGAGTGTAGTCTCTGGGGCAGATAAAATCTGTCTTGTGTATATATGTGGCTCATATTGAACATTCAGTCTTTATAGGATATAAGCAATTATCCTTGTGATTTCTAGGAGAGACATGTTTTAACTAAAGTAGTGTTGATTCCTAAGGAGTTGTTTATGTCTGTGAGCTCATTAGCTCTGGACTTCGTTTTCAGCTCTAAAAGGCATTGATGACATGTGAATGTCAACTGTGAATCTTCTAATTCTGCTCTATTTTAGAAGGTAGCACAGAGACAGATGGTGCCTCTAGGGAATATCTTGTGAGATGAGGGGGAGAGTAGGAGACCTCAAATTTTAAAGGTAATGATGTCAAAGAAATAAAGTATAAGCATAATGATGTGTCTGAAAAGCTTTTTATTCTTCAGGGGATGAGTTTGTCTGCAAGGTACAGATCCAAGAGTAACTGCAAGTTGGTCTTCGTGGGCTGTGTTCTGTCTTTTCATGGCTGTCTCCTCTGGTAACTGGAAGAGCAGAATTGGAGGAACACTGGCTGATGATAAAAGTAGAATTATGGTGAAATGAATGTTATGTTGCTAATCTTTTTTCTTTCAGATAACTAGCCCACCAGGTTGTGGTAAAACTCAATTTTGCATTATGGTGAGTGTTCTGGCTACACTGCCTGTAAGCATGGGAGGACTAGATGGGGCTGTTATATACATCGACACAGAGTCTGCATTCAGTGCTGAAAGGTAAGATGCAAAATTCTAAAATACACACAACTTCTTAGCACCTTTTTTCTTGGAACCTTCAATTATTTTCTGAGCAATAATTGTGCGCTTTTAAATACTGGTGGTAATTATTAAACATTCCTCTGGTATATGCAGCTATTCCATAGACGATGAAATTAATTTAATAAAATGGTTTGCTCACCTTCCTAATTTGTATGATGTTGCAGATTCCAGTTCTGGTATGACAAGATGGATGGCATGATCTTTAATTTATAAATGGTCTTATCAGTCCTGTACGTGAAATCTTGCTTTGCAGTTTGGTTTGTGAAATTAACAGGAAGTTAACTAGAGCATGTAAAGGCCCAGCATTTTGACTACAAAGGCAATGGAGGTTTTCCAGTGAATAATGGGACTGACATTGCCAGTTTTCCTTCAGATTTCCATCCTATTTCTGTTGAATGGGGCCTTGTGTCCTCCTGCATTTCTGATTCCCTTCTGCAGTAACCTTGCATCTCCTATATCCTTAGCAGCTATGCAGTACTATATTGCCTTACTTCTATAACAGTTCTGGTTCTTCTAATATTTCCTGCTTGGCCCATGCAACCAAAATGGCTCGGCTGTGCACCTCTGGTGTGTTCCAGCTCTGAATGGGCAGGACACGCCCTGTGCTGTATTGCTTGAGAGTTAAACGTGTTGGTTGCCACTCTTCCCATGTTAACTGGCTGATTAACTGTTGAAAAATCCTGCAGTGTTTCCTTAAATGTAGCTCTAATTTACTTTGCTTAGTTACCAACTTTGCTAAACTTTGAGGCTTTGATGTTTTTGAGATTTCTATTCCTTTGTCCCTGTTGTTTGGAATAACCAAGTTCAAAAGTTTTTAAGGGTCTGGGGAAGGATGAGAAGTACAGTATTCTCATCCTTGTTTGTGTAGAAAAATGCGCAGAAAGAGGTTCATTGAAGTAACTTATATATTTCCAGTGGTTTAGTAGCTATAGCCATGGCATGAATCTGGAGTATCAAAGTAAATGTATTTCCATTGATTATTCATTTCAAGTTATCATGGATGAGAAGGTGGGATTTCTAACCCTGTTTTTTATCAAGGTAATTTCACAAAAGTTTCAAGTATAATATATCAAAGAAAAAAAAGCTTGAAGCAATGGCTCTGCAAAGTACAGTGCTTCCTCCTTACATACCACTTAAGTTTTATTTCAGGTCCCTGAAATGTAAATAGTAGAAAAAGGTAGGACCTAAAGAGTGCATTAAGACTTGTCACTTAGAAATGAATGCTAAAGAAACGAAAGCAGATGCACATGAAAATGAAACTGCTGAAAATAGAATAGGGTGTAGAAAGGAAACATGGCGACAATAATATTATTTTTAAGGATAAGAATATTTATGTCTTAAATCATATTTAGTATTGCTCAGTTGCAAATGATAAACACAGTTCCAGCAGACTGACTATATCTTATACTTTCTGTGTTGCATCTTCTAAGGAGCTGAACCATCAGAGCCAGGGAGATGCATATCCCCTTTTCCCAAGGTGGTTGGGAGCTGGAGCATTTGCCATTTGTGGAGAGATCAAGGACTTGCTCAGTCTAGCGGGGAGAAGGTGTTGGGGCAATCTAACAGTGGCTTTCCCTTGCCGGTGAGGAGGCCTTAAGGAGATGGCACAGGGGTGTGTGCTGAGAGACAACAGGCATACACTGAGCTTCATTTCTGAGCTGATATATGGAGAAGCTTTGCAATTCCTAACTGCCTTTGTGGTGAAAAAACTTTGCCCAGAGAGGTGGTGTTGCCTCCATCCTTGAAGGGTTCTGAATTAGCTAAAGACTCAAGTAACTTGTTCTGACTTCATAGCTACTTCAACTGCTTTGAACAGGATATTGCCTCAAAATCACCTGAGTTCTCTTTCTAATTGGAATTTCCTTATGATTCTGTAATCTAGTATTATTAATAGATGGCAGGTAGAAGATGTTTGTTGCTGCTCTAAACACTTAAGAAGACAAATACTCATTTAATAGCATCATAATTTAAAGGGCTTGATAGAGACATTTAGCTGGCACTATTTTTATTTAACATTCAAAAGTCTTTACAGAAAGCCTGAGAAGAGTGTTTGTATCCCTTCTGCTTTGTAGGGCTGAGAGTTGCTAAGTAGTACAGGCTGTAATGCTGTGCTGCTTCTAGAAAGATACTGCATAAAGCTGGGTAATTTTATTTCTTGTGATGTAAGACGTCACTCTGCCTGGCAGGTGTTACTTCAGGGAAGGGAACTTTTTGATTCCACAAACTTTTACAGTCTTGTTATTCTCTAACATGACAGTTTAATTCAGTGTAATAGCAAATACTTGGAAGAGTGATCAGAATTGAGGCTGGTCTTGTGAGATATGCCACAGGTTTCTGTAATTTATGTATTTTTCCGTTGCGTAAGAGAAAGCTATAGAAGTGCAAGTGGTGTCTGTCATTCCACTTCATCAGAACACTGACAGTAGGACAGGTAGATGAAAAGAGCCATAGTAAGTCTGGAAATCAAAATTATTGTAATCAGTTATGTAGTAACCGGCTATTAACTGAAAACTTACTAGACTTACTCAGAAAGTCTGAAAAGAATTTGTTAAGTTGGCTTTTGTCACTAGTCATACTTATTGCTTGTGAAAAACACTAGGTAGAAATTTCTGTGACCAAAGCTGAGAAAAAACAGATTTATATATCCCATGGGCTTCTGTCCTGATTGCAGAAAACATGTTCTGTGCAATTTTTGATCTCATCCTGACAAAAGGGATTTAAATATTAAAGAACTTTAGCCTGCATGGACTTCTGTGAATAGTGCTGCAATCTCAATATGTCATTTTGGGTGAATGTGTATAATGATGATCTTTGTGATATGGCTGTTACAAAGCAAAGTGGCATCTCATTTCATGCAGACTATTTAATGGCCACTCACCATTTCCCAAATAGTCTACATGATTAATTGTACATGTGGGCAGGCAAAATTATGTCTCTGGAACTTCTGCAGGACAAGTTTAGATACAATAAGTAATGAACTTAATGAATGAGATTCAGGCTATTGAAATGGCTTGCTCAGGGTAGGTATATTAACATTCAAGCTTAGTATTTTTATTTTTAAACCAAATAAAACTGATTTTAATTTTGTTTTCCCTAAAATGGCTTTAACTTCGTGTTTTAATGAAATGGGCCTAAATCAAAAGCGTTGAGATAACCAGTAAGTTGTGCCCACAAGTGTAGTCCACTAGATGCCACTCTTCTCAAGCTATAGGTGGTGGGATATGTCTGCTTAAAATACAGACAATTAAGTATTTTTTGTTACTAAAAAATAAAATCTTCATTGTGGAAAAAATTTTCAGCGTACAGATTGTAACTACAAGTTTCAAAATGAAATTTTTGGATCATCTCTTTAAGGACCTAGGTGAAATTGTCTTGTGGTCAGAGAAGTGGAACTTCTTTCCAGTGATTTCTGAGGAGTTTATAGGCAGTCAGCATTTCTAAAATGCATACCATTTAGTTTCCTCAATGATTTTATGTATAAAATATAATTTAACTGAAAACTGTTTAGTTTTACATCGTGTGAGGGATTTTTTTCAAAGTCATGATTTGTGAATATGAGCGTATTTTGACAACAAATAATAAATATCCAGCTTCCTCTGACTTCTTTTGGTATTATCACCTGTTATCTGATATGCTTTCTTGGTCTACTCTTGTAATAAACAGTGGTGTGCTTAACAATTGTAATTCAAGGTTTTGAAGGGTTATGAATTTGCTAATAAGGTAGTGGGGAACATTTAATCATGGTACCCCACATTCAATTCTATCAGTGAGGGAGCCACTTGAACTGTTCAGTCTTTTTGTTACATCATGTCATGCTGTTTGGAGCTGTGGTATCTGAATGAATGCATGTTCAGCTGTAGATGCCTTGGCAGCTGGAGCCTCAGTCACTTTGTGACACAGTGGTGTTTGCTTTTTTGTTTTTTTTTTTGCTGTGTTCTAACAAGTATATTTTAATAAGATTTTATAAGCCCTTTCTATGAAAGGTATTCTGGTAATATAAACCAGAAATAGTTTCAGTGGAAGCCTCCCATCCAAATGACATTGTTCATGTTTTTAAGGAGAGGTTATCTGTGAAGAGATTTTTACTTTGTAAGGCATATTTTCCATACATGTACTACATGCATAAGTATTTGCAGTTTAACTGGGCTCTGTTCTTTGCAGTCCTGCTTCCATGTTGGTTGGATCTTCTAATGGTTCTTAAGTTTCTTATCAGTTTGTTAAATTTCTGTGGTCACACAAAGCCAACTTTATGATTTCACTGCAAGATAAAGGTGAAAAGGAAGATGGTTAGAGTTGGAGAGTACTTTTGTTTATATGAAGTTAATATTTAGATAAAATAATTACAATAGGAAAATGCTTGGGCATTGAGTGGAACCTTTGGTATAAAAGTTGAAGAACTTATTCAGTAACTAAACTGCAGTTTCCTTCTAGAGGACATATGCCCTTTCTTTGCATACAGACACATGTCTTTCCCTAATGTACCATGGACTCAGCATCACTGGAAAGAGAACCTAACTGTTCTGACTTCCACTGTTTCAGTCTGACTGATAAAGTATGTTTTTCCTTTTAAAAAGATATCCAGTCTTAGTTGGTATCTGCTTATGGTTCAGAGGTTTGCTGTGTTTGGTTTCTGAATGCTTGATGCCTTATTAGCCTGTATGATTCTTTTTGCAGTATTATGCCTTCTGTTTTTTGGGTGTTTTTTGTTTTGGTTTTTTTTTTTTTTTAGATTGATTGAGATAGCAGCAAACAGATTCCCTACTTACTTTGACTCGGATGAAAAGCTGTTCTGCATGACCAGTAGCATCCACCTGTACCGAGAGCTGACTTGTTGCAGTGTACTGAGGAGGTACTCTTTTCCAGAGTTTAAAAAAAAAAAAAAAAAGACAAATTTAACTGGATTGTCTATACCAATGTTTGTTTTATATCAAAGTTTTGTAAAGAGTAATCAATTTATATGGTACCTTTTCATGTGGATACCAGCAACCTTTTCATGTGGATACCAGCATGGTCTCCAACAAAGTAACATTACTACAGAAAGATTGACATTGCTCTTTTCATTTCATAGCATGTGACTAATCCACTTGATATTTTTTAATTTCTAATGGACAATTTCTATGTGATCTGACCCTCCTAAGCCTTTAAAGGAGAATGTTCAAGATACAGGTATTCTCTTGGATTGTGGAGAGACCATAGTATAAGAGTTACATTTTCCATGAAATAGAAGGTTGTTCCTCCAAAGCAGTTTACTTCCAGGAAGATGAGGACTCCTCCAGCCATGGGAGGGAGGAGTTGTTTAACAACCACCAGCCTGAGTGCTGTTGTTGGCAGTGTTGTATTGTCATGTTGTTACCTTATATTAATTTGTGAACATATGTTGCAGTGAAAATTAATTAAGTTACATTTTAGCATCATGTTGTGTGTTTTATGTTAGTGGGAGAATTATTATAAGAATAGTTTCTTTCTAATACAGCTTTATTAGTGAACAGCTAGTAGCATATTAAAGAAACATGGAATGGCTTGGGTTGGAAAAGAGCTTAAAGATCATCTAGTCCCAAACCTCCCATCATAGGCAAGGATAGCACCCACTAGGTCAGGTTGTTAATGGCCCCATCCAACTCAGCATTGAACATTTCCAGAGATGGGGCATCCACAGCTTCTCTGGGTACCTTTGTGGGTGCCTAACTACCCACTGAGTAAAGTATTTCTTTCTAATTTCTAACTAAATCTCTCTTCTTTTAGTTTAAAACCATTTCCCCTTGTCCTATCACTATCTGCCCATGTAAAAAGTCACTCTCCCTCATACTTATAAATCCCCTTGATGTACTGGAAGGCCGCAGTGAGGCACAGTTTCAATGTCTGCTTTACTTGCTGTCTGCCATTCAGGGGTTGTACAGCATAGTGTTGCTAACTAGAGGTCTTCCAAAAGTCTCTTTTGGAGAGATCCTGCCTTGGGCCCGCTGAGCCTCAGATTGCTTTCCAAATCTCTTTAATACTTGCAGACATTAATGGAGATGATGAGAGAGGAGAGAAAAAGAGGGACTAACATTCAGCTTATTAAAGAAAACTTTACTTTAAAAATTTCAGGGTTATAAAAGGGTTCTATTGTATTGTGGATATAATGCTATCAGTGACTTTTTTTTTTTTTAGGATTATGTCTTTGGAAGAAGAAATTATTTCAAAGAAAGTTAAACTCATAATAATTGATTCTGTTGCTTCAGTTGTCAGAAAAGAGTTTGATACAAAACTCCAGGGCAATCTGGCAGAGAGAAGTAACTTTTTGACTAGAGGAGCATCAGTGTTGAAGTATTTGGCAGAGGAGTTCTCAATACCGGTAAGTTCTTCTTCCTTTTCTATGTTTTTGCTTTACAGTGTCAAGTAATAAAATCAGAGACGAAGGAAAATGACAGGAAGATGAAAACCAGACTATGATTCTAGTAGGGATCTTTAGGCAGGTACCAGCTGGAATATAATTAGGAAATGGAAGAACGGTAGTTGTTCTGCTTGGTGTGTTTCTTCTGTGATTTTTTTTTTCTTAATTTCTAAGAAATTATTTTTATTTATTGTTAATTTGGGATTTTAAATAAGAAATTACAAGATTCTCCAGCTATCTCTCAGTGCTTTGTTTTGTTTTTTGTTTTTTCTGAAGTCATACATTTTGTTGCCATTAAATACTGTTTATCCTGATGGTTCCTTTGTACTGTATTGTCACTCTAACTAATGCATACTCTGGGTAGCTGAAGATCTTTTTCTGTCTCTGTTTCTTTTACTTACGTTAATAGAATCTCAAAAAGGCTTATGCTCTGGAACAACATAAATTCCTTTTGTAGCTGATAATGTATGCTAATTCCTGCAGAAGGGAAGGTAACAGCTCAGCAAATCCTTGTCTGTGGACTTAAAATGCAAAGGAAGACACAGACACTCAGTGCAAGGACTGGGTAGGCCTGATTGAAAAGTGCTTTAGAAGATGTAAATTCTGTATATGTGTTTGTGTGTATTTTTATGATGTGATCCACAAAGGGTCATTTGAAAAGATGTCATTGAAACTCAACTCTTTAAAGTATTTTCTGGTGTGGGTAGCTACTCATCACTCCAGTGGAAGAGAGAAGCTGTGGTAAGAATGTGAGTAAGACTGGTGGGGCCTTTTTCACTCTGACGCTCCTGAGGTCGCAGAAGCTATCACATCAGAAATAGGAAGTATGAAACTGGCTGATGTAACTTAAGAGGAATGGATTTCCTTCTGCCCTGTGACTTCTAAAGACTTCTGATGGAGAAGATTAAACCCTGCCTAAGTGCCTTTAAAGTTCATGTGCAAAAGACAGCATCCTAGTCAGTGCACCCAGTAATGTTTAAACTGCTTTAAGAAGCCAGGAAAGAATTGTGTGTAAGCATGTACACTCTGCTATTTTGAGAAAATATTATGCAGTCCTTTGAGAAAGGGGAGAAGTTTTATTAAAAGACACTATTTTTCTCTATTTCTCAATTTTCTTCTCCTTTAGACAGCCTCAGCCCCTCCCTCTGCCTTCACTGAAGTGGTGAAGCTGAGCTGGATTTGAACCTCTGCCATTTCAGGCTGTTGTCCTGCTTAGAGCAACAGTACTGATATGCACAAAAGTCTTAGAATTGGACATTATGAAGTAGCCTAAGACTGTGATCCTAATTCTTCCTACATAAGAAGAATATAAAGCTCTAACATTTAGAGGTTTCATTATGTTAAAGCTGACATGTTTGCTTTGAGACAATTTCAGTACCTGATGTTGAGATTGTTTCTCACTATGAACACTTCAGTAAGGAGTTCTGGGATTTTTAGTAGGAACTTGTGCTTTGGTTACAGCCTTTGACTTTTTGTATTGGTTCATGAGATGTCCTACCTTTTAAATAAAATCGTTAAGGATCCATGTAATTACATGTGAATACACAAATTGAAAGCTTGTATGTTTTTAAAGCAACTATTGATTGGATTTTTTTCAATTTATTAAATGCAAATCCACTCTGTTTTCATTTATCATCTTTAGCAAGCATTGCTTGTTGGTTGGTTCTAGAGTATTTTAAACATTTGTTGAAATTTATGGTGCAAAATAAACGCTAGCAAGTCCTATTATTTAAGAATTCTAGGAGGGCTTGGGCTAGAGATTTGGGTTCTTGCAAACATGGATTCGTATGCAAGACTGTCTGGCTAACATGCAAAATCCAGTGGTGGAGTGTTATGCATCTGCAACTGTTGGTGCATACTACAAAATCAGTCTGCTGTTCCATATGTTGAATTAACTTCCCTTACAGAGTATCTGAGGTTCTCAATGTAAATAACTGTGTTGGAGTTATTTCAGATATTTTTACTTATGTAGAAAATCAAAAATATAGATTTGGGACTGAGGACATTAGTAAGGTTGCAAAGTGATTTAGATCACTAATAAATTGGACACATGAATGTAACGCTTCATGGCACAATCAGTGCAACTAAATACTAAATTGGGGAACAATTAGGGAGACAATCTGAGGCTGATAGGATTTGAAGTCAATCCTTTTGGCTGTAGCTAAAGGTCTGGTGAAAAACTTTGAGTAGTTGAACAAGGGAATTGGAAATTTGGAGGTATCAGCTATAACTTATTGGAGCGGTACATCTGCTGTTGACAGTCCAGAGAGTGGTGAAAAATCAGCTTCCAGAGAACAGCCTTGAAAATGAATGGGGGAGAGCAGTCTAAGTAAAGAAGACAAAAGGTGCTTACTTTGTTTACCTTAGCTAAGGAAATGTTAAGGGCTTCTTCATTAATCTGTATGTACCTACTCGGCAAAGAGGTATTTGATAAAAGCTCTCTTTGGCTGACACAGTTCTGTGGTTGGAAGCTGAATTAAGCAAGTTCAGACTTCAAATAAGGGGTGTGTTCATACTGGACTAATTAATCATTGGAATGCATTACTAAACGTAAATAGCTGCTTATCATGAGTATGTTTGAGTGGGCATTCTTCCTCCATTTCCTGAAAGGGAAATGGGTTCAAATAGGGTTAAGTTTGTGGAAACCTTGTGCTACTATGTTATGCCAGAGTTAAAAGGATTTTAATGCAGTTATTTTTGTTGGCATTATAAACTCTCTAACTGTTTATAATTATGTGTTTGTGGTGTCAGGTTATTGAGTTTGATGTGCAAGTGTGGCTAGCAGTCATAGTTTTTACCAAACTCAAGGGGAGCTGTTGCAAACCCAGGTAGCTCTATATGGTATGAAGTATTTGGAAAAAAGGTTGACCTTGATTATACCAAAACTGATGGTGGTTGTTCATTAACCTCTCTGCACCTCTATTTTCAGTTTGTAAAATGGGGCAGAACTCTTCATTGAGAGAATGCTGTGAGGATAGGGTCATTACCAATAACAACGAACTTGTACTGAGTCCAGGACAATATATAGATGCTCATTGGAAAGTAGCGGTTGCCATCCTCAGTGTAAAATTTAAAACAGTAGTAGGAAATGAAAACTTAATCTATGTCTTGAGATGAGAAAAAAATAATAAACATATTAATTGAATGGAACCATCTTAGCCACTGAATGAAGCTAGTGAAAGTGGTTTGTGATTGTAATTTTTTACTTGACTTAATTTTTTGCTGTTGTAGGTTTTTTGTGTTTCTTTTTGACGTTGTTTGTAAAGTACAAAGAAAAGCAAAGGGGTTTTTTTTGATTTATGTACATTGCTAAAGCTTAAGTTGTTTCTTAAAAAATTAAGTATGATGCCTGATCACCTTTTTTGATTTTTTCTTCCATGTAACTTAGAAGTAAGCCCAGGTTAATTCTAGGCATTTTAAGTGATACCAGAGCAAGAGGCAGCACAAGGTTTAGATCGCTTATGGCCGACTGACAGGTGACCTGGCAGCCGTACTGATGACTGAACAGTCTCTGAAGCTTTTGCCTCCATGGGGCA
This sequence comes from Eulacestoma nigropectus, assembly GCA_013397775.1. Lineage (NCBI taxonomy): Eukaryota > Metazoa > Chordata > Aves > Passeriformes > Eulacestoma > Eulacestoma nigropectus. The sequence continues at coordinate 183,322 of VZTE01002224.1, forward strand.
CTATGTAGCAGTATCTCTTTTTCTCTTTTCCTGCACAGAGCTGTAACCAAAACATACTTTTTTTCTCCCAGGTTTGGTTGGAACTAGCCAGTCAGAGCAAAAGCAATTCCAAGAAACTGAGAAGGACAGCTTGATTATCAATCAAACAAAATCCTCTTTCTTTTTGAAATCCAGTGAATATGTAAATCTGTATGAAAAATTTACATTACCTTTATCTGTTGATAGAGCATCTTGTAGTTGAGAGCATTTGGATCTGAATGTGTTCTCTTACAGTTTGTGTTGATGCTGTCTACCAGATTACATTTAAGCAACAGTTATCAGTCCTGTATGTTTCCTATCGAGCTTCCTGGCTTCCTTAGCCTTCTGAAAAAGAAAGAAAGTAAAATACACTTTGGATTTTCTTTCTTCTCTTCTTCCATCTTCATAGGAAACTGTATATTATTAGTAGGGGGTATTTGGTGAAAATATTCAGGGTTCTTGCTAGTTGAGAGATGTCTCCTTTTCAGCAGAGAGCTAAAACTAAAACCCAGTATGACTGAAGTTGTTGTTGAGATTTAAATATTTACCTTATAAAATTAGTTATTCATAGACTCTGATTTTTCTAGTCATTAATACTTGAGAAAATGCATAAAGCTGGCTGGACATCTCCGTGAAAAAGTACTCCAGAAGTGGCAGTTGCAAGACCAAACTGCTTTAAGCATTCTTTTAAATGTCAAATTGAGGCTCAAGATGAAATTTGCTTTGTAAAATCCTAAGGCTAATCAAATGACAACAATTGCTGTCTTTTGTGCTTTTGTCTGGATTGTGTTCTTAGATCACTGAAGTGAGCTTTTGTTATTTATGATCAATATGTTGGTTATTATTACCAGCAAATGTATAATAGTATGGCCTGCTCTTTTTTTCATTTGTTCTTTCTGAAGATGTGAAGTAACTTAGGATGAGAGACTTCAGTTTCACGTGTGATTTTTAGAGCAAATGAAAGATAAACCTTATGTAATTACTCTCCAATGCTTTTATTTTCTATGCTAAATAAGTTAACAGTAGTTTAAGAAGCCCACAGGTTCCACAGGTAATATTTTTCCCCCTTTAGAATTGACATGCTTCATTTAAAAGCTAAAAATACACTTGATGTTTATAATATGACAACAGATCTCTCACAAGTCAATTTTCTTTTCACACGCTGATCTCACAGATTTTAGTTTCAGTGCTTCACAATCACTTATGTATTGTGCTCCTTAAAGTTATACCAAACATTTCCATTTACTTTAGAAAGCCAAATGTTTAGCTAAATTGTATTTGCTTTTAGGTTGAGTAAGATTTTCTTCTCAAAATCAGTTCATATGCAGAAATTACTTGAAATCTGCAGTGCCTTTTCTGCTGTCTTTTGTTAAGTGTATTTACTTGTATTGTCTCATCTTCCTGCAATAAAGTGTCTCAAAACTGAAGTGCTTCTGTTGGCACAGAGGGAATATTCAAGCTGTTAGTTTCCTTTTTGTTTATAATCACATATTTCCCCTTGGTCTCATTCTTGCTTCTTTTTGTTCTGTTTCCACATAGATTGTTGCTTGTCACTTCTTCTGCACTTTTGCTATTGCTGTTCTGATATTTGAAAATACTAGTTTAGGGAGGGCAAAACAAATTCCAAAATGAAAGATTTCTGCAGAAAAGTTGTTTAGATGCCAGTTCTCTTTGACTTGGAAATAAATATGTAAAGAGTTTGGTAAAAATGGATGGTTGATTTGTTGTTATATTGTGTAGCAACACTGTATGATGACTTTTCCAAAATGATGGGGATACATTGGACTTTGAGATTGCTTTGCATCTGGACTGTAAGCTGCTGAAACGCAAACTTGGTTTTTATATTTTGCTATTAAAAGTATGTTTAATACCAGTGTTACAGAAACAGTAATTGAATTATCTTTGCAGATTGTTTAAATCTAGACCAAGCGAAACTGTACTTGCAAAAATTACAGAACTAGTTCCACTTTGAAGTCTTCTAAAAAGAGAAATCTCTTACAAGTTATGCCACATTGAGACGTGTTTCTTTAATGAAGAGTTAACCTTATCAGAAGAAAATAATTTGGAATTGAGTAACCAAAACTTAACTAGCTATATTTAGGCCAGATGTGGTTCAAACTGTTTCTAGTGGTGAGAATTCAGTAGGAAGTATGAGTCCTTTTCTGTTAAGCTGCTGATATTTATGTATAGTGTCATGTCACTCGAGTTTTAAGCATATTTTGGGTTTGTCTGTATGTGAACTTGAATACCCTTTCCAGCTGCTGATAGAAGCATCTTCAAACTTCTACATAATTACACTGAACTCTTGGCTATCTGCTTGCTCAAGGTTTATGTAATAATGTAGTTCCTCTTTCAGTGTGGGGCTGCTACTTGTGTTGTTCCTCTCTTTCTCCATTCATATGAGTAGCTTTCATACTTTTTTCAATGAAGTTTGTGTATTTCTCTAGGCAGCAGCATGAAGGTTAAAACAATGTGGCTGATTAGAAGACACAGTAGAGCATTGGAACCTGCGGAATTTTATTTAGATAATTAACCAGGTTCTTGGAGGAACTGAGTAGTTCTCCAATCAACTCAATAGGGTGAAAAGATCCTAGTGTCTTATGCTAATCATAATGTGAACATTATCCAAAGAAGCATAAGTATTTAGAATACTGTAGATAGTGCATAATTTGCTGACTTTATTCTTCTGTATGAAACAAAGAATCTTTGAGTAGACCTGCCTTTGTTTTGAGCCATGGAAAACAGTAGTTAGTTTGTTTCCTAAGTCAGGAAGATTACTTCCAAAACTAACTTCCTTGTAATAATTCTTGTTCTCTTCAAGGTGTTTCACTTCCCGTGCACCAAAATTCATGTTGGTATTCATGGCTTCATTAAATGGTGAACGGAAAACCATTAGAAAATGGCATTTGTGCTAGCTGTATCAGAATTTTTGGTTTCAAACATAGTCTTTTTTCATATATAGAGGAGCACTTAACCTTGTTCAGTGCACTTTATCTGTTTAAGTAACAAATAGTTTATGAAATGAGTGTGGGAGGCACTGGAACAGTTTGCCCAGAGAAGCTGCAATGCACCATCCCTGGAAGTTTTCAAGGCCAGGTTGGAAGAGCAGCCTTATCTAGCAGAAGATTCCCTGCCCATGGCAGAGGAGTTGGAACTATATGATCTTTAAGGTTCCTTCCAACCCAAACCATTCTATGATGTTAAGATTTCCTACCATGTAATACTTAGCAATACTTTCATGCCCAGAACTGAGTCTATAGATTTGGATTTTTTAATTAAATATAGTGTTAGCCTTTATATTTTACCAATGCCTGCTTAAAAAGTAAATGTCAGAATTTCACATTTATGTGAACAGTGCTATTTGTAATGTGTGATTTTGCATGAATTTTAATTTTTGTTGTTGTTTACTTGGGAAACCAAGATGGTTAAAGGGGAGTTGCAGAACAGCATTCCTTCTTTGCCCTTGCTAAAACTTCATAAACTCAGTTTTTATTGGCAGACTGTTTGTTTCAATTATTCCTCCACTCCACAGTATTGAGCAAAAACCAGTTTTGATAAAAGGGAGTTAATTTGAATGTTAAGTGTTGTTAGAGTGGCGAAGTTAGATGGCTTTGTCTTCGTGGTTGTTAAAAATTATCCTCAGAAGGCACAGCTTTGTTTTAGTTTGAAATGGCTGGCTAAAATGTAATTATAACTATCTTCAGTACTGCTGCCATTTATGTTCTGTTTTAAATGTGTCTGGAGAATATATGTTTATGCAGTTTATGGCCTGACACTGTTCCTTTTGGACCATCTATACCATAAAATGTTTAATACGGCCGAGGAAAAGGAATGAGAAATGGTAGAGCAGTGTTTCCTGTTTTCATGTGGTGGTGAAGTATAGCAAAGGAGGTAGTTTAAAGTTATGTGATACTTGAATTCAGTTTGTTTTTTCTTTTAAAGTATTCCCTTCATTACTTTTTCCATTTTACAGTGCAAGGACTTTGCCAAAAGCTATCATTCTGCACAATTGCACATATGAAGTTACGCACAAGGAACCCACCAGGATTAACATATAGGAGAGGGAGTTGAAAGGAATGAGATTTTATTACCAGGTTTATTTTTGATTCGCTATACAATTATGCACAATATTTGCTATAAAGTAGGGCAGGCACTTTGGCTGATATCTGCCTTGACTTGAATTTCTGAAAGACTTCTCCTAAAGTAAATAAGCAGTTTCTCGTGTCTTCTAACCCTCATTGCTGTTACAATTCTCTGAGTTACCTTCAGCTGATATACATAATCTTGAAAGTGAGGTGCCCAGAAGTGGACAAGATTCCAGATGGATCTCTAGCAAAGTTTAGGCATGGAGAAGGATTTCTTCTCATGCCTTGCAGGACATCCTCATGTTTATGCATCGTATCACAGTTTGCTTTCTTTGCGACAGCCTGATGCTGTTTACTTACCAATTATTAAAATCTTGGATCTGCATCTGCTGACTTTGTTGCTTAGCTAGTTGTTCCTTCTAATGATATTTTTCCTGACTTGCGAAGATGATTTTGAATTCTAATCTCATGGTTTACTTGCAGTCTCCTCCCTGCTTACCTGTTTTTGCAAGAAAAATGATCATTCTATTACAGATTCTTTGTGTAACTATTGCATAGAACAAGACTTCATGCAGACTCTACCATTTTATTCAATGAGAGCCTTTTAAACAGTGATAATCGCTACGTGTCATTTTACAATACACTTTGCATAGAATAATCTAGGTTATAGTTTTCTAGTTTTAGTAACATACCTGTATATGATGTTCTGCTGCTAAAATAAAAATGCAGCATTTGGCAGGTTTTTTTTTTGTTTGGGTTGTTTTTGTTTTGTTTTTTCCCCTGCCCTACCACACAGTTATTCTGTATGTGCTGTAAAAAACAACAGTTAATTGTACTGATGGGCTTTTATGCCTTATCTTGGGAGCTTAGGGTTTGACAAGACATACTGTTTTGACTGTGTGAAAAACTGCCTGAACCTTTAGGCCAGTAATCAATTTGTGACTCTGCAGGGAAGTACTTATGTTTTGAGTATTCAATGCTTTTTGCATTTTTTCTTGTGCTTCTTCCTTGTTGTCTTGATTTTATTTAAACTGTAAGTTCTCTAGGAATATTTCTGCATTTGCATAATGTATAGCTGAAAGTGATTCTAGTCTTTAGACAGGACAGCAATGCAAAGAATAGTTGACCAGATTGCAAGTTTTTATAAAAACCTTGATGGGTCTTGAGCTCTTCGTTGAATCTTGAGCTCCTGTATGAGCTCAGAATAGACAAATGAGTGATTTGATTTCCAGATTCTCTAGTGTTTGTTTGCTTTTTTGGTTACTCAGCCCCAGGACTTCTGAAAATAATGAGGACCAGCTCTGCAATTGCTACTTCTAAATAATACTGTACCAGCCCCCCTGAGGCATAAAGGGATGGGGATAAAACAAAATTAAGATTGGGCAACGCATATGTCTGTTATAATACAAATGTGCCCAGAGATCAAAAGTAAATTTTGCTTTCTTGGAAACTGGCAGCAGTAGAAATGATGGTACCACTTCCCTCTTTGTGTCTACAGGACTGCTTTGTGAGAACATTGCAGTCATGTGTAACTAGGTGTGCTGCTGAGGCTGCTTTTTGATCAGGCATGGTCTGGAAGCTCTGTCATGCAGTCTGCTTGCTGCTGTTAACTGCAGAACCTGCCTTTTGCAGTCTGCGAAGTTTCCTTCTTTCCACAAGTAATAACAGACAACCAGACTAAACTATTGCAGCTAGATGGTTGATGATCCTGTGCTGCCTTGAAAATAGAAGTATCTAGGTTTACAGGACAAGCTTTTCCATCTGCACTTTTTCTTCTGCTGTTGAGGCTCTTGTGCGTTAGAAGAGTTCTTTGTTTTGCTCTGTTTTCCTTACTCTGTTTTGCTTCGAATTAGAATCTGTGAGCTGTAACATAAGGTCTCCTGAGAAACTTCATTCTGACTTTTCTACAAGAAGACTCCATCTTCTTTATTGAGAACAACTATGTTTTATATCATTGTTCTCAGAAGTTTCAGCTGTATGTGTTAATTTTTTCACCCCAGTTTTCTATTTAAAGTAGAAAACCCATCATTTTAATAGAAGGCATTTTAATTCATTTGGCAGAAATTCAGTATAAAACTGAGGGAGAGCCATTTCAAATACAGATTCCTTTGAGACTCTACATGATCTTGGCAACCCCATCAAAACTGTCATGTTACCTCTCTCTAAAATGCATAGCTATATCTCATTTGAGAATTTAGCATTTCTACTGTAATATAGTAGGTAAACAAAATGAGATTTCAAGGTTTTTATTGAATGGGAGTGAACAATTTTCTGCAAAGTTTTGATTAGACAGGAATGAATGAGCTGCTGTTTTTTCTTGGTGAGACTACATCTGAATTTTAGTAAAGACAGTCTCCTTCCAACTCAATAGTCCTAACATTTGATACTCCAATTTGGATAAGCTGTATTGCCCACCCCAGCATTAAAATAACTTTCTTTGCCTCTGGATTCCAGTATTTTGCATACTTTACTTTTGTATTTATCATATCTCATACTTTTAACCTAGGCAAAGAGTGCTTTTCTCTTCAGCAGTATCCAAGGTCTTGACTGGATTCTTGGCAGTCCATGGTATTACATTTTTCGGTATGTCCTGATTAGCAAGATCAGTTCTAATACATGAACTAAACACTTCTTTTTCATGCAACTGAAACTCTTAGCTCTTGAGAGAAAAATTGCTTTAGAAGTGTTTACTGCTTAGATCCTTTTTGTAACTTCATAAAGGTCTCCTTTAGGGAGAGAGGGTGCTTGCTTAAGGCTGCAGGCACATGCTGGTACTCTAGGTACTTTACTTCTCAAGAACATTAATTTAAGCAAAATGGCTTCAGATGTTGGCAGTCTTTGAAATACCAAACTGAAGTTATTTTCCTATAAAGGTTATGAACAATACTGGCGAGCTACAACTGGGTAGTTGGAAGTTCAGTGTGAGGTGATGTGTCTTTCTCCATCAGTCTTAAATTTTTGTGTCATCTGAGTTTGACATGTGTTGGGCTTGTATAACTTAATCTGGTTGCATGGAAGAGCTCTGTCACAACTCATTTTGGAATTATAATGGAAACAGTCATACCTGGGCAGTGAGTACAAAGTTTCTGAGGAGGCCTTGGGTACAGAACATATGCACAGAACTAGAGTAGTGTGTATTGGAGCAGATATGTTTTGTTCTTCTTCTGTGATGTCCCTAAAATGGAGCTGCAGGAAGCAAAGAGAGGCTGCTGAAACACTTTGTGAAGCTTGCTGCTTCTTGTCGTATTTTCAAGGAGCAGATTGACAATAGTAAAGAAGATGGTTATTGTAGAGATACTGTTTGGGGTTGACAGCAGCACTTACTGCTATGTCTCCTTTCTCAGTTGGCTTAAGGGAGTCACAGAAGAGCCACCACTAGCAATGTGGAAATCCACTGACCTGCAGCTGCCATTTTGAAGTTGTGTCTAGGAAAGAAGACACCAGATACAAGCTGCAAGCAGAATAAATGATCTGTGCAAATCACAAGTGACACATGGATAGTAGGTTAATTGAGCCTGCTTACAGAAAGTGCGAGTAGTCTAAAATCAAGAGGTGGTCAACCAATGGCAGAGATTAAACAGCAACAAGGGGATCATGCATGCTTTTTTCTTTCCTACCTGCCTTGTAATTCATTTCACTATCACATTTGCAACTGGTTTGTGCTTGCTTATGAGCCTGAACAAGAATGTAAACCAGCTGAAAAAGCAAACCAGGGGAAAAAAAAATGTAATGAGCAGTTGTGCAGCTGAACAGGCACTAATGTAGGCAGAAAGGAGGGGCAGGAGTGTGTGGTTTCTGGCAGCAGCACAGATTTTCAGTGTAAAACTGCGTCTTCAGTAAAAAGGCTAGCATGAGTAAAAATGCTAGAGGGATTATTTCTCAGAAGAGGCAAAGAAAAAGCTTGAAACATTCTTTAAACTTTGAACAGTTCTAGGAAGGCCTGTATAACATACCATTATTACGATGCTTTGTACTTTGATTAAAGATGAACCAATGCCTGGTTGTATACAACCTATCCTTACACTGCTTAGGGCTTTTGTGCACTATTAGGTCAGTGTCCTGGCTTTAATCTGCACATTCTGATTTTAAAATGCATCATAATATGCTGTACTTGGAGTTGTAACATATCTGTGCATAATGAATTATAACTGAGGTCAGAAATTATGCTGAGTAGTAGATTTTTGAACCGCAGTATTTCTTCCTGTGCTAAAATTCAGAATGATATGTATAACAATCCATAAAGTAGCTGGTACGGTTCATAACATGCTTGCGTTCCTTCATTATTAATAGTTTCATATCCATCTGTCAGTATGCTATGGCTAAACTATTACCCAAGATTTTGCAGCTCATGCTGTAAGAGTCTGTACAATATAGTTATCTCCAGCTCCTGATTTTGGTCTCCTAGTAAGAGAGAATTTTACTGAGAACTTACTAAATTGTCCAAGACTGTAAGTTCAAGTTCAGGTGAATGTCTGTGATCTTGATTTAACTTACTTGGGGTTTGGTACTTTTCCTGTTCTTTTGTTTGGACTACATTGGTTGCAGCAGTTATTTTGAGTAATAGTGCTTTGTTTCATCTCATTAGAAGTTCTGTACATAGTTGTTGTAGTCCTGTATCTTGTCGTACTATTTTTAAGAACATTTTGTGCAAATTATAGCTGCTGATTTGATCTGAAGATAGACCCTGTAGCGAGGTCTGATTTGAAAAGAATGAGGCTGTGGGTAGTATATGGGGGGCTTTTTGACACCCTCTGTTAAAACGTGGATGAAGATGAATTTTTTTGCAGCAGAGATAGCTATTGATGTAGAAAGTAGTGTGTATGTAGATTGCCAAAGTACTTTGTGCTAGATACTGAACAGTTACTGGAGAATAACAGTTCAGATTATTGCTAAAGCAAAATAGTTTCATACTAGTTACTTGGAGATGCAAAATTTCCAGAAGTATTTGTGTGGTCCTCTGTGTGTGCGTGTGCTTTTTTAAAATTCCAGTGCTGTCAAATTCCAAGGACCACAATTTGTAAATCATAATAGATACGCACTTTTTTCATTCTTTGGTGCCACGTAAAATCTGTTAGCATAATTATGAAATTTCTTTAATTATAAAGTAATACTTGTGTATATTTAAAAGAATTTTTGTCTCCTAGAGTAATGTATTTTTTGCTGATAGGATATAATGAAATAATTGTCATCTTTTAAGAAACAGTGGTAGAGAAAAATTTGCATTGTGTATATATGACTGTCCCACCTGCTTTCGGTCCAGTCATTCACCTCTGACTGGATCCCTTGCCAGTCTGAGATGGTGGTTGTTAAAATATGACCTAACAAGTTATGTTTCCATTAATTCCCAAAACCCTAAAGTTATTTTCCTGCCAAGGGCCAATTATTACCAGCCATTAAGTGGTAGTAGACTGGTCTGTTACTAGGATTGTATTTCAGTGGCCTTCATGTCTTGTTTGTTTGGGTTTTTTCTGTTTTTGGAGTGTTTGTCAATAGGGTTAGTTTGAAAGAATGTCTTCTTTTTGGTTATTTTAATGCTCATTTTTACTTTGAGCTCTATTTGCCCTAAAGCACTGCTATTTTGCAATTGGCTTTGCAACCATTCCTTCTGAAGGAATAATTGACTAGGAATAATAGTTGTGTTTCTCCTCTCAAGGCCGAACAATCTGTGCGGAAGCCTATACTCTTTCTTCTTGGTCACTGCAGCTGAGTCTTTGGATGGTAGAGATAAGGTCTGCATACTGGTCATTATGTCCTGGATTATTGGTACAATGATTTAGCTACTGCTTTTTTTTCATAGAGCCCTCCAAATAAGGGGATACTAAACAGAGGAGATCTGTGAATAGTCAGGAAATGAGAGCTTTTATAGCAATCACAACTTCTTTTGCTGTTACTGGAGTGCAGTAAACTATTGGAAGTCGGTACATTTCACCAACTTGTTTGGAGTGAACAAGGCAACCTGGGTCGTAGATGCTGCTTAAAAATGTGAACCTAGCCCTGGTACACATGTGGAGCTTTTTGGAGTTTGGAGCAGAAAACCTAAGAATTTGTAGCCAGGCCCAAAGCCTATTTATGTCATGCAAACACTGCAACTGATTCTACTAAACCTAACTGTATTATTTATCCAAGTTTGAGTTTTTGTAACTGAGATGTTCCTCAAATACTGAGCATTACCAAAGAAATGCTGGTAATTAAGAATGATCAGTCACTTTACCCCAGTTCGTCTGAAGGATAGGCAACATTGACTCTCTTGGCATAGTAAACTGCCTTCTTTCTAGCAGCTGAATAACTGACATTTAAGATTCTGCTGTTTAAGGAATGATATAAGTAATTGGCATTTTTTTTGAGGCAAAACGTAATTTAGATTTGGTCCATAAATTTTGCTAAATGTGAAGAGAAACTGAAGGAAAATAAAATTTCTGTAGTACCGTACGAAGATGCCTAATTCATGGTGCTGTGGTATCAGTGATAAAAGTCATATAGGTTGTATTCCTGAAATTTGAAAAGTACACACAAACTCAGTAACTGTCATGTGATTCTGTCAGAAACTATAGATGGAATTATAGTGTTAAAATATTTTTTATGAATTCTAGAGATTTTTCAATAATCCATGTACTAACAGTCTATGACCTCAGAGTATTTTTATTACTTCAGCTTTTTTCTCAGCTTCAATGAATCTCCTTTCCAATTCAGAGTTGTAACTGATGAGGTAAAGCAAAGAAAGACTGATAGGAAGTGGTGTGAAAGTTTGGGAGTTTTTTAATTAGCTCAGTTGATGCAGTCAGGGAAAGGGAGAGCTCACTAGAAATCTGAAGAGGAGCTTGGGGAAACCTGCCTGTCAGTTGGTGTAGTAAAGGAGAGTATTTCTGCCTATAAACATTCCTTTGTTTAATTTAGACTCTGTGGAGTTACTGATGTGCAGAGACATTAAGCTTTCCTACTTTTGCTGTGTCATTTTATCTGAAAAGTTTATTTATGTTTAACTTGCAGGTTTGTAATACACTGTAAGACGCCAAATGCTTGTGGTAATTTGTATCCCTTTGAATGTGAGTGATCTAGTAAAGTACACACTACTGATATACTTAAATAATTTGGCATTAATGAATTCCTTTTTGGATCCACTCTCCTAGTGTAGGCATGTGGAAGTTTTATCAGAAGAATAAGGACAGCAGAGTTTTTTTCTGAAATACAAATACTTGTAAGTTATTTTGTAGAGCAAGGAGCTTAGAGTTTTTGATGATATTGAAATGGAAGCAGAAAGCTGACCTTCCTCTCACTTTCTGCAACAAATTTTAAAGCAATTGGAAGTGAAAACTGACATTGAGACCTCTCCTGAGTTTTTGCTGTCATCACCATGGAGCTTCATCTATTGTATATAGCAGCTGAGAACATCTGTCTTTCTCCTAAAGGTTTTCTTTTTCCTTTCCTTCAGTATGTACCTCTCCTGTTTTGCAGGTGAATGTCTTTTATTATTTATCCTTCCTCTTATCCCCTCTAATTTCCAGTATAAAGACACCTTTAAATCTACCATCTTGTTATACAAGTCTCAAAAATAAACCTTTATTTCAATAAAGAGTGATTTTTTTTCTTGGAAATGGTGAAGAAAGTGGTAGCCTAAATTAAAGTTAAACCCCTTTGTGTGATTTTCTTGCTAGTCTTCTGTTTTCCACTCTGTTCTTTACATTCTTCATGTTACCTGTTCAAGGCTGAAGAGCTGTTCCCCACATGCTTTACAACAGCTGTTGGTTTATAGTGCCTGTTTAATCATGGTTGAATTTCTTGGATTTTTTAGTTTCCTGAAATAAGCACAACCATGTTGTCCTGGCCAGTTAGGATGAAAATGTGTGTGGCTGAAAAATTCAGGCTGTACTCATCAGACTTAGACTCACTAATATTTTATATATTTTATATATTTTATATATACAAATATTTTATGTATGTGGTTGAAGGTGAAATAACATTCATAATTTTCTGACAGTGCTGTGGACTTTTGTATATGCATAAATATGTAATCATGTGCAAATAAATAGGCACTTTATCTTATGAGATTTTTTTTTTTTTTCCTGAATAATTTTTTTCATTGGTATGACAGGATGCAATATCCTTGCATTTTGGCTTGTTCACTTGCATTCTGCTATAGTTCCTACACACTTTTGAAAGCAACAGCTATGTTACTAAGTGGACTTTTTTTTTAGTTATTCTTGTATCAGCTTGTGCTTTCTTGAATTCATCTCTCCCCTGCCCTTTTTTTATTTTTGCAAGTATTTCTCCAGTCTTTTGAGACCTTCTTGAACGCTAAACCTGTCTTACTTAGATTCCTTCCATTTGTGGTGCTGATGCACAAGCATTTTGCAGGAACAGTACACGGGATTTTTGGTGCTACTGGATGTTGTGCTTTGGTTTATTTGTTCCTCTCAATTCAGTTAGAGCACAGATTAGACAACAGATATGTTTTTCAGCTGTATGAATTAAGACTAAACTTAAATGTCCTAGTTCTTCTCAGGTATGTTTTCTCTATTGATAAAATGAAATATAAGTATGTCAGGTGATTTGCAAGAAACAATTTCAACAAGGTTCTCTAATTATACTGAAATTACAGGGACTGGCTTTTGAGTTATCAAAACTTAGTTAGAATTAGTTCCCTGTTCTAGAAGTCATTGCAATCCATTTTTTTCTTCAAATTTTCTGACATTGAAATGCTAGCATTTACATTAAAATACTAATCATAGAAGCATTTTCAAGAACTGCAAGCAGATTTTTTTATTCATGTGGGTTTTTTGGTTGCTCATTCTGCTCTGGCAATGTTGGTAGAATATAGAGATGATGTGGAAAGGAGCCAACTACCTTTTAAAAGATGAATCACAGGCATTTTTTGTTTTCCATATTTTCTGAATACCAAATATATAGGTATTCTGAATTGTATTCTGTTATTTATTTTGTATTGCACCAGCCCATTGTCTTTAATTCTGTGTTCCACTGATCGCTTTTCAGAAGGTGTTTATGGCCTTTTGATAAGAAGACACATTCTAGTATCTAGATGTCGATCTAGAAGTTGTTTGGATTATATTCTTAGCGCTGTTGTCTGATATCTCCCCTGGCTCAAGTTTGATATGCACAGGAAAAAGAACCTTTAATGAAAAGGCCTGTGGATGAAGAATTCTTTGTGGCAGATCTTGTTTGCTCAGTGACTGAAATAAGTATGATATTCCTACTATGATGTCCAGTGTACTGTCCTATAGAGATTTTGGGTGGTTTATTTCAGACTAAGGTGTTGAGTGTGTATTTTACGTGGTGCCTGATTAAATTTGCTTTTGACTGTGATGGCTATCTGGCTATTGCTTATGGAAAACTGGTACTATTTCTACAAGCAAATCAATTATGTTAATTTAGATTCTTGTGGTAAGTGTCTAATCAGTGCTTGCTAGAGAATAATAAATATAGATGGGGTAGTGGAGAAACTTATTTTGGTATGTTATAAGTTAAATTCTTTCCCTTGTTAAGATTTTACATAGTTGATTTAGCTGAAGATCTTCAGTATTCACTTTGAACACAACAAAGCCTTAATTACCCACTTCAGTTAGGCAGAGTGCTTTGTTAGCTGAAACATGCTCTGGTATTTGTTATTCAGTGGTGATTTTTTTGTTATACGAATCTTTGATGCTCCCATTGACAGAATTGGGGATTGGCTATACTGGAGTTTTTTACTGCCAGTTGGTGAAGCCTTTCATACAGAGCAACATCCACAAGGTGGTGCCTTTTCATCACCCAAACGGGAGAGGAACCTCTCTTTACAAAGTTGTGTTGGCTTTCAGCCTGTTGCTTGGCAGAAATGGGAAGTTCAGATACTCAGGTGAGTGTATCCTTTTCTCCCTGAATGTGGAATGAACCCTATCATTCTCGGTTCTTTCCAGCCTTTGAGGTTGTAAACTGACTGTGATGCTCAAAAGTGCATCACAGTGATGCTGTGATGCTTCTCAGAGAAGAGAAAGGTAATGGCTTGGAAATTGAAATTGAGCCATGTTGGCTGAATCATGAAAAGATTCTCCCTGAAATACTGAAGTTATACAGATCAGGGAGGATATATGCTGCCAGAGTAAAATCACACCTAGAACTGCAGCAATTTTTCTGTCAGGCTCAGGTCACCTTGTTGTAACTATGCAGGAGCCTGAAAATGGAAGAATGTGCAGTGCTTTAGGCAAGTGCTCTGCAATTTGGGGAGTGGGCGAAGGGGAACTGGCATAGCTTTGGCCATTCTCTTGTAGTTTATCTTTGTAAGGTGAATCCAGTTGACGATCAGGCAGCTGCAATATGTTCTCAAATATTGCCCTCTATTGCAGAATAAGATTTGAGAACAGAAATATTATAAAGAAAGAGTTTTTCACATGACCTATATGTAATTCCCAGCTGTGAACCCTCTGGCAATAAGCATGAAATCCAAAACACAGCTGATAGGGAAAAGGGCTGTTATCAGCTCAGACTGAACACTCGAGTATTCATAGCATGGTGCTTTGACAAACAGACATTGGAGTACATTAGAATAATTTGGTTTTGAGATCTGTGCAGGGTCCTCCTCCTAGCTGTGTGAGCTTCCAGTTACAGTGGTAATCAGGGCTGAAGGAGAACCAGGTGTGCACCATATTGTACTTCTTTTCCTGCAGAACAGCAAGCCTTCAACCCCCTCCCCCCAGCCACTCCCTTTGTACCTCTCTGCCAAATTTCCTGCTGTAAATTGGTCTTATATTTGCCTTTATGTACCTTGTGACCCCTTCAGAATATTTGTGGTATTTTAAACCCTGAATTGTGTGCATGACATGGTGTTTAGTTTGGAAGCAAAGTTTAATCACGCATGCTGATTGTCGTGTTTATTTTGGAACCAATAAGTAGGAGGGAACCTTTCATACTTTATTAGTCTGGATGAATTTTCCCTGTTACTTGATAACCATGTATATGTTTGAACTTAAAAAAAGTCTATATTTAAAGGAATGCTGGAACACAGATGGCATTTGAATGCAGCCTCTCATCCACTCTGGAGTTGGATTCCATTGGACACCTAACTTGGGTGTTTGTGGTCCACTGTGGTGATAGTGATAGAGTGGCTGTTTTGTTTTTAAAGGATTGTGTATCATTCCTCTCTATGTGCCAGTGAAGCTGGAGAGGGAGCTCTTCTGGAAAGAGCAACATTAGAGCAAAGTCTTTTTATATTTGTTTCTTTCATCTACTGCAAATGAAGGGAGCTGTGTTGGCAGAGTGAGGTTACAGCTCCGAAGCCCGGACCTTATTTCGTTTGCTTCCCACACATCTGCACTTACAGCAGAATAAGCAAGTATAAGATAAGGATTTACTACTCCTCCCAACCTGCCATCTACCCTTAACATCCCATGGTCTGCAGTTGATAATACATGTGGAGGTAATTCTAGCCCCAAATCTTAACTTTCTTCGAATGCTGAGGGGCTTGGGGAGAAAAAGGAGTGAGTTTCCATGAACCCTCTTTTAATAGAATGTAATGAAAAAGGATGTAACTGAAAGCTGAGAGGATTCCACCAGCAAACTTTAATGTAGCATTGTAAGGACACATGCCTTGAGTATTTTGACTGCTGAAGCAAAGCAGTTTTGATGCAAAATTCTGTACATCATGAAATAGAAGACATCGTATGAGATAGTTAAAGCTGTGTGTTGAGTGAGTAACTCCAAGCTGGTTTTTTTCCTGTAATATTTTACTTGTGTTTTTCTTCTGTAAGAAGCTTTCAAGAGAAGTGTTGGAATTCTCCCCTAATAAGGCAGTACACTTAAAAGATTTGATAATCCAGGGATTTTTGAGATACCATGTGTTTTCTATTTAAAGCCCTTGTGTAGCAAAATGCAGTGTTGTTTTCATGACAGCTGTGTGGGGACTTGGGGCAAATGCTGTTTCTCTGGTGTTTGCTGTAAGTCTTTTCTCCCCCTGTATGAGTTCCTAGATCTTGTGAAGGAAAACAGGAAGTTTTAAGAGCATAATCAAGATGAGAGGAAAACCAGGCTGATTCTTTATTGTGTTTTTTTTCCTTTGCTCTTTTTAAAATTTAATTGAAAATATGAAGATCTGCTTTAGACCATTATATTAACTATTTCGTACCTCAAAGGTGACTGTCTAGTGTTCTGAGCACAGTGTGTATGTTAATCTGCCTGGAAGACAATGCTTGAAGATTAGATATCAAATCTGGCATAAAATTGATGAGCTATTTCTGTATGATGTTTTTGGCACTGTTTTCCATTTCACTTGAGTGCAGACACAGTAGATGGCACTTGAGTCACTAATTTTATGATGTAGGAAAGAAAGCCAAACTCAGTTACAGAGTAAGCTGTTTGTAGCAATAGGCACATGTTATTGAAAGAACAGCTTCAAAGATTTGCTATCAGTTAAATAGTCCTAGCAAAAAAGGAAAACATGCACAAATTCTTTTTCAGTACAAGCAGGCCGTCTCCAAGTCCTGAGTTTGTTGAAGTTTTGTAAGGAAAACTGGGCAGAACATGTTCAGTTTGAATCATAAATATATAGTGCCAGGTTCCCTTCAAACATGTTGCCAGTGTTTGGTTTCATAATCTCTTGTTTACAGCTTATTCTCTAGTAGAAGTTCTTTATTTATTTTCTTCTAGTCCTGCTTACTCCCACAGAACATTTGTGATGCGACCTCTGATAGCAGGTGGAAGATAAAAATCTGCTAACAAAGTGGATGTCTAACAATATTGTCTTATTAGAACAGTTTGAATACCACGTTCCTTACTGTAGCTGAGTTTGATAACCAAGGCTAAGAGTATGCTGGTAGTTCTGCTAATCAAAATGTAAACATTTGATTTAGGGTATTCCAAAGTGGTTACCTTATGCTGTGTTTGGTGATGTACCCTTAGACAGTACTGTTTGGTCATTTGTTGATTCTCAACATTTTCAGTACTAGCATTAGGTAATGGACTGACAGTCCTCAGAATTGGAGTAGCAATATGGACTTCTCCAATAATATCCTCTCACTATGATTCAGCACTAAGGTTTATTGCTGAGTTAAGAAAGGTTAGTCAGATTTAGTTCATGATTCATTCTTTGCTTTTCCACTGATGCTCTTAAAATACTTATTTTAAAGAGGAGGCTATCAGACTTGGCTAGAAATGAGCTTCATTTATGTTGTCTTCCTATGTTGTTTTATCACTCTGCCTATTCCAGGTTTTAGGGTTCATAAAACTGTTTGAAAGCCAAAAATTGATGTTTATTTACTAGAGGACAGAGTTCTAACTTTATCTTTTATTTTATTTAACTGATGTTTTTAAAATACGTAGAGATCCCAGTGGTGCCTCCAAGGCTTCCAGAAGCTGCACCATGCCTTGTCTCCATGAGCCCAGTGCCAAATCACTGCCCCGTGGTGGGGCATGGGACATGTGGTGTGCAGAAGTGCCCCTCCCTGGTGTTGCTCTCCTGGGACACAAGTCCTTGTGATCAAGGTTGCAGCCCATGGATGGTGTGAGGCCGGTAGCAGCCCCCTGGTGCTCTGGGTCTGTGGCTTCTTAGAGTCGGGTTGCTTGGGAATGCAGGCCAAGTGGGTAAAGCCTCTCTGGAGCGGAGGACAATGGCTGAAATGTAAGTATAGGGAGGCCTGGCAGATTGATTTTACCACACTCTTCCAAACCTGTCGTGGCAAGTGCCATGTGCTTACAGTGGTGGAAACAACCACAGGATGGCTGGAAGCATATCTTGTATCTCACGCCAGCACATGGGACACTATCCTGGGCTTTGAAAAGCAAGTGTTATGGCAACATGGTACTCCAGGAAGAATTGAATCAGACAATGGACCCCGAAACCACTTCATAGCCACTTGGGCCAAAGAACAGGGCATTGAGTGGGTATGACACATTCCCTGTGTGCACCAGCCTCTGAAAGATGGAACGATGTAATGGACTGTTAAAGACTACACTAAGAGCAATGGGTGGTGGGGCCTTCAAATGCTGGGATAGACATTTAGCCAGAGCCCCTCGTTAGTCAACACCAGATGAGCTTCCAGTCCGGCTGGCCCTGCCCAATCAAAATTTTTATGTGTTGTAGAAGTGGATAAAGCTCCTGTAATGCACATTAAAAACATGCTGGGGTAAACAGGCTGGGTTATTCCTGCCTCTGTGGGATTGCTTTTGTGCAAGGACCTGAGTGCCCTTGGTATTGGTATTTATGTATGCTTTACCAATGTTTGTGTGATTTGTCACTACATTTGGAAAAAAAAATGCTGTGTGTTAAGTGGATGCAACCTGGCACTGAGTTTGAACGCTGACTTTGCAAGGAGCTTACATCTTGGTTTGTTTTGCCTTGAGTATTTGCCAGTGGGTTTCATCTCTCAGTACTGCTCTTTCTGACAGGTTCTATGGATGTGTACTGGACAGAAACATAAAAACAAATAGAAAAGTGTAGGGAATTTTATTTGAGGGTGTAAATTATTGTAGCTGTCTAGTAGCATGGTGTCTTCAGTTCATGATTAGGACAAGTCCTCTGATGATGTAGCTGCATCTGTCCCTAATTCAGGATGCTTTCTAAGGCTAGAAAGTAATCAAATCCTTTTGGCAGCTAGTCATGTTTTTTCCGTCCAAGAAGCCAGCTTTTTCCTCTTCGGTTGAGTCTCCCCAGTAGGAGGTGCCTTTTTGCTTTGCCAGTTAGAGAAAGCCCACATCCACTTACAAAGACTATACTGGAACTCAGAGGCATTTAATTTTAATTCCCGGCAAGCATCCCTTTGCTGCTGCCTTTGGAACAGCTCAGCTGTGGAAGAAGTGAGCTAATGTGAAGTACTTAGTGAAGCCCTGAGGTTTACAGTTGGAGTAATTAAGGAGAGGAATTGCACACCCTGTACTTGATTTTTGTTTTAATACGTCTTC
Organism: Eulacestoma nigropectus; assembly: GCA_013397775.1. Lineage (NCBI taxonomy): Eukaryota > Metazoa > Chordata > Aves > Passeriformes > Eulacestoma > Eulacestoma nigropectus. Next base: position 202,305 of record VZTE01002224.1, read on the forward strand.
CTTTGATCTAGTAACTCGATTTAAATTTTAAGATTTGAATCAACAACCTGCCACAGTATATTGCTTAATTCCTCTCCTTCTCAGCCTGTAGACCAATGCAGAGTATGGTTTATGCTTTCTGTTTTTTATTTTGTTGGGGAAGGTTTTGGCTGTCACTCCTACTTCCTATTTTCTACTGGGAGTCTTTCCATTTCTCCCATCCTCTCTTTTCCTCCATTCTCACCTCTTCTCTCCCAATCACTTTCTTTATCCTCAGATATCTTCACTAACTTCATGTTCATTTTAGGATGTAGTTGAGAATTGTTTTAGAAATCTGCCTCAGGCATCTTCATAGATTGTCTCCTTCACTGTGAATTAGTCCCACCCTTTCCATGTGACTTCTTATTTGTTGGAAGAGCTGTCTTTGTCACTGTTGCCAGCTGCTTCCTGCGCTTCTCTGCCTTGCCGGATGAACCAGCCAGTTTTAATTCTTATTTGAAAAATCTTCTTTTTTACTTCTACCTTGGCATCTGAATTCTCCTTTCTGATGTGAATATGTTCTATGCCTCAGTTTATCTTATCATGTTGTTTTTGTGATTAGGCACAAGAGAGTTTGCACGTACATTTTTCACATTGTGTCTGCAACTTGGATGTTGAAGCATGCTAGCAGTCTGTGATTGTATTACTGATGAATATTCTTTATTTTTCTAGCAGGTTTTGATTAGTATAGGCTATGGTTGTTGTGCAGGTCCTCTTTGATGGAAAGAAACTACAAGCTTTAGAAAGAGAATGGCAATTTAAGTCAGAGGCATCAGGCCAACCATCATTTCTTGAAGAAAAGTCATGAAAACACTAATATTAACATAAACCAAATAAGACTTTAAGTTTTTGAAGTCTTATCCAAAAAATTTTTCTGCCAAAAATCTGCTGGGCAAATATGGAAAATGGTATAGGAACCTGGTCTATCTGCTTTAGAAAAACAAAACTTGATGTTGACATTACCAAGATTTGAACTTTGCTTCTAGAAGTTGGATATTTCAGAATTCATCTAAGCTATGTTACTATTAAACTTTTGTTGTCTGAGTGGATTTGTGCCCTTTTATATTTTATAAACAAGCAGAAAACTTTCGGAGCTTCTGATAGAGTTCAGTGCACAAAAATGCTAATGCATACATGCTGTACTTGTGATCTCTATTTGGCAACCAGTCAGTCTTTTCTTTTTTTTTTCTTCACGTGAAGGAAACTGTACTTCTGATTTTCCTTGACAGTTTGCCTGATCAGTGATACAGCTACCTATTTTTTTTAATTCCTACCAGGATATGTGTATTCCTGTTAGCTTTTAAATTTTGCCTGCTTTATGTTTCCTGTTTTGTTCCTGTCTTTGAGAATCCCCAAGCAGCTGCCTCGTGGCCAGTGGAATTGCTAGTAGGTGGATGGAAGGAGACCTCACTTAGTGCTTTGCCTTATTGGTGAATTTTAACTAGCTGCTGTTTATTTTAGTAGCAGCATTACAAAAATACCTTTTGTGGGTTTCTTTAGTTTGGTTATCTAGTTGCTTCCGTTGTGTTTTGAATTAATGAAATAGATAGGAGTTGTGTAGGATTCCTGCTCAAACATAGTGGAATCTAGCTTTCGTAATTCTGTGTCTACTTTCTGATATTATACATCTTAGCTTTGATAATGACAATGAAAAGCCAAACCAGTTCAAGTCTTATGTGATTTCATGGTATAGCAGAACATATTGAAATATATCAGGTACATTTTTCTCCTTTAAACAATGAAAGTGCAAATCTTTATAGCTTTTAAGCAAGCAAACAGAACCTAGGGAACAAGTGGAGACAACCAAATATTCAGTGTTTTAAAAATATGGGTATGCACCTTAAATAGTGTAACCTTTGTATGCTCCTTTTCTTTGATTCAGGTGGTGGGAACTTCTTTTGACATAGATTTTTTTCTTGTTGTAGTTAGGACAGTTTCCAGTAAAACTGATCTTTCTTGAGGTTTTGAAGAGCAGCAATGAAATAGGTGATAACCAAGAATACTGTCTTGGCTTTTTTTTAGATTGTATATCCTATTGTATTTTTCACAAATGCTAGGCCACATTGGATATTCCATTAAACTGTTGTGATATAACATATGCATTTATTCCAACAGTTCTGATTACTCCTAACTGCTTAAAGTGGGGTTTGCCATTCATGTTGAAGCTATTCTTATGATAGTGGCTCCCAACAGGAGACACTGAGGTGGAATTCTTGAATGTGGTTCCAAATCAAATAAAATCATATTGGAAAAGCTCCAAGATAAGGGTAAAATTGTATCTTTGCCCATCTTGCATATGGAAATAACTGTTTATCATAGAATATTTTAGACTGTTTGCTTGCTAAAGGAATCTCATAATCCCTACCTAGTAATGTAAGTGATGCTTTGCTGTTGCTTTTAAAGAATTTCAGTCCTGCAGGTTGTAAGATGGCTTGGAAGGAAGTACATAATCTTACTGGGCTCGGGCTTTTTCAGTATCTCTGGTAATTTGAAATACAAGTCATGGTGTGAGTGTTGAGTATATGGTCATATGTGAGTGTCCGAGAATTGAATGGGATAAGGTTTAGGACAGGATGAAGACTGGGGGTCCTCCCAGCTTTTCATGGTGCAAGAAGTTTCTACTATGCCTTGCCTTATATCTTATTCAAATAAAGCTGTTTATAGGTGTGCCAGCCTTTCTCAGAAAATTGCATAGAAATGCATCCCCTTAGGCCAGAGATCTTTGAACACAGCACTGAAGAAGAGAATAAAGTATACTCGGCTTGTATTCACTCTATTATGACTTGAAATCAAGAAGTAAAGCTAATAGTCATATGACCAGGTTCAGCCTTGATAAAGGAATAAGTATTTTGTACTATTGTCTCTTCCATCACATTGGGAGCTTTAAAAAAAGCCTCCATCCAGAAGGTGGTTCCAGATGCTCACGAATCTATTGATTCTGCTCTGATTACTACATGAATGGGTGACTGTAATACTGTGAGTTTTTTAGGCATATAACCACAAAACTTTGCAGTCTTTAATATCTCTATTTACTGTTTCTCTTTCAATCTTGCAGTCTGCCACAGGTTTGACCTCAGGTGCTTGAAGGACCTACAGTTTCTCTGAGAATGCTTTTGACTGTCTTACAAGCTTTCTAGAAGAAAGCACTGAGAGAAGAGGCTTGCAAGCAGAATATTGGGACTTAAACAGGAGCTTCACCGAAGTTTTTCATTTCTGGGAGAAATAAGAATGGTTAAACACTTAATTATTTCACAAAGAAATACGAAATTCCCTTTGACTGCTTGGCTTTTGTAAGGTCTTTATTACAGGTGCAGTTCTATATGCTAAGTGTTAAAAGTGAAACAGAAAAGCCCACAACCTTGTAAATAAAGTTTAATTCTATCGACACCTTGAAAATAGGAGAAGCAAAAAAACACTGCTGCTGTTTTAGATCTGAGGAGATTGATGAAGCACTGCATTGTAAGTTACACATCATTACCTTGATTACTTGATTTTTTTGTTTTTACAGACCTGCAGGACAATATTTTTCTGGTAATCCTTAAATAAAAGTTCATAGTATTGAAGCTGAGTGAATCGGTTTCATTTTAGGTTTTGAAAAAGCAAGACTATGGAATGGTTGTGTTGTTCTTTTCCTATGCCTTGATCAGAAATCACTTTAACGTAACCCGAAGTCTGGACTGAATTCTGAGTGATTATGGAGATTCAACAAAAACCAAAAAATGGATGATTTTTCCAAATACAGGGAAGTTTTAGATTATTTGGATAAAGTGATTGATCGTTCTCTTTCATGGCATATATAAAGTTCTGTTGCCTCTCTTGGGTCCATTGTGGAAAAAATTAGAAATACAAAAGAAAATGTAAACTAATTTAAGGAATGAGCTGCTTCCCCAGTAATTTGTCTATTTTTGTCCAATCTTGGAGAGCTATTGGCTTGTTTCATTAATATACTTCAGTGTAGAATTCCAGTGTAGAATTTCCATTCTCAAAAAACAGACATAGGAGTTTTTTAATTACATGACATGGAATTTTGAAAACTCTGTTAGCAAAACATGGTTTTTAATCATTTGAAGACAGTGAGTCTCCCTTTTCTGGCTGGCTGAGAGCAATGATCATGTGTTACTTTTTGTATGAGATCAATAGCTTTTAAAGCATTCTGTTTTGGAACCAATGCTCAGCTTGATTTAGCTTTCATAGCTTCTCTTAGCACCATGCAAATTAAGTGCAAAGTTTGTTTAACATAGGTCACAGCAGTGGGTTTGGGGGAATGGGGAGGACATATTCAGAATTAAGATGAGCAAAATCTTAAACAGCTTTAAACCCATATAAAAGGTATAATTTTAAGATTGAGTGGATGGAAGAGAGAGCCTCTTTTGCAGGAATGTTGCAAGAGTTCATGTGAAGAAGCAGGAATTACTCCGTGTTTCCCTTTTCATGGCATAAAAGGTGTGGTGTGTTGTGGTTTTTGGTGTTTTTTTTCTGGAGGGATTGTTTTTTGCCTTGTCCTTGTGCTTTTTCCCAGCCCTGGTTCTGTCTGATAGCCAAGCTCTTAACATGCATTCCCATTCTTTGCTTTTGCTTGGTCTGGCCACTCCGGAATGAATCCTGCGCCGTTTAACAAAATGTATTAGCTTAGGTCCTGCAATACACTTTCACTTTGTAGGGTGGTATTTGTCACTAGTGATGTTATTTTGGTGAGGAGCTAATTGTGTGTGGGATTTTTTATTAATGGGAAGGGAGTCCTGTTTTTTCCATTAAGAAATGTATAGTGTCCTTGGATGCATTTGCACTGAGCCACAACAGTAGAACTACTGTCTATGTCAAACAGCTCATGCTTTTTTCTATCGTGCTGGCTTTATCAAGCCTGGTGTGGGTACCTTAGTGTCATTAAAGGAGCAATTTTCTACTGATGAAGGATGTAGGTGCTTGTCTTCACTAGATGCTTGAATAGGTGCTTGTCTTCACTAGGTTATGAATGCTAGTAACTTGTTGAAGTTAATTGGTAAAAGTAAGGGGATTTTCTCCACCCATTTGATCTCAGCTGCACATATATGGGCCAGCTGATACTCATACTGTCCAGTTACAGTAGCGCAGTCAGATCTCTAAGATGACACGGCAGTCAAATAGTGCACACAAAAATATGACCAATGGTTTGGCCACATCTGTTGATTTCATTAGAAATGCTGTGAGACTTTTGCCCAGCCAGTAGAGGAAAGTTAAGTTTTTAAAAGTCTCACCTGAAAGACCTTCATATGGTAAATTCTACTTGCTTTCATTTGCATTCTGGTAGACTCTGTCGAACCACAGCTTCAAAGTATTTGAAACTTGAGGCAGAGAGATGCAGGTCATTCCTCTGTAGCATTTAATGGAATAACATTTTGCTTGTAAATCTAGTTGGATATCAGCTAGTAAATGGAGAAGGAATGAAAGACAATGGAAATGCTGTTTTAATTTTGAAGTATCATATATTCTTGTTTTGAAATGCAAATACCAATGGGATATTTAAGAACAGTAACAAAACAGCATTTTATATTCCCCCTCAACCTGCCACTTTTTTCATTACAAAGCAGATCTTTTAGTATTTTGTTAAGTGCCTTTAGTCTTTCATATTCAAGACAGACTGGCTGAGTGGAAGGTTTGAGAAGAATAAATAAAGGAGCAGGAAACAAAGGGGGTGTGTGTATTTACTCGTCAAAGATGTGGAATTTGCAGATATTAAAGCAGAATCAGCCTAGGATTAAAACCTAAAGGAATTGATAAAATGTTGTGCTGCTTTAGGTAGATGCAATTTTCCCTGTGGGCATTTGAATTTGACTGAGGTTGTTTTTGTATAGCCAAACATGATTTATCATTTTCACATGCCCAGTGGGCTAAACCTGAAAATGTTTCATAATAAGGATAACCAGTATAAATGGTATATGGATTCTTTATTCATTTGAAGGTGAACCTCAAAGTAAACGTCACTGGTTTCCTGAATGTTTAAATGGTACTTTGCTATGTTTGACTAATGGGTGTTGTGAGTTTGGGAATTTCAAACAGCAGGATGTATTTCACAGAGAATAATACTTGAGTGAAACAGTGGTCTGTCCAGCAAGGTTTTTTTTAATATAGCTTTCTTGGCCATGTAAGCTGCAAAAAGGTTGTAAGTGCTCACTGTGCAAGGAAACCAAGTCTCTTTAAAATGCATGTTTAGATGCTTACTGTTAGTGTTTAATCTCTTAAAAATATTGTTCTGTTTGAGAGACAACCCTCATGGATGATTGTTGTTTCTTTTTTTAAATACAAAATAATTTGGAGATTGTAGGAATGGGCAAATAAAGTACATACAAGACAAATGTGTGGCTATTAGTTTATTTAAAAATAGGATATTCAGAAATAAAATTACTGTTGTGCTGTTGTTTAAGTATTGTGACCTGCCCTGAAATTACAGGGCACTGTAATTTCCTTTTAGCAACAAAGCAAAAGGGCAAGATTAAGGTTTTGCTGTCGATGGTTACAGATCCTTTAACCATTCATTTAACTGTTGAAAATTATTCATCTTCCGTTGCTAAAATGGCACCACCTGATAACTTTACTGTAAAGCTTAGTTTGTAGTGATTGTTCTTTTAATTTTAATACTTGCTTGGTCATTATCTGTTTGAGGCTTTTTATTTATTGCAACAAGCATATATTCAGCTGTTACTGGTATATTTTATGAGTGCTGAAGTAATGGAAGGCTATTTTTAAACTCTATAGTGGGTAGTCTGGTTACAAGGTACACATCAGTCTTGAGATTATAAAGATAACAAGCATATTGTTGACCCCTCAGCACATTAGGTTCGAGTCTGACAGTATTGTGAGTAAGCTCCAAATGTTACTTCTTCTCTATCTGTAATTGTGGCTGTGAATCATTTTTTCAGTGTTTCTCTTTCCTGTAAAAAACCCAAGAGCCTGTCAGCTAGAACAGCAGTATCCTAGAGAGCCCTTCTGTTATGAAGGGATTGTGCTGAGTTTTGCCGGTTCAGATACCTTTCCTTGTTTTAAACTCCACTGGTTGTGATGAGTGGCTGTTTCCTCTCATCCTTCTGTATGAGCTGAATGTGTTTTATAAAAGACATGAGGGTAGTGCTTTCCTGTCAGGGCCTAAGTAAAACTAGAATAGGATACCTGGTGGAGAATTAGAAATGTGAATTTCTTGTAGGTTTTTTGGTTTTTTTTTTAATGTAGAAATGTTAAAATAGATGAGGAAACTGATGAAGTAGGATGGGAAGACCAGAAAAATGGTGTCAGTAGTTTACCATATGCTTAGTTTTCTCAAATATACTTTTAAAGCAAGTTTTGCACGTCCGTATGCACACACACACACTTCTGCTACAACAGAGAATTTACCAGCTGCACAGAACCTGTTGGGCTTGGTTAGGACTTGAAGCAACAAAGTGATTATGTGGTGCTGTGCAGCACTGTTAGCCCTTGGGCATTTACTGTGTCTACACCGTGCCATGTAGGGTGTGATGTGCAATATGTAACAGCAGTTGTATGTACCTGTATTGAAGAAAGGGTGTTGCCTTGATTCTGAAGTTTGTCTTATTTTTATTTGGTGATACCATTGGCTCGATGTGCCATGTGTTAGTGAAACAGGTATATCAGTGTTAATAGAAACTGTACCTTAGTCTTTGCTAGCTGGGGATAAACAGATCTATGCAGTACACACTGCCTCACTGTGGTGCTAAGGTTTTCCTCATGACTCTTGCATGCAAAATACTGCAGACAGACAATTAGAGACAGAATCTGAACTATCTTTATAAACTATGAATTTGTCTTCTAGTTCCCACCTCAGCAGAGTGTTACCATCTCATTTCGTACAGATGAAAACTGCATCTCAATGTTAAATGTAGTTCAGAGGATTTATAGAGATGTTGGTTGGGCAGGAGCTCTCTCTGATTTTATCTGTGCTCGATATGCGTAGACATGCGGACTAAAGTAAATTGGTGAATGCCTTGGATCAAATTAGAGGGATGAAAATGAATGCAGAGTAAATGCATCCATAAACATATTTAGATAGATGAAGGATCCCAGCAGGCATCCCAGTTATAATTAAGAAGCCTAGCATCAATAGTTCTCCAGTTTGTAGTCTGTTTGCAGCCTGTAGAGGAATAAACAGAAGTAAAAAGTTATGTCATTGTCAAGTAGTGCTAGAGAAGAATGAATACGTAGCATCAGGTCCATCTGGCAGGAAGAGACTGACTTCTCTTTCTTACCAGAATCCTGTCCTCTAAGTTCCCATCAAATGAAGATGATCTTTCTACCCCTGATAAGTTATTTGCTGTCTTTATTTCTTTATTGTGCATTAAGGTAATCTAAGATATCACTTGACCACTTTCTATTATGTTGAAAATATGTATTCCTATAAAATAATCTGAAATGGTACACCAAATAGACACCAGTAGTTTTATTTCTTAGAATAATGTCATTAGCACAGTTGCAAAGTAATATAATTTGAGAAAGTACTTAATTTTCAAATGTTAATAGCAGCTCACTTACTTAGCTACACTTTTGTGTAAAGTATGTATGTGTAAGATATGATAAAGGAACAAAATACACATCTGCTGAAAGGTGTGGCAGACTCTCACTTCTTGAATGCAGCAATGTTAAAGAAGCTTCTAAGTCAATCTCTTACACCAAGTCATTATCTTTTAATGGAAATTTTGAAGAATAACTATTCCTGTACAGAATTGTTGTTGTTCCAAATTTCTTTTTAAGTTCTACTTAACTATTGTGTCTCTGTCATTTATTATCCAGTATTAAGAAGTTAGGAACTACTATAAGATTTATATTTGATTGCTTCAAGTATACTTTCACCTTAACTGGCTTGCTTTCACTCACAGTTCTTAAATTTTGTTTTTTCAAGTTGTTTACTTATATAAAACCTTTTCACTTTTGTCTTGAGGCTTTCTGCGTCATTTGTTTGCATCTAGCTTTTCTTTTCTTGGATTTGTGTCCACAGAAGGAAAATTAAAGTTCAGATAGCAAATGTCTTCAGGGGACCTGAGATGCTTATGTTCTTTCATTCTGCACTGTCAGAAATCTTTCAGTGTTACTTTTTCCCACCTCTCCCTCTGCTCTACTCTGCCCCCCAATTCAGTTGTAGCATCCTTCTGGACAGTTGTCTTTTGTCTGTAAGACTGGCATAAGCCTCTCACCAAAAAGAGTGAGGGGGAATGTGTGTCGTGTGGATGGAGTTGAAATGGGCATGATGCCATTGGCAACCAGTCACAATATATAAAAATAAATAAATAAATCTAAGATGAAAGTCTGTCTGCAGTTCTTAAGCATAACTCCTAAACTTTAAAGAAACTTCTCATAAGGAATCGATTTACAACCAACTTAATATTGTGTATGGGAGATGAATGCATGCTTTTCTCAAGTATTATATTGAAAAAAGAGCTGCGTCTTGCTTGGCCTGCTGCTGCACTGTGATTTAGCCTGCTCTGACTGTGGTGTACATGAACTAGTTTGGGTGCTAATTTTTTCCATAAGTTACCAGCTTCATGTCCATTGAGAGGGAGATATTTCTTAACACTCTTTGTTTTGACAGACAAGTTGCCTACCTTAATTTTGGTGTTTTCTGGAAAACTTGCTTTGTTTTGTTGTTTTGGTAGATCACAGGCGTGTTGAATGTTCTGTTTTTAGTAAACAAATACCTATAACTGGGTATCTATAAAAAAGCAAGTTTCCAGTTTCTTTGGTAAGAAATGTAATAAACTATGTTTCTATTTGTCATGGCTGGTGCAGGAATGTAAATACATTTGTTTTTTGTCCTTACTGACCCATAATACATCAAATTAAGGGTTCTGAAGTTACTATTGTCCTTTTTCATTGCTATAAAACCTCTTACAGGCTAGAACTGTATTTTTTGTAGTTATTCAACCAGATTTATAGGTAAGTAAATGACAGTGATGTGGTAAAAGAAAAATGTTACAGTCTAGTAGATGAAGCATTTAAAAGCATCTTTGTTTAAAAGACTTCATGTAAATGAACTGTATGTAGTATTAAACCCTTACAAATGTGCACTTTTTCCATGATCACAAAGAAGTCCCTAGAGGACATCTGGGAGCTGTATTTTATTGTCTCAGTGAGGAATATTGCCATATGAAATTATTAATTCCAGAAATCTTGCCCCTAGTGGGTTTGCAGGACTGGCTCTAAGCCTGTAGCTTAGAAAACAGAAAGTGTCAGAGAGTCTCAGAGAAGTACAGGTATTAAAGAATGAGCAGTTCATTTGGTGTGATCGCTACAGTACTGCAGATTTAAACTCGTAGCCAGTTTGTCAAAACCAGAAGGATATGGGAGGTATGTCTGTATTTCCTATAGATGAGGCATTAAGTGGATATCGTATCTTTGCAGGGTTCAACATCTCAGTATGTGTGAATGAACAACTGTTTTAATTAACTGTTGTTTTGGAAATGAACACAGGGAAATATATTCCAATTTAGAGTTCTCATAGCTCACAGTTTTGACAAATTTTTAAAAGTTATGTGATTTTATATTTTTGAACTGTGTATCACACTAAGCAGGGATTTTTTCCCAGAAAATCACATGCACACACACACAAAATATACGCTCAGGTTATGATTTCTGTTGTATTAATTTTAGCATCATTGAGGCCGGAAATGACCCTTAATATCATTGAGTGCAACCATTAACACTGCAGTGCCAAGTCCACCACTATACCAAGTCCCTTAGCACCACAACTTAGTGTCTTTTGAACACCTGCAGGGATGGTGACTCAACAGCTTCCCTAAGCAGCCTGTTCCAATGCTTGATAGCTGGGAGCTCTTGGGTTTTGATGTAGTCTTTAGTCCCCTTCCTTAGGCAGTAAGTGGTAGTACTTTTGAATATTCTCTACTAATAAAGTGATTACTACTACATTAGTGAATACAAGGCTCCTTTCAGTTGTTTAGAATATATAAAAATTCATGGTATTTTCTTAGATCATCCCTTAGCTTCTGAGAAAAATAAGGACAGCTGTCAAAATCTTTACCAAAGAGGAAAGGCTCCAAGAAAGGAAAAATAATAAATGCCTTGTGTTTCTTGCTTGGATTATTTGATATACATAAACCTGAACCGTTGAATGGACAAATGTCTGGCTTTTGTGGCCTATATGTGCCTCTCAGGTGTCACTTTCCAAAAAATACACTGCTATCATATTAAATACAAATTTAAATTGTGTTCTGCTGCTCTTTCCATCAGAAGCTGTTTATCTGAGGTAAATTCATTTTGGTCAGCTCTTCACCCCTTGTTAAGAGGGTGCAGTCAAAATAATAATCACAGTTGTTGATCTCTAGGCTGGCTGAGTTTTGGAACTGCTCGGGTAGATGCACCTCACTTCATAGGTGAGGCATTATAATATAGAATTTGTATGCATTGCAGAAATGCATAAGATCACAGAACATGGCAATAGACATTTATGTGAGGTGCAATTGTAAGTAATGACTTTTCATGTTTATTTTCTTTTTAAAGTTGGAGAACAACTAATGAGTCAATGCAAATATTTTATATTAATTCAAAATCCATATTAGTTTTTTAATCTGAACCATAAGATTATACATACCAAAATAGAATCATTCACTTTCCATTGATATGGAAACTAAAAGGTGAGCAAAACTTTGGAAATAATGAGATGGGAGTGCAAAAAATATGTGTCGATTTTTAAGTGACCCCCCTACACCTTTGTCAGACCAAGTCAGCATCATCTGATTGTGTTTGAAAGTTATGGTGCTATGTGTTACGCTTAAGTGTGCTGACAACTTACTGGAGATTTTTGTTGGTTTGAAAATTCTGGTCATGTTCTGCCAGAGGATGTACTAATCCAAGTGCAATGCCAAGTAAGTAATAAAACACAATCTTTTTATCAGAAGACATCCAAACTTTTCAGACTTCCTGGTTAGTATAACTGTTGATCAATATGGTAGGTTTTGGAGCTTGGCTAGCCTTGGTTGTCATATTTTCTTTTAATACTGAGAGTCTCAGAAATGAGAGATTGTTTTCAAGAATGATTTTGATCTTGAATATTTAAATGTAAGTCAGAAAGGTTACCAAAAAAAAGTAGAACTTGACATCTGCCTACATTTTCAGAAAATACTTGGCATTTACAATTTAGCCTTGAGATAGAAGATCCCTGTTCTAGAAGTTACTAAAAAGAAAAGCTATCTCTTAGACAGTGATGTACTTTGTTTAGAGGATATAGAAGCAACTCTGAAAGAATTTCACTTCTAGAGATCAGTGAGGGTCTAATTAGAGAATGATAATGAGTAAATTTAACAAACAGATTAATAAAAATTTCATTTTGTAGGTGTTCCTTTACCCAACCACTATGTTGAGCAAAATATGGTTATTTTTATCTCAGTCCAAAGTTAAAACAGTCCACTGGTTTCACTTATTTAAACTTAAATAAAAAGTTAAATATATTAAATATATTCAAATAGATTTGTTGGACTTCCTTGGGAAAAAAATGGTTTGATTATTTGGCAAAAATGCAGCACAATAGAACTGGAAGAAAGTAAAATTTGTTACTTCTAGTGCTTTGAGTTTTCAGGCAGTTAGGAAACATTTTTGACACATTTGTCTTTTAAGTAACTTAGGAGCATTTGTTAGCTTGGACTTGGTGCTGTGTTGTGATCAGCTTAGGGTGGTGGATAGAACAAGCCTCTGTTAAGGGCACAGCCTTGTCATCTGCCTGCAAAAGGTTATATGGACATATGCTGACTTGTCCAGTACAGCTTATTCTGTTTTATGCTAGCAGCCAGCCTGAAAGATACTCTTTGTCCTAAAGTAATGTTTCAAGTTCACTGGGATTCAAGTATTACCTCACAAGTCTAAGGCTGTTTCAGGAAATGATGAGACTCTTGGATCCCCTACTGTGTTGGATAACTTAACATCCAAGGAAGAAGTCTGCAAGTCCTTAATCCATGAAATGGCCCTGCTTAATACATCTCCTAATTTCCCAAGAAGAAAGTGAGTGCCCGCTCTGAGATGTTTAGTGCCAACAAAAGTGCTAAAAGGAATAAAATACTGTTCACAGTAAAAGCCAGGAGAAAATTTAGGGCCAAGGCTTCCCTTTAAGGAGGTCTTCTGCAATATCTACTGTGTCTTGCCCCGCTGATCTTTATGGCTTTGAGGAATTAATCCAGTGAAAATATATTTATATAGATGGGAAATCTGCCTGGGGTCTTATTGCCTGGTAACCCATGGTTATCTTCCTGAGTCAGTGTCACTGTATGTTGTTTTCTGCAGGCATCTGTGAGTATGCTCTTCACTGCTGTCACCACAGGTAAGGTGGATGGGAAAGATCCCAGCTCTGATAGCAGACTGCCCTTTAGGCATTTTCCACCTTGAATATATCCTTAATGATATGCTCCAGGTGTCTCAAATACAGAAATGAAATTTCTGTGAAGCAAATCTCATCTTAAGCAAAACTTAATTCACCTGGAGCTTCACGTGTCTTTGCTGAAGGCATGTTCTGTTTTGTTTTTCTCGTAAATGGCTGAATAATTAACATCCCAATCTTGGCTTGTCACAAGTACAGTGAGTGAAGAGAAGGCTCTGGTAATCATTCAGCAAAGGCTTTTTGAACCAGGCTGCAGCGGCATGAGGGTGAATTAAGACATCCGTATTTTACTACTGTGTTGTATGAATCTGTTCCTTTTAAGGTGCTTTCCCCGGTATCCCCCTAGCTGCCCACACACGAAGTTCAAACACTGGCAATATCCCGAACATCTGTAACACGGCTGCCTGGAGCTCCTTGCATCCTCCCAAGGTTACATTATTTCTGGGGCTTCCAGAAAATGCTTTCTGTTTATTTTTTTTAAAATTCTTTAATGTCTAATTTCAAATTAGGTGGTGGCTACCTTAGAGCTTCTCACAGGGGCATGTGTGACACAGACAATAATTTGGAGTAGAAAAAGACATGCAACCCATTGAGTTGTGGTGCCACATATCCAGAGCTGGGTGTAGCCTCTCTCTTTTCTGCCTGGTTGTGTATAGAGGGTGGTGGCTGAGCAGAATGATAGAAACATGACTTTGAAAGGTCATCTAGTTCCAAACACCCTGTCATGAGCAGGAACACTTCCCACTAGATCAGCTTGCTCAAAGCCCCATCCAACCTGGCCTTGAACACTTCCAGGGATGGGTCATCCACAACCTAGGTGGGCAACCTGTTCCAGTGCCTCACCAACCTCACAGTAAAGAATTTCTTCCTAATATCTAATTAGGAAACCTACTTCTCCCCTGTCCTGCATATCATTTGGACATATTGCTCTCAGCACTCCTGTGAATAAATTGCTTGTTTGCTAATGACTTTGTGATGACTTTCTTACACTTCAAATTAGCACCTCAGAAACCTTTTTAATCAACAGTAAGTTTACGTGATAGTACCTGATGTAACGAATGCATCACATGGCCAGGGTCAGCATTCAGTACGTATTGAAATACCTGTAGCTGCTTAAGTTAAAACCACCTTAAAGCTAAGTTCTGGACTTCCTCTTTTGAAGGATACAGTGCAGTGTGGTGTATTATTCGCCCCAGTCTTTTTGGCCACTTCTTGTTTTTTGTGGACTGTTTAGAGTTGTGTACTTTCATGCTCTTAAGTGTGTTTATTTGTTGGTTTTTTTAAGTAGATGTAAACCAAGAGGGAAAAAACCCCTGGCACCACCTAATTCCTGTGATTGGAAAGAAAAATCAAGTTCCAAAAATAGTGACTTGGGGTGAAACTGCATCTTTATGACTCTGTATTTCCTGGACCATTGTAAGCTTGTTTCACAGCCTTAACATCAATTAAATGGAGCTTGTTTGGTATTTAAATTGTATTTTTAATAAAGGGGGAGTTATGGGAGGTCTTTAATATACTACTTCGTACTCAGGAAGTAAAGTGGTTTGGCTTCCTAATTAAATATGATGCTTGGTTATTTATGTAATGAAAAGATGACAGCTGCTGTTTGTCAGATAATCAGAAAGGACTCAGAAGGAAAATGTTCAGTCCCCAAGAAACTGGTTAATCTGTGTATATCTCACATCTTGGATACTGGCCCATTATAGTGGATCTGAAAGCTTGGGTCCACTGTCTTAGGCCAGGTCTTCATCTATCACACCATGTTGTGTTTCCTATTCTGAATTGCACCCATGTCTTCTCCCTGTATTCCCAATCTCTGCAGAAGTTCAAGGATGATAGTATTAATAGTGTTGATTTGAGGAGCAATTTCTAGGTCATGGATAAGTAGCACTATCTGATGTCTGAGAGCAGATTAAATCCTTGTAAAACAGGGAGTTAGAATGTGTTTAAATTTATAGACAAAGATATAACTGTTTTAGCCAAACATGGGTCATTTGCATGGCTTGTTGCAGGTTGATACATAAAGGAGGAGAAACTGAGACACATTTTTTTGATGTTCAGCTGCTTATTTATGAGTTGTGCACCAAGTTTTTCTTGCCTGAGTGCCAGCAGGATCAGACAGACAAATAATTTCTTTGCTAATATTTCAGAGTTACTGTCAGTCAATACTTAACCCAAAAATTCTTTCTCTGGCAGTTTTAGACATTTTCCAGAACTTTCTTTTCTGTTTATTTCTATCTGCTGTTTTCTTCCATGTAAGTATGTATACATGCCTGTTTGAAACAACTATCAGCAAAGCATTTGAATTCCTTCCTAGATTCTCCTAAACCTTTAATTTTGAGCACCATTTATGAGCCTGTGATTTCCTTGCATGATACCTGTGTTTTTATAAAAGCTTAAACACAGAATATAATACCAAACAGGAATGACATTTGATTAATTGGTTACAATGAGAATAATATTTCAGAATTGTTTTTGTGATTGTGGGAACAGATGTGACCACTTAAGAAGTCGAAGGATTTTTTTTTTAATTTCACATTGGTGCTGTTGTTTAAGCTGTTGCCTAGACAACTAAGTTTAATTTCCTCCCATCTAGATGTTACTAGACTGTTACTGCAGTCTGCCTTCAGAAATCAGATCAAGGGATTCACACGTTGATAAGCAAACTAAAACAGTGTCCATGCCACTTTTCCAAAAACAGCTGACTGCAACTCCAGTGTCTTAAAGAATACCTTTGTAACAAGATAATTTGCAGGCAAAAATAAGACCTTCAACATTTTACTGAAAATATCAGGTGTGAAATAGGATTTTTCTTACCTCCAATTGTTACAGAAATGAATAGCTTTTAAACCACTATGTGAGGAAGAAGTTAAAACTGAAACAATCCTATTATCAGGGTCCCTTTTGATATCTGTATTGTTCAGAATTTATATTCTACTTGGGTAGTTTGCTGGGAAAGCAGTAAAAGTGTTGTAAAAATTTTTGCTTAGAAAATGTCAGCAGGTTGAACTCTGCATAAAACTAAGACTTTTTTTTTTTTAATATGAATATGCAATGCAATCCAGAAATTCTCTCTGCACATGGCCTTCTCTTCTGTGAACTTCGGGTTCTCAAGGACCTGGTGTATAATCTTTCAATATTTCCATTTCCAACTGCTTGCTTCCTTCCCTTCAGAGGGATGGGGGAAAGAACTGGAAGAGCAAAACCAAGAAAATTGCATGGGTTGAGATGAAGACAGTTAATAAGTGAATAGTGAATAAGTTAATAAGTGAAGGGAGGAGAAAAAAGAATAAAAATTGATGCAAAGGCAGTCACTCACCACTGATCAGTCAGCATCCCAGCAACAGTAAACATACTGAAGAGACAATAGACGTACTGAAGCTCCAAATGACTGTACTGGGATGTTAGGAAGGATACCTCACTTTCCTGGTAGTAGTGTATGCAAATAATGAGAGCTGAGATTAGTCAGGCTGAGATATGGTGTTTGATGTAATTTGATATTTTATTAGTATTACTGTGCTGTCGAGCTTTAAATTTTATCTATGTGGGAGTTTGGAGGAAGTGTGTTGGGACAGGGTTCTACTGCCAAAGTTAAAAGGGTGAAATGGAAAGGGATTGACTTTTAGACCATTAATTTAAAAAACAGATGTGATAAGTAGAAAGATGAATGTGTTTTGCTATTTGAGTGTTGAGTCATTATAATATTTTAAGTAAGTTTCATACTAGTTTCTTTCTGGTTGGCATTTATGGCATGGAATATTTTCAACTTTCATGAAAAGGAAAACTTGTTGATTAGCTGAAACTAAGTTGACTTTCTTTGGGCATCTGAGTTATGTTAGTGGGCCACCTGAAGTATGTGTTTTGCTTTTGTAAAATGTAATTTAGGAGTGTCAATACTTAATGTCAGTTACTGAATTAAGAGACTGAGTGCATGACTTGAAGATGTGTGATCTATGCTTAAAAATCAAGATGCTGACATTTATGTATCTACTCCTGTTTTTTTTGGTAACTGGACTTTTAATATGGATATATGAAAATACTTCCCAGTTTTCAGAGACTTTGTGAGAGTAGGGTACTGTATTTTTATTAAACTGTTGTTTTGCTCTGTAAAATAATTTGCAAAGTAAAATAACACACTAATTTCTGCTTTGCTAAAAGATTTTATCTTGGGATCTCAAAAAATGCTTTGTAAATGCTGATGGATAAAATCTCCTTTCAGTTCTGCAAAACACATGGTGATATTCACATTTAATGTATGGAATGGAACCCAGATGTATTAACTTACAGTCCTGTGCCATAAGCAGCAAATTATCTCCTCCCCTCTGTTTTTATGTGAATTGTCTCTGCTTTCCAGCTCTTCACTTTATGAGACTTTTAAGTGCTGTGTAGTGATTTACTGTTGATCACTTTTCTACTGTTTTATTCTAAATGGAACAGCCCAGCAGGTTATGAGTTGTGAAATGACAGAAAACAGGAGCTCCCGTAAGTTCAAGCTGTTTTAACATCTAAAGAACTACAATAAAGAAAATAATTAAATGAGTAGTGTCAGAGAGGCCTGGTTTTACTGTTAAGCTGTCACCGGCTCAACTCTTAACATTTTGCATTGACAAGTTTGTGGTTGCTCCCTTTAAAAAAGCAAAAAGCCAAACACAACTGTACTCTATCACTGTTGAACTTGCAACTAACATGAAGACCTGTCCTTTTTTGGCTTTCTTTAATATCTCTTTTTTCAGTTGCAATACCTAATGGTATGGTCATTGTGTGCCTGGTACTGTAGCATTTGTAGCATTGTTTCAAAACTGCTGACTCCGTAGGTTTGAATAAGCTCAGCACATCTGTGATGTCCTTTAAAGCTGTAAGCAGAAGACAAATATCTGTTACTGCAATTGTTGTTCTTACTGTATGCTAAAGACATTTACAAAAAAGTGCATCAGAGATTAAGGTTACTTCTGTCCTCCAGATCTTCTTGTGGGAAGGTCTTTTACTGGTGACACTGTGCTGAGTGTCTACTTGTATCAAGCTGGGAGCGGTGCAGATGTTTTGGGAGATTCAAAACAATTATTTTCTTCAGATACTTGATCTGCAGAAAAAACAGATGTATACACAGATACAATTTAATTATTTGATCTCTGTGTAGTGCCTCACTTCTCTACTGAATTTGTTTAGCATATACAGTTCACATGATTTTAAAATGGTAGCTTGGAATCCCTTAGCACTGGGGTATTGGAAGAAGTGCATCATCAAGCACCAATCTCATTACATCCTGCTAGTGTACTCTAGAGATACCTCAGCTAGCTTAAACTGACACCAAAAGGGGACTAAGGGCTTGCTTTCTCAGATACACAGGCTTGTTTCTTTTTCCAAGCAATGGATTTTAAAATTAATCATTTTGTTAAATGAACATATGCAAACCTGGAGTGAAGAATTACTTCTGCAAAGCATTTGTTAAATGTAGTATTACTATCAAAAGGCCTTCCTTTCTCCCCATCACTATGAAGCAACTGTACTTGATTCAGAATAAAAAAATTGGGTAGAATGAGGAAAACTGATGCCTTTTTTTTTTTTCCTTTTTCCTCTCTGATAATCTCTGTATAAGTGAATGACTGCAAGTGCTGGTTAGTGAGTTTCTGTGCAGTAAGGATGAGAGAAGGGCCAACAGGTAAGGAAGGAGCTGAAAAGCAGAACTTTTCCCTAAGGACAGCACTGGATAAGAGAGAGGGCACTTCCTAGTGAATTTGTTCTAGAAATCAGTGTAGTAACAGCTTTGAACAACTGTCTCTCTGTAAGCCAAAATTATCTTCAAGGTTTTCAAACTTGGTTGCTCTGAATACAGCAGCTCCATGGTACTAAAATTAATGTGTTGTCAGGAGTTTTGTGCGTCTCCAAGTTTCACTGGTCTGAATAGAAGCGAGGAAGATTAAGACTTGTACCTGAATACTCAAGTGAGAATGATGAGCTTTACATTTTTGTGGTGGTATCAGTATGACTGCTGTTGAACATTGCTATGTGTGTGCTAGTATAACAGGATAATTTTGAAATAAGGGGGAGGGAGTGAGCATTAGTCTAGTGACTTTTAGTTTCTAGCAGAAAAGCATCTATAATTTTTATTCCTCGAGAAGAGTTGGAAGAAGAGAAATGATGTATCAGAGAAACTAGTAGTTTTCTGATGGAAAGTATTTTAACTTTATCTGCATGAGATTAATTGATAGATCATTCTTTCTGAAGTTTCCTGATAGTTCTTTGACGTATTTAAAGATAAACTATGCTCCTAGTATTGCATAAACAATCCTCTTGATTTTTGCTGATGCCTTTTCTGAAAAAAGTGCTGAAGTTACTTGGTTATGAAAATACTCTAAAAACATTGGCTGTATTTAAAGGAAGACCTTAGGCATTTTAAGTGGACTTTAACTACTGCTTCCTTTCCTGGCATATTGATAATGCAGTGTGGGGGTGACAGCATTGGGGCTCTTTTGTAAATTATAAATTAGATAGCTGACCGTGTGTATGTATTGTCTGATTCTGAGTAAACCTGCCCATCAACAATTTAAGCATGGAGATTTTTCTCACCTAGACAGTTCATGGTCCTTATCTTCTTTGATTTGCATGGGTGACCTAAGGGCAGCCAATTCTTCACACTCCCCAGCTCATCTTAACTTCCTTAATTCAAGATTCAAATTTTCATTCACGGCTTTCTGCAGTGTGCTCTAATTTGTTTGGTTAACGATCACTAACAATCTAAAACCTGTTGTTCTGTTTCTCCCCTTTGTTTTTAAAATCTTCAGTTGTTTCTTATTCAAATGCCCCTATCTCCTTGAGGATTTGTTTTGGTTGTGTCATACCGAGACTTTAGATTTCCATGTCTTGGGCTATGTGACTATTCAAAGCCCAACAGAGGCTTCATTTTCGCTGCACTTTGGTCAGGCCTTTGGTATTTAATATCAAGGTTTGTCCCTCCTGTTATAAGCTATGCCAATCAAGCACGGGCAGAACATATGAGGCTACTACTCTTGGAGATCTTAAGTTGCTGGGATATGTTGTGTTTGTAAATTGCTGAGTTCTTGATGAGGAAAGGCTAGTATTTTTGCTAATTATAGAGATAATCTCTTTACAGCCTTTCAGTTTTTCTTTTATCCTAATAGGCATAAGGCACTACAAAATCTGAATTAAAGAGGATTAGATTGTAACAATTCCGATGATGACAGCCAAGCTTTGACTGCAGGTTTGGACTTATGTCCAAGGAAACTATGTGTTCTTACAGAAACAAAAAGGTACCGAATTGTCAGTAAGCTTGTGTAAGATGAAGCACAGCCAAGGAACAGGTATGGCCAATGTGCAAAATCCTCAGTGGTAGGACATTTGATATCTGAGTATGTCTGATGAATAACTTACTTTTGCTTTAAAATAAACAATGGACAGTAAATTTAATAATGAATGCAATGTAGAAAGTGAACAATAACCCAACATCCACTCGCATGCACCCACCTTCTATCTAATTAGTCTGAAACGACCAAGTGGAACTAATTGGACAAATGATTCAGGCCTCAAACAAATGTACCGTCCTAAAAAGTTAAGAAATTCTTACAGGTAAGTTTGTTTCCCTTCCTGTTTTTGAAAGATGGGATAGAAGTTGCCAGCAATGAGAAATTCAAATAACAAAGTTTAGCTTCTAAAATAATCAGAAACAACTTGCTGAAATAGCAGCCTTTATGAAGATGTTTTATGTACTATGACTATGCAGTATATTCCAGTAAGATTACAGTAATTACCTCAAGTTTTGCTGAAAGTATCTTAACTGTGCTCCATCCACCATAGGCACAATTAGTTGGCACTAAATGAGGGAAAGTGTGTTTTTTCCTGAGACCAGGAAGCCTGAACTGCAGGTGTTGTCTATGCTGTGTATGTTAGCAAAGCTAAATAACCTCCACTGCCCTTGTGCTTACGTAGTCGTAAGTCAGAGGAAAGCAGTTTTCCTGTAACCTACTCTTGACTTTACTTCTTTTGATGGTTAGCTTTATTATTTATGCTTTTTTTGGTACCAAGTCCAGTTAAAACAATTGGATTCTGAACAGACTTCTTTCTTAAGAAATGTATTTATAACAGGTAGCATATGGAAACAACCTGTTAACAGCTGCAAATTTTGTTGATTAAACTAGGTGCAGACAAATTTACAAGAGAAACTGTTCTGTGAAAAATTCCAGTTCACTTACATACAAAGGTATCCTGACTATTTTGTTACCAGTTTCCACAGTTCTTGCCAAGAATAATACAAAGTTTCTTGCAAAGTGTTGACACTGAAGGTTCTAAATGCTAAATGTTTTAGCAATGTTTTGAGTGGTCTTGATTCTCTGTAAACAAACATGTCTGTCTGTGCAGACCTGGAGATACTCATAGCTGTTGCATACCACATTCTTTTCAAGCAAGCTTTCAGATCCTTGTGTGGCCACAGCAAAGTTTGTTTGCAACATCTGCTGAGGTGCACTAAAAGGTAATGCAAATTACAGGACTCCCGTGCCTAATTTTTGTTCCTGACAGAGTTTAGTGAAATTTAGGGATTATATTTGTAACTCATTTTGACAGGAATGCCATGTAACTCCTGACCAAACAAGACGTTAAATTTTGAAAGTTTAAGATATTTTATCTTACAGTCTCATAAATGTTCCTATAAAAGTGTTTGATATAAAAGAAATTAATATACAACTAGGTAAGTAAAGCATGGAAAGTGTAATGTACTGCTTCAAAGATTACTTAAATGAGTCAGTGGCAAACCCAGCATTGATGAAATAGTTGGGAATGTCAGAACATTTTGATCTCAGGTTAGTGAAGTGATAGTGTCATATGCAATGTTTAAAACGAGACCAACTTTTTCACTTTTGCATAAGTGTCTGTAATCATCTGTCATTATTTAGTTTTTGGTTACAATACAAATGCATAAAACTTTCTTGAATTGCTATAGGAGCTTTAATCTGCTTTAATGTCCTGAAGTGAGTTTGCAATGCTCATAAGGGAGTAAATTCAACTATGGTAATTGCTGCTTTGAACTCATAAATCAGCCTGCAGGAAAAATTTCTGTTGAAGTACAGTGGTACAAATGGAAACAAAAGTTTTTTATAGATTGAAGTTTCTAATTCTCAGGTTGGGATTATACACATAAAAGCTGAAAAAATTTCATACTCTCAAGAATTTACTGAAGTATGTGGTACTAATTAGGTAACTATGTCCATACATATATGGAACGAGCCTATGGTGGAGCCAAGGTAATAAATTTTAGAGTTAAATGTCAAATGTAGTTCTTACATAAATATTCTTTCTTGTGAATTACAGATGGAATTTTTGTTATTTGGTGTGTATTACATGAAGTGTGCTTCACAAGGAACACATTATTTCCTTTTCTGCTTGTGTTTTTGTCTAATATATTTCAGTAGAGATATATACACACATACACATATTTTTCTTTTTTTCCAAGACAGTTACTTTTGATATCAAACAGGCTGATTTGTTTTATTTTTGCTTAGTTGATTGTTTTTTGTTTGTTTGTTTTTTAAGTGGAGAATAATCTACCTGTTGCAGACTGTATTTGTTGAATAACAGATTTTTGAAGGAGAAAAATTAAATATTAGAGAGCACTGTGGGTAACCTATGAAAAGAGCTTCGAGACTGAAGAGGTATTCTGGTTGCTGGTTAAGAAATACCAAGTTTTTCACCTGAAGGTCAGCTATTCATATCTAGACCATGAGCTCAAATGAATCAGAATAATGGATAAATATTAGTCATCTGTCTATAACCCATGTGAAAAGAAATATAGAGCTGTGTTTTAAGATATCAAGACATTATTGAGGGCAGTAGGACTGAAAGAATTGGAGAATTGAGGGTTAAATTTTTCTATGCAGTCTTTTCTCTTTTGGTATTATGAGAATATCTGATCTCATTTTGTATTTTACGTGATATCTCTGCCTCAGTCTGTGTGCAGCGAAGGAAACTGCTTTCAAGATCATTGCATCATTGGTGTTGCAGAAGTTGTTTTTTCTGAAGTGAATAAGACCTAATCAAGACAGCTGATTTCTTCCTTAGAGAATCAGATATGCCTTTGGTAATATAAATGTATATAAGTATACTTAGGGATGACTAAACCTTTCTAAGCAGGCTTTTCACAGCTGAACATTAATATTACATCTTATTTTGTGGGTGCTTGGTTTGTGATATTAAAAGTGAAGTGCTCACTTCTACAGCTACATTCAGCAGAGGCTCTTCTCTTAATAGATTAAATGTTACAGCATGCCATATTAAACGTAACAATCAAGTCCCGAGTGCCTCAAAGCAGGCAGCCAAAACTCTTCACATCAGTCTGTTGTGGCTCCTTTCCCTATCTGTAAATGAATGAATCTGTCTCTAAGGATGGAGGTATTGTGAAGGCACAGCAGCTGTAAAGCACTCAATGTAGGTTCCAGTTGCTAAAGAAAAGAGTAATTTGGTGTTCAGAACAGAACTTCACTGGTGTGCACCAAGTGAGGGCTTGGATGACAGGCTTCAGAATGAAGAGAAAGCAAAATGAGTAAGTTTTTGTTGAGACCTATCCTCCACGCTTGTAATTATCTTTTTGTAGCCTTTTTTTATATCTCATGTTGGAAAGTGGAAACAAAATACGTCAAGTGCAATAAAGTTCTATGGGACCAAAAGTGGATTATAAGGGAAAGACCTAGTTAGCAAAGGGGGCTGATACCCCCATCTGCAATATGGTCACTGAGATGGAATTTTCCTAAGCAGAAGCCTTGTGGCATAAAGCAGTCTTGTAATTCTGGCATATTGCTCAACTGTCCAAAAAAAAGGAAAGTAAGCTTTTCCCTTTCTGAAAATTTTATCCGTTTTATGAACTTTGTGACAGAAGGTGGATTGAACTCCTTTTTTTAGCAGCCTCCCGTTGCATCAAGTGCTTGCTCTTCTGGTTAGCACTGCAAATCTTATGTACTATGGCATGCACACATAGTAAACCTTAGAGCAATGACTTGAATCCTCTCTTCTTTCTTCTTTCTTTGGAAAGCTGAGGATCCAGGATAGGAGATGTGATAGAGTATTTTGTAGTGGTTTGTTAACTTGAGATGCCAGTGGCATGCAGACTGTATATACGTGTTTTAGTGTAGTGGAAGTAGATTTTTGACTTTCAGTAGTGATGCTAGTCCTGTAAGGATGGATCTGATAGATCTTGTACATATAATACACGTACTGGATGACTGGAAATTTGCTCTATTTGGAGACGTCATCTATCACAGAGTTGCCCAAACAACTTGCTCTGATTTTTTTCTTTCTGTGTTAGGTTGGTACAAATAAAACAAGGACCATACAAAAGCAGCTTTCTAGGGCCATCTGGAATCTGGCTACTCCCAGCTGCTGCAGGTCAGAGACTAACTGGTCTAGTGTTGGCAGGTTTAATGTAATGTAGTGGTCTAAGAGGAAATCATTGCTTTTGTTTGATCTTCCTGTGCTTGTTTCACAAGCTTTCATATACCACTCACTAATCAAGACTGCAGCTAAGTGCTAAGAGAAAGGAAGTAGTCCAGCTGCTATTGCATTAATCAAAGCACACTAGGAATTTATAATCAGCTGTATAAATAGACTTCACAATAAAACCAATCAGTGTAGTGTCACAGGAAGTGGAATCGTGTACCATCTGTATTCTTCTTTCCCTCTGAGTGCATAGGGTAGCATTGTGTAGTTAGATCTGTTTGATCATCTTTGCGCTACAGAAGTGTGAGCTGCATGGAGGGAAGTCCACCTGAGAGTGCAGGTGCTGGAATGTGCTGCCTTTTGTCCATCAATCTTAAGTACTTGCTGGAGCAGTAAATTTTGATCCTGTTGATCTAACAGTCTGGTTTTGCAGAACACTCAGCAGTTCATCTACTCTTCTTTCTCTCTTCTTCCCCAGTCTGCTTTATCACATCAGGAAGTCACATGTACACAGTCTTTTTTTGTGCCCTTTAACAAGTTGCACTCCTTGGCCCCTCCCTATCTCATTGTTCCAGAGAAGAAATGCCAAGCATTGGAAGATAATTTTTTTCTCAAAATGAAGAAAACCTTAATGTTCTGTATTACAGCAGAGGGAAAATTTGCATATTCTTCCTCTTTGTGCACCTGTGTTCTGTTTCTATTTTGTCTGTCTTAACTGTTTCTGAAATTACCAGGCCACCAAAGGGAGTTCTAATTACTTTGGTTATTGCATTCTAATTATTGTGTTTGTTATCTTTTTAGATCGTCAGGGTGTAATAGGGTTGGATAGGACAAGATACGTGGATCTTTTATTTTGGTGATCTTCTTGTGTTAGGCAGTCAGGGAATTAAAAGATTTTAATTTTCCAAACTGGAAGAGGTTGAAATGTGTGTTAGTCCTGTGACAGAAGGCCTTTCTATTTGTGACTGACTTGTTAATAAAATTAAGGTTTGGGATTTTGCTAGCTAGGAAAACGTCATTAATTTGGTGACAATATTTAAGCTTGGGTTTGGGTTTTTGTTTTTTTGGTTTGGTTGTTTGTTTGGGTTTTTTGAGGGGGGTTGTTTGCCTTTGATGTTGTTGGTTTTTTGCTTCTGGCTGTCTCTTTCTGTTCTCAGGCATTTTTTCAGGTATCTTCTCAAGATTCTATGTCTAATTGCTAAACTGTGTCTGTTGCTTAACATCTACCTTTTATAGTCTGGTGTAGGATCCTCCTCGGTTTGGACGGTCAGGATGGATGGAGACGAGAGATATCTGAAGTCCGGTTTTAGAGCATGAGGTCTATTGCTCAGGGCTTGGGTGTAGGTGGCCTGCTCGGAGCTGTCAGCCGCAGCTAGAAGCAGGCCAGAAAAGCGGGAAGCAATAGAGACAGAGAGTGAAGAAGAAGTGCAAGAGAGTATGTAAGAGAGGTGTAAGAGAGGTAAGAGAGCATGTATAAGAGAGCGAGGTTCTCGTTTACAATACAATAAATCTTCTTCTGTGTTGAATATTCTAATTTTCATCAACCAATCTAGTACAAGATACAAATCCTATAGCATTTACATACAGCCTATAAGAATCATTGCATTACCATACTGCGTTATATTTTAAACCCTAAAAACTACTCTTTGGACCCCTTCTGCCAAGCTAGCAGGGTCTGCTTTGACCCTTGGACCCTTGTGCTAGCAGAAGGTATTGTTCAATCAAAGGGGATTACCTTCAGTCGGCCATACCATTGTTTTCCAGTTGTTCAGTAACTAAAGCCTGGTATCTCAAAGTATGCTTTCATTTCAATCTCACTTATAGTTTCCATATTCTCAGCATCTTTTGCCAGGCAATCATACTTACAAGGTTTTCCTATTTCATCTTCCCCAACAGTCTGGAATATGAATGAGGTGATATTACTTATGGTCATGTGCATTTTGCTCTGCAGTGGAGTCTTTGCCAAAGTTCACAGCTTTTAGTTTTTTCTATTTGAAACTAAACTATGGTCTTAATAGGTTAATAATTTCAAATTGCATTCATGACTTCTTTTTACTAAAACTTTTCATCTTGCTCTTAATCCTGCTTGTGCTCATGGAGCTACTGTAATTTGATAATAAATAACATAATATTATTTCTTCTGAACAATTGTGCTTTTTAAACCAGCCAACCAATCTCATTTTTAGGAATGTGAACCATACAACTGTGCTCTGTGTCATCCACCGATTGTAGGGTTTTGAATTCACTAGATGTACTTCTTGATAGAGCTACTTGTTTCCTCGGGGACAGTGTTCAAGGCTGTGCTCTGGGTCTTGATGGTATTTATGGTCTGTCTGTGCTTTGAAGTTACACAAATGTTTTTTCCTAATTTTCTCTGTGAGTGTATTTCAAGCCTTATTTACAATATTGTATTTTTTACTTAGTTGTATTTTTTCCAGCCCGTCTAATTGCTCTTCTAAGAAACATTTCAGATTGGAACTCAGTCTCATAACTTCATATCCCAACAGCTTTTGTTTCTCCATTTGAAGCCTTTAGAGAAAACGTTGTGTTTTCTGGGTGAATGTCAACACTGTGCATGTTAATTAAAGCTTCAAATCTTTCAACTTTTGTTCTCCATACCCTTCATCAGTCTTCGTAAGTTTGCTCTGTGGTAGGGTTTCTCACTTGCAGAATTGGCTTCCAGGTTGTAGAGAGAACTACTTCTCTTAGAAGACTAAGAGAAGGTAAAACAGAGATTTTATACTGCTTCAGAGCCTCCATATGTATTTGGATTTGCTCAATTCTTGCAAGTGATCTAGCCTAATTTTGGTAGGCCTTGAAGGGGCTATCCTGTTGCAGTCACCTTGTCTCTGTTATCAAGAAACAACTCTTTCATAATATCTGAAAAAAAGCCAGTGAATCAGTTGGTGCCCCCTTGTGTATCCCTGCTTGTGACAAGTGTTATAATATGTGTAAAGTGAAGGCTAAAGTTTTTTGGGTTTTTTATAGCAGAAGCTTTTCTTTGGCAATTTCTATGGCTCAGTCTCAAAATCAATTATCTGGAGGTTTTTTGATCTCATCTTTGTCCTTCCATGCTCTGTATTTTCCTTCTACTTTATTTTCTTTTAGTTCTCTTTTTCTCTTAGATATATGCTTATTTTTCATGTGCACATAGGTCATTCATAAATACTTAATTCTCTTTGAATTGTGAGGTGTATGCATGAAAAGGGTTTCTTCTTTCTCATTTTTAAATGAAATACATACATAATAATGTATAATTCTGCTTTTTGTAATGTAAATGTGAAATACTTTGTTCTTTTATGGTGTCCTGTATCTGTGCTTGAGTTCTGGATGCTTTCTGTATTTATATTGGAAATGCCTTGGTGGGGGTTTTTTTGACTCTGGTTTTTAAACTTTACCTCTTTATTCCTTCTATGTTTATTCTTTCCGTGTTTATTTTATTTAACTGTGCTGGTATTCAATGTTTGCTCTCCTCTCAGAGCTTTTTTGTATTTGCATTTACCTATGCCTTGCCGGTGCATTGCTGAATATTTGTTCACGTATCTTTTTCTTAGTATAAGATAATCAGATTCACTGGCATCTGATTCATAACTAGAATGTACTTCTAGGAATTTAATATAACCAAGTTTTTCTTTTTGAATTCAAGGTTCTCCTCTTTTCCCAGTAACATGGAATACACTGTACTTGCATTGGGTTTATGCACCACCTGGCACTAACTGCAAGGCAAATTTTCTATTTACCCTGGTTTTACTTGTATCTGTGCAACCTTAGTTTAAATCTGTGCAATTTAAAGTTTAAATTGTCTATGGTTCAGTGATTACTTAAGCTGTCCTAAAATTAGTGTCAGTAATCATGCAAAATAATGCAAAATGCAGTGCTGACTTTTTTTTAATCTGTAAATCAGACCAGACTGTGGTCTTGTTTTTTATTCTCTTCAGAAGGTTCTTGTTGTTTTCAAAGTAAAAAGAAAGTATAATTCTGCTGTTAAGGTTGGATCTCTTAATGTTACAAACTGCTTCACAGCATGTGGGTCTCTCAAGTTTATACCTCACAAGTTCTGTCAAGAAAGCTGGTTACAGTCCAGTCAGCAATAGTTGGCAGCTTTATTGGTAGCTTCTGGAGATCAGAAAATAAGTAAAAATGTATTTCACTATATGGTCTGAACACTTTTGTTTCTTTCACTCTGTTAAGATGGTTCTCTTGGGCAATGTGGAGGCAGGGAGAGTGGAATTCAGTAGCTTAAATTAAAATTGCCTCCATTGCATCAGGTTGTTTGTACAAATTGATCTCCAGGAATGTCAGAAAACTGAATTGTCTCTTACTAAACAAAAAATGTTCAACTGAAATCCTTGTGTGATGTTTTTAATGTGATCCTAGCTCCGGATCTGACATATAATGGTGATAAAATGTGGTATAAACAAGCACATAAATACTTAAGAAAGTCATGGGAGAAATGTAATGCAAATCTTCCTTGGGTCACATTTTTCACTATTTAATTAAATTTACTGATTTTTTTTTAATAAATAATGCTAACCACAGTTGTAAAGAAAGGAGGAGAGCAGCTGCCATTTCCATCTTTGTAAGTAAGCAATCATTCTTAACAGAATAAAAAATAAGCTGTAGAAGTTCTGACTCCTTGTAATGTTGTTGTCATAGTCAGTCGCCACTAAGGCGACATCAGAGATTGTGTCCATAGGGGGTTTACAGTGCAAAATTGTGTTACTGCAATAGAACAGTGGCATGGGTGAGAACTTGAAGTCTGCAGTGCACTGCTGGTGCTCAGAACTGCCCAAAGCTAATGGGAGGGAGCTGTACGCTGGAATCAGAGAGAAGTTACTTGCGTTATGCTCCTGCCTACTCACTTGGTCCCTATCACCCTGACTTAGAATTAGGGTGGGAATGTTCATCGTTGAATATTGGAATATCTTTTCTCTGTACATTTTCATATGGAAAGGAAGACCTCAAAGTATGTACAGGTAGATATTTTTGTTAGATTTGTTTCTACATATTCATGAAAACATCATGAAAATTCTTACATCAAGTCTCATTTTTATCAGAAAACCATAGCCGATTTGCATGATGCAGTTTCATATAACTGGCTAGAAATATAACTATGGACTGTGTTTCTGAAGTATATTTGTTATGTCTTTTTCAAAGAACATTCTGGATTTTAAATACAGAAAGTCATCTCTGATTTTAGGTACTTCAATTTTGAGTTGCTGCTTAAGCAAACAAGAATAGATTATATTGAGCATCATCAAATGCTTTTGCTCGTTAGGTTACCTCCATGATCGTTACTGCTTCATCTTGTTGTCCCTACTCTGTTTTTTCATCTCTTCCATCTGTACTGCTTTTTTTTTTAATCCTTTAACATTACCTTGTCTGATGGAAACAGTTTTCCATTTTTAAGTGCTTGTGCATGTGCCATATACCTTTTAAAAGCACCTAATTTATGAGTGTCGTAAGTATGTTTTGGTTTTCAAATAGAACAAGTTGAAAGCTAGGCTGACACAATCAACCATCTTGACACCTCCCTTGGAAAACAGCTTAGTTTGCCCAACTTGCAATAATCTATGGTTGATTGTTTCTTTTTATTTCCAAAATAATTAGTAGTCAGTAGTATGTAGGCATTAGAGTCTTCTCCCCCACTCCTTTAATATTACTCTCTTTTATTCCTGCTGAAACAATCTACTGTGCTGAGTATAAAAAGTAAATTGTTGTGGCAAGGTAAAAGATACTGTAGAACTCATGCATACTGTAATATTCTTAAATCTGATCACTATATTAATGTATATTTATGCAAAATAATTTATGTGTGGCGTTCTAAGTTACCTGGACCTGTTTTTGTTGTTTGAACCCATTGCTAGTGAATTATACAGTAGGGTAAAAATGATAGCAGTAAGTTAAATTTTATTCAGTTTGGCTTCTGTGTTACTCTCTTTCATTAACGTGCATAAGCAGGTGATACTGTTTAGAGGTCAGTGTTACATAAAACGTTAAAGGCATTTTAGTCTGTTTTTAAAGAATGAGAGTCATTCAAATTCCAGTTGAATTTCTTTTATCATCGACGGTTGCATACATGTGCCTATGGAGATTTGCTCTGACATACCTATTTTCATGAGAGCACTGCTCTACTTTTTGAATTCAGTAAACATTTTAATAAGCATGACTTCGTTCTGCTCTTGGGGAAACTCAGACTTACCAGTGTGGGTCTATTGAGGAAGGTGAACAAAGGTCCTCTGGGTGTGCCAACTCAGCAGTCTGTGCATGTTGGGGCCAAGAAATGCATTAAAGAGACTGCAAGTTTAGCAAGTCAGAACATTTTCACTATTTCCATATTTATCAAACGCGTCAAGGAATGTGATCATAAGGCCTTCCAGGGATTAACTGCTCTAGTATTTTGATTGTTTTTTTTAAAACTGTGACAAAAGCCAAGTTTGCTATGTGCAGCAATGCTTTTGGGTCTATCAATCTGAAGAATGCCTGGCTGATGAGCTTTGAGATCTATTCTGAATGGTAGGTGGAGTTCTGGATGTGTATTCACACCCTGCAATTGATAGGGACTTAGGCTTTCAGAGATGTATAGTCTTTTGGCACGTTTCCTGTGTCCAAAAGCCTGGAATGAATTTTCTGTAGAGTCTGTGAATGTTCTTCTGTAGATCAACTCATCATTAATACTTGGAAACACACATGGGCTCTGAGCAGTGAATTCAATCTCTTTAGGTTTGCAAGTGTTATCAAAGCATTTTGAATACACTGGCTTAGCAATGAGCACAGGATTTTGAAAATTGGAATAGACATATTCTTTTGCTATCAGTACTGAGCTAACCAGAGAAAGAGAACAAGACATGAAGGAACCCAACCACATGAGAGACACCTGTAGACAGAGGTCTGTCTGCAAAATGGGTTTGATTTCATAACTAGCTTGTTGAAACCTGACTCTAGGAATTATTCAGTCGATTGATCTATCCCATTTAGTGGTGCTGTATACTTTTTTTGTATGAACAGGATGATGGTAAGTGAATTGAAAATTGTATTTTGACTATCTGAGGGTGAAAAAATATAGGTAAGCATTGGAAAGGATGGAAAAACTTTCGCTGTTTTTGATATTGTTTTGATTTCCAAGAATTACATTCCCCAAACTTCATAGTTTATTCCTGTGGCCAAAGATACCGGATCACATGCATGTGTGTACATGTGCTTGTGAACAGGCATGCAAAATTACCTTTGAACTTCTGGCCAGTTTCAGCCAGATTTGTCAGAAGATTTGAAAAAAAAGTTCTTACAAATAGGGTGAAAGTAGATGACCAGCGTAAGAAGGTGAAAAAAACCTGTATATACACGTAACCATGAGAGAACATTCAACAGGTCTTCAAAACTCTTAATCCACTGCAAATGAATGAGAAAAATGGTCTGAATGTAGTAATAGCATGTTCTGGCTCTAAAACCTGTGGAAAAGTAATTATGAGTTCTGTTTGAAGACCTGATTTTATGCTTCAGGAAAAAAACCTGTGGAATAACTGGAGCCTTTTTAATTAATGTAGGAATATTGATCAAATATAGGAAGAGTCCTTTTGATGTTAGTGAGCATAGAAAATGATTGCATCTTGTTTTTATTCATGGTGTTAAAAACATAGTCATGTTTTTTACCATAGGCTTATTGTGATGAAATATTTAACTTTTTTTCTTGTTATCTTTTTCTTGTTATTTAGGCATTTTCAAGGGTGAGGTTTTTTCTTCAAACACTTGCATTTATACGTTAATATGTTCCAGCTGGTAGTTCATGGACTAAATCCATGAGAAACTTTTTCTTGAGGAAGAAAGGACCACATATGAAGGCTGTACTTGCAACCTATGCTAATTCCTGCATGTGGGCAGCAATTGCAGCCTGAGTCACCTCATAAATCAATGCCAATACATAAGAATATGGTGGAGGTGGACCTTCTGGTTGTGCATTTGGCTTTTCTGTTTCAGCTGCTTGCTTTGCTGCAAGGTTGCACAAGCTTAACTAGAGAAAGAAGTATTTTGTGCTTGAATCTTTGTCTAGAAGGCTGAATAACGTGTGAACATTGAGTGTTAAAATACTGTTTGGAAGCTTGGTAAAAAACAGGTTTGGGTTTGGTTATTTTTTTTTGGTAGCAGTTTGAAAGAGAACAGATTTGGTCAATATTGGCCTTCATTCAAACTATTAATGAAATCATCAAATATGATTTAATATTTATTAATGTCCAGAAGGTGCTAATGTAACTTTCCAAATTAAGGTAGGAAAGAGAACTTAAGCATGTTAGAGATTGCTCTAGCTTAGCACATCTGCCGATAGCACTGATTTTTAAAAGAAAAAAACATCTCTTATACAGTGAAATCTCTCTGCACTGGCTAAGTATTTTAGCATCTCCAGAGCCTGACATGTAGATATATATGATCCTTGCTGAGACATGTCTAGTATATAGAGGGCATGAGGATGAAAGAAGTATTTACTGCTAAAGTCCGCTAGAGAGATGAAAATAGCAATAATGCTATTTCTCTATTATATAGCGTCTTTTGAGTCTGAAGAATTTGAAGCACTTTAATGCTATTTAATTAAGCTTTAAAGTGTACCTCTGTTATAGCTTGATTATATTCCCTTGTCTACAGGTGGGAGAAGTATACTTGGTCCAGTATAAAACATTGCAAGATGAGCTCTTGAGAATAGCCAGAAATAAAACCCCAGTTTTCTCCTTTAGACTTAGATCCAGCAAATGCTTCTGCAGATAGTTAAATTTCTATACTGCTCGCATGTTTAGTGCTAAATACCTGAATGAATACTGGTAGGAATGGGGACAACAGTTAGGAGTCTTGCATGTTTCAATCTGGGAAATGTAAAATCCCAAACATATTTGAGGCTGGTCTTGGGCTTTGCATTCTAAAATACATGAATAATTTATTCTGTGGGAAGTGATGCTAGGTAGGTGACTGTTTTCTTTTTAAAAAATAATCAGCTTCTTATTTCATATAGATCAAAGTGCAGAAATTTGAAGTATATCATAAAAATGCAGTTCTATACAAGTTGGGCTTGGAGTGGCCTAAGGATTGAATAGTGTTTAAGTGCCCCTTTGTGTTGTCAGACATCCATACGGAAGAGTGAAGTATGCTAAGGGAGTTGAATGCCCTCGAAGATTGGCTCAGTAGAAAATGCCATTAAACAGCATCACAAATAGTCATGTACTTATGTCCTAATAAAAAAAGTTTGTTTTGTGAAGATGGTAGTAGGTCATAATTTGGAAACAGGGAAAATAGTGTTGTGCTGGCTATTGGAGTGAACATCCATGGGTAAAATGAAAATGTGAATTTTAGAAGAAGTGAATCTTATAGATGAAGGGAAGTTTGCATGCCAGCTCATAAAGTACTCTTCAGACTTTGTGTGCAGAATTTGTTGAGAAGTCAGGAGAGTTAAAAAGATACCAAGAAGAAATTGGAGAAAAGTTGCAACTCTTGTAAGGAGTCTCTCTTTTAAGAGGAGACTGAAATCCATTTGCTTGTGTACTGCACTTGAAGATATGACAGGATAGGAATATTTGGATTTTCCCTGTGCAGAAGAGGTAAAGTATAAACTGGACTCCTCTGATGGCATAAAACACAACTAGTGAAGTTGAAAAGTAACTTGCACTTATTGTGGAAATTAGAATCATTGATATCATCATTTGGCAGTGAGGTTGTAAATCTGCCCAGAGTAATGACTTTTAAATGTCCTTTGGTCAGCCAGAGGAAAGTAATGTATTTTGTTGCAGCTCTGAGAGTTGGAGACTAGACTTGATGTCTCGATAGGTGTCCTTGTGCATTAATTTTATAAGTATAATATAAATGTTCCATAAATACTGAAGGATATTTGGAAACTGCAGAATACCATGAGGCTAATTTCTCAAACTGCATCACTGCTTATTTCAATACAGCTCCTTCAGTCAGTTTAAATTCTGCCTTGTGTTTGCCTTGGCCCAGTAGCCTTAACATATGTTTTTGGACAGCTGGGAAGCACAAGCAGTGTGGTTTGCTGGGACTGTGCATGAGTGTCTTTCAGCCCTTCCTGGGTCATTGCTGAACTGCTGTCTGGTATGTTTGAGAGCCATAGGAAGGCTGTTGGAACAAGTTTCCATTTGCTCTGTGCGTTTGCTTTAGCATCTGGCTTTGCCGTTCTGTGTTGCAGTGTAGAAATGTGATTGTGAAGAAACAGGCAAGGGGCTGCTGATATTACAAAATGTTTTGGTGGCAGTAATACCCAAAGACAGGGCAGCTTGAAATCACAGCAGAGGAACAAAGCTGTTGAAAAATCATTTAAAAAATGGGAAGACGTAATCAGTCATCTTCCACCCAGTCCACTTGTCACAAAAATGCCAGCTGTTTTGAACACAGTGACCTGTTTATATTTTAACTGTAGCTGATGTTAAATTAGTGAAATAATATCTAAAATATAGTTTATATGTCAGCGAAGTGCTCTGCAGGGGCTGTACCTTTTAAATGCCTGTCTATAAATGTGGAAACAGACACATAATGATCTTTTCTCTTTTTTTTTCAGTTGCAGAGAAGTATACTCTTAAAAAATAGTTGCATTGTAGTATGAGAAAGGGAGGAAAAACTTTTTTGAAAAATATTTTAAAGTTTGTGAAATTATATGGTGTAATTATTTAACCATTGTCTATTTGGTGATTGTAATATAACTAGTTTATTCCCAGTTGAGCTAGTAATGAAAAATGCAGCAAAGCAGAATATTTTTGTTTGGTATTGCAGCAGGGAAGAATGATACATTCTCTTCTGTTTGGCCCAGGCAAAAGGGTGCTGTAGTCACAAAGGAAATAATGCAGAATCACTGGCAACCCATTTCATGATTGCTCATGTGGTGTATGGATGAACTTTGCTCATAGATCATGCACATCACATAGAAGCACTGTATTCTCTTTTTGCCCTTTGGCTAGGATTTCAAGTGCCTGATAAGATGACAAGACAGAAGTTTTTCCTTGAAAATGCTCTTCTTTGACGGTAGATATTGTTAAGGTAGCAGATACAAAAGCATCCAGATATTTTTATATGTCTCTATTAGTTTGTAACCTTCAGGCATACTCTACAGCATGAAAGAGAGTGAGAAATAAAAGGTGCACCTACTCCTAGTAGGGTTGTGTGGCAGTAAGGGATATGGAATAATCTGATGGCCTCATTATTTCCCTGGCCGCTTGGGTAGCTGAGCATCGTATTAGTGCGACAGTAGACCTGGTAGTACCTAATTGCTGGTGAGATGTAAGAATGAGTTATATACTGTGTGTTATGTACTGTGTTCCTGGGTCCTGCAGGTAAGAGGCAAGTGTACTATTGTCTCCTCTGCCCCATGAGTTACACACCATTTATTCATGACATTATTACATAACTTGAAAGACTTAGGTATAGTCGCTATTGAATGTCAGATATATTTTCAACTCCTTATTTCTCCTATTTATGGTCAGTTTAAAAGTGGGGGTATATTGAATTTGCATCACTTCAGTAAATGTGGGATATGCTGCTGATACTTGGAGGTTGTGATGAGTTGGGGACAGAAACTGAATTTGTGGACAGGACAGAAGGAGAATGCAGCTGATGGAGTAGTGTGCAGGCATACCAAGTAGGGTCCTAGAAGTGCACCAAACTTTTCAAATTCACTTCAGCACCCTGTCCCCACTCTGTGTCCCTTCTGTACAGAAGATTTCATGCAGATAACTATATTTAATTTTAATTTTCTTTGTTAATTGATTTCTACCACATCTTAGGAGAAATTCAGAGAATAAAATATACCTAATACCTGTGTTTTGAAGAAATACTGATCACCCATCACTGGTGAGAAGTACATCAAGTAGAGCTATGCTGTAGTGGTCAGGTGTGTGTGCAGTGCTTTTAGAAAAGATGTTCTTAATTTTTTTTTGTTTTGTTAAAAAGGAACAATAATACCTCGCCATATGTGTTCTGAGCCAAAATTGACTTTATTAAGCTATAAGAGGCCCAGCAATTTAAATAGCAGCAGCATTCTCCCTACCCTGTAACGTGGTGAGAAAACGGGGATGTAGCTGAAATGAGGGAATGAATCTAGAGTCTAGCAGGGGAGGGAAAAAATGATATATTTGCTACTTGGGTTGTATCCAACAACAAAAAATAATCTGATTTCCTTTTTCATCTCTGTGTAACGTGGTGGGAATCATAAGTAACAGAAGTATGGACAAGTACAGGGAAGAGGGGTACAGAGATGGTGAGCTGGTTTGACTGTGTTTGTGGTCGCTTGTGCAATCAAGTCAGTCACAGGTTCCCCCGCCTCACCTCCTTCACATGCTGATAGAGCCAGATTTCTCTATTACTTTGCAGTCCTTTTAGAAGCAGCAGCAGCAGCCACCTCCCTGATTGTGTGGGAGATCATCTTCCAGGAAGCTGACAGCAGATATGTTTACCAGCAGCAACAAGGGACGAGAGTAAATTGAAGGAAGATTTTTTTTCTTTTCTTTTGCCTGAAGGAGTGAATGAAGTATTGAGATGGGACCACCTTTAGAGGAAATTGTAAACCATGTGATTTTATCTTGGTTGTGATATATTAAAAGTTGCACCATTTTCTTACTTAAAATAGTGTGTTTAAAATGATGTATGTGTTTGAAAATAATTTGGCTTTAAAAAAATAATGTCATGCCAAGTAGACTGACCCTACATAGTTTTATATTTAAATTTCTTTACTCCAGTGGTATGTAGAATGGTAGAATGTGAGTAAGGCGGAGAACTCATTAGGTTAATGTGTGTACACATGCACGAGATGAGGTGCCTTGGGCCACAGAATGCTTACAGTCAAAATGAACATTGAACCTTAACAGATGGGTATATGTGTTTTAGGACATGTGCTCTTTGATTTCTTTAACGAGAGATTCACATGCTGAATTGATTACTCTGTAACTGTTTCCCACATAATTTCTTACGGTTTTGGCTGAAACATCCCATTCCAGCTATTGTAGAGACAGGACACTAGACTTGGCTGGAAAGAGTAGTAGGATTTAGTGAGCCTCTCTCCTGTTAGTGGGCTGTTGGAATCCCTCCTTGGGGCTGGTACATGGCTGGAGTGTGGGAAATGTAACCCCCGTAGTGCTTCAGACTTCCTACTCTGTCCCCATTTTACTTCAGCCCGTCTCACCTAGTCCCTGCTCCAAGGTTAAGCATTTTGTCTGTTCTAAGAGTTCTATTAATGTTTCACAAGTTTTCTGAAAGTGAACATAGGGCTTCTACATGAATAATGAGACACATTTACTGAAGCTTTCTAGAACATTTTAATCAATCTCAAGATTAGATTTAGTTTCTTAGGCCAGTTTTTTTTTTTTTTTCAGACAGACACAGACCTGTGCTGGAAATGCTTACTGTGATACAGATGAGAGTTTAGAAATAAATCTCTTGGTTTTCATTTGAGGGAAACCCAACTGGGAAGAAAGTTTCATTGCATGCTGAATGATTGCAAAAGGCCTTTAGAATATTAACCTTATCTATAGATGTTTCACATACCCCTTCATCAGCATTGCATCCCAATGAGTCTATTTGTGACTTTCAGAGCTGGAATTTCTAGGGATGAGGCAGTAGCTATCAAAAATACAGTTAGAGCTAATTATTGTGAAATAGGTTTTTTATTGGCACAGATGACAAGAGTTGAGAAATACACACTATCTTTCATCTGTGCATTTCAAATCACTTTCCAGATGAGCTAATTAGGCTTCCTAGATAATTAGATGTAACTTCTAAATAAATAATGGGAAGTGACTTGCCCAGTATCACATAGTAAATCAAAAGGTACCTAAAATGAAACCTGAGAGCTAGCTCCACATTTCCTGCCATCAGCGTGCAGTTGGCCTGTACTGACGTTGCATCTAATTAAGATGCATTTGCAGAAGACTGTGAAAAGTTGAGGACTTGAGTTTCATATCTCTGTTGCAGCTTGTACTTCATTGTACAGCATTTCTCAGGGTTGCTGCAGAAGAGGAGCAGAGCTCCTTTGCTGAACCGAGTAATGCTTATTTAAGAAGGCAGGCTATGGCAAAAGTGTGGGGAATGGCTGTGTATTGCTGTAACTTAGGTAGAAGTTTTGACATTATTGAATTGAGTCCTGCTTTGAGAACAGTCTCTAGATTAAATAAACAGTAGTTTGATGTTCCCCAACACAAAGGATTGCTTTACTTGAGGCACTGCATGTGCATGAATGTTTTTTGTTGGTTCTTTGTTTGTTTTTTTGTTTGGTGGTGGTGCTTTTTTTATAACTGAAGATCTCGTTGATCCTGAAATTTTAGTGTTTGTTTTTCCGGATAATTTCCTTATCTTTGTGCAAGAATGGACTGGTGTTCTGTCTGTAGATTACCCCCTTTTGGTTGCTTTGAATGTCCTCTTATGAAGTCAAATCTATTATTCTTGGAGTATTGATGTTACTGATAATGCTGTCTCTACTGAAGAGTGGCATACTCTTTTGGAACTGTATGCATGTGACTTATGAGCTATGGAGGGCTCAAGTGCTTCATATGTAATGAATTTGTGTGCCTATGGCTCTTGCCTCTGAACTTCCAGTGTGAAAAGCATGTTGCTGACCGTGCAAAACTCACTGCGGCACTGCAGTGTGTAGTGACACCTAAAAGCAGTAGTGTCACTTCGAGTATCTTTGTTTATGTTTGAAATGAACCTTTTAAAGGCTTAAACCAAAAGTTGTTTGCCAGACTCCTAAGTAATTTGCAAGCACACGCATCAAAGCAAGACTGTCTGGCGGCTCCCTTGTACAGCGAGCGGGGCTAAGATGCTGTGTTGAACCCCCTGGAAACGAGAGGTGTGTGGATTACAGAAAGAGACTCCTAGCTTGTGAAATCTTATCCAGTTTCTTTGAAGTTTTGGGGAGACCATTCAGGAAACTGAGTACACTTCTATTCAGAGATATATGCCTTACAGAAAGGCAGAATTCATGCTTTTATGTTTCAGGGATCACAAAAAAAAAATTAAGATGGCATTTTTCATATCACAAAACTAAGAACAAGATCATGTTGGTGTTTGTGAGGATAATATTTTTGCATAGTCTAAATTCATTATGGTGGCAATAACTATACAAATTCTCTCTCTAAATAACAGTACACCTTTTTGGTATTTTTTTTCAAGTTCCCCTGATACTAAATAAGAGCATGCAAAAGACTCTTTCAAATCTTACTACGTCATTGATAACTTTTTTTAATTAATGAGAGTTATGTGTTTGCATACATAAGCATAAACGTTACTTGGCAACAATTACTTCTTACCACATTGTTCTTAAGGTACATGTAGAGAGGCAAATCAGTTTCTCATGGGAAAAGTAATGTTGATGAAAGTATGCAGCAAATCAAGGAATTAATTTAAATAATGTGTTGTTAACCAAACTGAGTGGTGAGGCAACATGAGCCATGATGAACAATGATTAATTTATCTTGAAGACAAATTCATCATAATTGAATTACAGACACTGCAAGAAAAATGGCACTCAGTAGCTAGATTTTTGCCAGTAGATTACCAAGCAGCTCTTCTGTGTCCTGTGCATTCTCTATATGACAACATTATGACTCTACAGTTCTGTGTCTTATGTAGAAAAGATTAAATAGCAGTTGTATGAGAGAGAGATCATTGTTGAATTCACATTTTGTAATGCGACCAGATTCTAATACCTTTCTGTAAAACGATACCATGTTCTGAGAACAGTTCTACCATCTTCACTGATGCTACTTGTAGAAAAAAAATTACTGCCTAACATGAGCAAGGATAGCAGATTGTAAATATGTGGCATTCTTCTAACGCTGAGGGAACCAAATAGCTGCAAGAATCTCTAGCTGAGTTCCAATATAGGATGACATCCTTTTAGGCAACAAAATAAATTAATAACTTAATAACTCATTATGAAAGTTCCATTTTGCTCACTGGTGTTCACGAGAGATTAAAGATCAGATTTGAAGACAGCCAAGCAAACTTAGCATTTTGTTGCTGCTAGGAGTAGTCCTTCTTTTTCCTCCCTTGCTTGTTCAGATGTTCACCTGATCCCTTACTAAGTTGATTGAAGTTATCAACTTGCAGAAGGCTCATTCTGGATAAATTAGCTACTGCTAGTGAATTGGCTCACTGAAGGAATACATGAGTCATAACTTGTACAAGGAAGCATCAGGAACGTGTGGCTGAAAGGGGAATGCTAAGTGGAGTAGGGAGTATGGGACCTCTTTCCTGCAGCAGTTGATCTCTTACATCAACTCAGCTGAGTTCCTCTGACTGCACCTTATCATCTGACTGCTTTAAATTGGTCTAGCTTTCAAAATGTCAATGTGTAAAATGATCGGTATTTTCTCAGAGGTGGGGCTACCTGAGAAGACTAATGACTTGAGAATATTTCAGTCCTACCAACAATTAATTACTATGTCAACTGGGAATATGGACTTTCTGCTGGTATGGTGAATGACTGACTTTTTGAAAGTCGTGATGGTAAACAGGAAAAACCTTTTACTTTCAAGTATTTATACATTTTATATATTTTTTTTAATATATGTGTATATATTATATATATTACTTTTATACTTCTCATTTACTAGTATTCTACCATTGTATGAGATTAATTCAGTTGTTTCAGCCAGTGATACTGTGGATGTTGTGTTGCAGCAGAAACAAAATGTATGTGTAGGGGTAATGGCCCTTGCCAGAGTCTTTCATGCCCCAGTTCTTCCTGGACTGGGATCAATAGCAAAGTTCTGGTACATGTGCTGTTACTGTGCTGAAGAAATATATGATGTCTGTCTTCTTAGGCAATCCAGAATTCTTGAATCATCTGCAGGCACAGACTTTTTATGTTTTCAGAAAAAATACATGTATTTAGACTCATTTACAATAGACTGTTGGATACATTGCATTTATCCTTAAGCACTTGAGATGGAAGTAAAAAGTGCGGAAAGCCTCAGACGCTTGCTGTTCCTTAGTGCATCTGAATAACAGGTATTCTCAGTGCTGTTGATTGCTTTTGCAGTGTGCCGGAAGAGTATTGGAGCTCATACTGACAAGGCTTAGTCTTTTTTTTTTTATTTTTAATTCAAAGGCAGGATACAAAAGTATCAAGAGAGTCTGCCTTTTACTGACCTTCTAATTGACTGTGGATAGACAAGAAGTTGCATATTTCTGTTTTAAAGTTGAAAAAATGCACTTGTTGACTATCTTAAACAGGATTTTAATGTATTCTCCACCTTTATAGTTTAAGTACTGTGCCTGCATTATACTGGATTGTAGCCTTGCTGCTGTGACCCTGTCTTTTCATTGTCACAATACTGGTTTTCTTGTATGTCCAAGTATAGAGGACTTCCATACCTCAGTTATGTTACTCTCAGTAAACATTTACACAAATCACAAGGCATGGTAAATAATCTTTAGGGATGAGTATTTAGACTTAACATATTTGTTTATGTGATTATTAACATAAGCATATGAAATTAGCCTTTGTGTCTGACTTCCAGCAAAAGTTTTTTTTAAAGAGCTCACAGAAGTAACAGGTTTGTTCAAGTGCCACAGAACACAATCAACAATGAGCAATGCAGTGTTAATTGTGCATGTCAGCAGTGCAGTGTTACCTCTTCCTGCAGTGGCTATCTTGTTGATACCCAGTTAGGCATGATTCTTCCTTGCTTTTTATTGGAGAAACTGTCGATTGTAGTTTGCTAAAACTTTTCTTTAAGACTGTTCATGTTTCCTGCCTATATATGCCCCGCAAGCAAACACCCTGTGAAGTCTGTCTCGGTTTCTTGGATCTTTGATTAGAGGCAGGTTCAGATATTGTCTTGGAACAACAGTTTTGTGGGGATTTCACAGGTGAAAGCTGTATTGACATTAAGTAGAGCTAGCTTTGTGGTGACAGCCTAAGAGTAGGAATCATGAGGTCAGAAATCTATTCCTGCCTTTGTCCTAGACTTAGTTCTTAATATAGACAAGTCACAGCACGTCTCTGCTGTGAAATAGGGATTCTACCTGTCTACTTAAAAACTGTGTGAGTTTGCTACCCTCTCTAAAGAAAGAAGGTTGTAAAAGAACTGCAAAATGCCATTTCAACTCTGCATTTCATTAGAATTCTGGATTTTCACTGGGTAGGAAAATGAGTATTTGTTTTATTGTCTCAGACCCCTTTGGATCCAAAGTACTACAGCTGGAAAAAGACTTTTCCATACCCAAAGTTTCCAATTTTCTTTCTTCTTTCTCACATGTTTTGAGAGTGTTCTGATGTTGCTGCATCTGCTTCTGTCAGTTATGTCAATTAACCGTCTGCTTGCTGGTACTTTTGAATATAAATTTTTTCCTGTGTCTGATAGGCCTTAATTTCTTCACAGGGGAGCCTTGACTGCTCTGTGTGTGCAGCATTAGAAGTCACAGGGGCAACTAAAACCGAGAACCATTTGACTAATGGCATCTGGCTTTTTGTTGTTCCTTATTAAAATATGAAAATGGGAGAGATAGATGTTGGTGTCACTTTTGTCCTTGTTTTTCTCCTCAGTGATGACCTTGGAACTTTACAGATTGGAATGTTTTGGTTGCTTTATACAATTTTTGCTGTTGGTGTAGAAATTTTGAAGTCACCAGGTGTTTTTTTCCTTTTATTGTTACATTCCTTGGTTTGGCTTTTATAAACTTTCTGACCCAGCCTCTATTTTAATTTGCTTCAATGCTGCTTTGCTTCTCTCTTTGTATCAGGAAAGTCAGGAAGTGAGGACAAGAAGTCCTCAAGTGTTCAAAATATGGAAGTGTTGGTTTTACCTTTCATGTCTCTCAAACCGTGTAATGCACCTCACCGTGCTCTTTACAGCTCATCTTTTACGACTCATTAGCACCTTTTTGGGAAAGGTTGCTTCTCCTAGGTTAGGGAGAGGGCGAGGGAGGAGGGGGACCCCTGTTTAGTCTTTTCATGTGTTTTACCCTTCTGTATTTATAATGGCCTGGCTTGAAGGCCAGCACCTTCCTGTGAGCGCCACTACCTATTTTTACCAGATGTCCTTCCTTGCATTGAAGACTTAAAACGTCATACTTGGAGGTTAACAGATAAAGCAATTAACAAGGCTTCAAACAGCATCTGGATGGAAGAAATATATTTGGGCACCTTCACGCAGTGTTAGTAAATTGCTGGAAGTTTGCTCCTTATGCTTTATTTTTTCTACTTTTCTTTGGACTATTTTGATAAGTTACCTGTTTCTGGAGTAACAGACAGATTAGCAAATTACATAAATATAAAAAATACCAGTTGCTCCTTTTTTGTAGCTTGGGGTGCCTGGTAGGAGTTTAAAATAACAAACATCCATCCAGGATTGTTTTTCTGGTTCAAATGGCAACTGTTTGAAACATCTGCTGGCTAGTGGTGTGTGGTAACATACTTTATTAGAAACCACGTTTGGAGAGTTGTATCTGAGCCAATGTGTTTTAGTTACTGTTTTTTTACAGCAGGCCATGCTGCTAGTATTTGCTCAAAACCTAGGCTTTTGGCTGATGTTTCTCAACCTGAAAGCACATAATTTGGCTAAAGGAGATAGTATTTTCTTCAACATTTGTGTATTGTATAGGTATGTGAAGTGCAATGAGCCATGCTGTAAGCAGCCTGTCCTATTATGTATTAATTTTTGAGCTAAGCTTATTGCTGTTGGTCTTACAAAGCATTCCTAGATCTTGGCTATGTCTACCTTTAGAAATGGGGGTCAGCATGAGCTAATAACAGATTTTGAGCATGCTTCTAGCAGCCTCATTTATCCTTACTTGTTTCCTACCTCCTTTGTTGGTATATTAGTATAAATCTCTGTAACTTGCTTGAAAGAAATGGAGCAATGCTGAATAACAACTGCTAAGGAGTGAAAAATCTAATAAAATTTCACAAAGCTTTTAGTTGTGAAGAGACAAATATAAATACTGACAGTTGTGAGGAACTTTGTACAAATCAGTGAGGTAAAATGAAATAA
This sequence comes from Eulacestoma nigropectus, assembly GCA_013397775.1. Classification (NCBI taxonomy): domain Eukaryota; kingdom Metazoa; phylum Chordata; class Aves; order Passeriformes; genus Eulacestoma; species Eulacestoma nigropectus. Next base: position 247,101 of record VZTE01002224.1, read on the forward strand.
TATAGAATAATGAAATAATACAGAAATAATACTTTTGTTTCCCTCTCAGTGGTTTTGAAGAATTCATCGTAACTTAGCAAAAGATAATATCTGTTTTCCATCTAAGTCCAGATCTTACAGTCAAAATGAGTTGAATTCAGAGGAAGAAAGCGATTCATGGGGACGATGGTTTTCAGTTGCCCTTATGTTGCCAAGGCCTATTTTGGGTTTTTTTTTGTTTCCTCAGTGAGTGATACTGCAGGTCTCTTAGGTTTCTAGCCAAAAGGTGGTTGTGATGTTCAGAAATCATCTTCCCACTTCACTGACAGTACACTTCTCCTCCCTTCAACTTCCCCTTGAGCATCAGAAGACAAGAACACCCTGCAGTAGTTGAAAATAAGCCCTACAATAATCTATGCAGTGGCAAGGGTCTGAAAACTGAGATTCTCAAGTTGTGTCTTCCTTGTAGTTTAGTCATTATTCAAACTTGATTGAAGTTTTTCTCCTTTTAGTTTCAGTATCATCAACTATGAAATAGTTGATAACACTCAATTCTTAAGTGTGTGGTAGTAGATAGATAGTAATTCTAAAGGTAGGAGTGTTTGTAAGAATCCTTTATTTCTTAGGAATACCAAAAATTTTAAAAAACCCCGACACTGTTGTTATTATTCTTGGTTTGTTGTTTTTTTTTTTTTTTTTTTTTTTTCTGAGTGGGGAAACATTCTTGGGAGATCTCTATGAATTCACAAGTTTGTCTTGATCTTGAGACATTTGCCAGCAATGCCAAATAACACTGGAGCTATTGTTAGAAGGTAACCTGATACTGTTATTGTTCCACTTATTTGGAGTTGTGTGAGTCAATGCCAGCTCTCCTATTGAGGGAACTCAATCAACTGGAAGAGTTTTTGGTTTCCTGCATTACTAGCTGCCAAACAAATGAGAAGAACTCATTTAATCCAAGTGTGACAGCTTACTCAACAAGCGTCTGCAGGAATGAAACATAAATGAATTGTCCTTTGCAGGGGAGATACATGGACTATAAGTCACAAGTGAGAAACACAGTTTTGGAGCTGGTAGAGTTTACATACATAGAGAAAAGCCTATTTCTTTCAAAAGATGATTAAATTAATGTAGAGTGAGGCACTACAACATTTCATTTAGAATATTAATGGAGAGGAAGAGCAATTAGTTTGGATCAACTGCATTTCATGGAATTCAAAAGAAGTTTTATTCTGTTTCAGAAACTTTTCACTATTCGTTTTACCAGTTCTTTCACTCATGTGTGTGATGGATAGATACCAAATGGCTTGATTCACTCACAAAATCAGAAGAATTAGCTACTTCAATTGACTTGAGTGAAAAAATACCTTGGCATTGAACTGCTTTTCAAAATTTGGCTTTTTTAGAACTTAGAACAAATTAGAACTGTTAGCTGGACTTGTGTCATTCAGTTGCTTTAATTGAATTTAATTTTTGGGCCAGAGGCTTAAAGCAAAATGAAAAAAGGAAATAGTGTTAAGTAAAACTTGGAGGTGGGGGGATCACTACTTTAACTTTAGACTGTAGAAGTTCATCTAGACCAGTTTGTAGTTTTTGAAGATTTGTTGCCATTGTAGCATTAAGTACTCCTCTCTAAGTCATACAAGCTCAATTTTTAGACTTATTTCTGTTTCCTTCTATGCCAAGTGTGAGATACTTACCATTTAAAAGGAAATAAAGAACCTGGCAATATTTATGTAGAATCAATGATGTTTAAGACCTTGGTACTTCGTACAGGTTTTAGCTCTTCCCATTTCCTTTTCAGCATAATTAGATGTAATATGAAACTTTGTATCCTAAAGCACAGGGCAGAGTTTTTTGAAAACAAACGGCTTTGTGAAGAAACAAAGAGCTTTGTGATGCATTGGCATGAAAACTATTATGGAACTAAAGGTAGTGTTTGGTTTAGACTGCTAAAAAACAAGTGCTTGGCTGATGTTGAATACAGCTAAAAGTAAATTTCGCTACTTTTCATGTATGCCAACTAGATATAGTGTAAGAAATGCAACAAAACATGAATTTTATAATCCAAATTTATTGTTTATTTTGTAGCAGCAGTCACCTGACTGTAGGTAATTTCCTGAGTATTAAGGACCAGATGAAGTTAATTGACTGCTCTCACTCAGTCACTAATCTTCAGGGACTTGTTTTCAGTGCTTATGCCTAATTTCATAGGATGCAGTGAATTTGTGTTCACTGTATTTATTGCAGATATTGTATTTATTGGATATAATACAGAATCACAGAATAAACTGAGTTGGAAGGGACCCACAAGGTGTCCTGCACAGGACACCTGAAGAGTAACACCATGTGCCTGAGAGCATTGACCAAACACTTCTTGAACTCTGGCAGGCTTGGTGCTGTGGCTGCTTCCCTGGGGAGCCTGTTCCAGTGCCCAAGCACCCTCTGGGGGAAGAACCTTTTTCTGATATTCAACCTAAACCTCTCCTGACTCAGCTTCATGCCACTCCCTCGGGTCCTGTCACTGGTCACCACAAAGAAGAGATCGATGTTTTTATATGTTGTGTAGAGGGAGGAGGATGAACACAATCTTGGTAAAGTTTCAGTGAGTGGTTGTCTCCAAACATCTGTGCTCCAGTATCAGCAACTAATTAAACAAACTCTTTATATACCTGGCCCCTGTAATAATTGGGAATTGCATGTTGTGGTTGGCTATATTTCTCTGTAGACGCAGTGTGGCTTACATAGGGAAAGTGGTTCCTGCTTGTGGCTATTATAATTTATCATATAAAAATAGTAAAAATTTATCATGTATTTCTGAAAATGTTACATGCAGATTTCACTGGGTGCCATTTCATGCTGCTGGCACTCACCCAACCTGTGTCAAATCAGAATGAGCTGGGCAAGGCTTTCATGATGACCTGGTCCATCATACGCTTCTTGGACAACCAGTTCATTAAAACTGGGGTATGAGTTCAATTAAAATTGAGAGAAGTCCCAGAAATACAAGCCAATGATGTCAGCTGAATAAGTTCGCTTAATTTTTAGTTGATATTTTTAAGATCAAAAAGTGTAGAAATTCCAGTATTTCTTGCCAGGTCCCATTTAAAGGGCAGCTTCTATTTCTCTATGAACGGAAGTTCTGGTAGATCAGCTGTCTTTATTAGTAGATAGTGGGAGCTTTGAACCATGTTCCTTTGATAAACTGGGTGGAAGGAAGGAATTTCACTCAAGGGAAACTTGGTTTTATGGTGTCTTCATAATCCTGACTGTAGTCATCTTTAAAACACGTAATTACATCATTGTGCTCCCGAGTGTGCTAGGTGTTTTGAAGTCTTTACTAAGAAAAATAACTCAGACATGTGAAAGGAAGAGGAAATATGTAGCGAGTGTGGTCATAGTAGTTAAGTAGGTAATGGCATGAGGTGACGCGACTTTTCTGGTTTTCTTGGTTTGGGTTTTTGTTTTGGGTTTTGGGTTATTTTTGGAAATGGGAATGGCCAGATTTGGGAGAAACTTCAGGCTTGTTAGAGAAAAAGGATTTTTAAATGAGGCTAAGAGTGATGGAGATGAGGAAGGGAGTTTGAGGGAAGAGGTCTGGATGAGTGGCTGATTCTGTAGGGAGGTCTGGCTGAGGAAATGTGCTTGGCTGGTTTGTCATTGCTTTCCCTCCTTTTTCCTCTTCCTTTTCTAGTTAGCACTAATTTTCCTTCTCTCTTGCTGATCCCTCACAGCACCTGGAAAGATGCCAGTAAATAGGCAGAGAGCTGTCTACTTTTTCTTTGGCAGTTATCTTTAGCGCTGAGCTTTTCTGGGCTCCCAATAAGGATGCTGTTGTTGTCCAAGCAAGAACCATGGCATGTCAGGCTCCAGAGCTGTCACGAAAGATTCCTGGCAGAAGGGGAGTACAGGGGAGAGTGTGAATCTCTTCAGGATTTCCGTCTCCAGAAGCTCTTTGTTTTATGGAATTAGTGCTTCCAAAATTTTTCCTCTTTCCTTTATGGGCAGGATTTGCAAGTGACTTGACATGTTTGGAAGTATTTAATTTTTCAGACAAAACAGGAACTGTTTTACCTCTAGATAATATCTCTGTTGTCATCAGAGACAAGCTTCATTGCTGGTCTAAGCAGGTGCAACTATATTGACTTGAGAGAAGTTGCACACATATTTGCCAGGGGTGAATGTCTCCTGTTTCCACCCACATAACAGTTGAGTAAATAATGATGCACACAGTTCTCATAAGGGGATTATAGCAAAGCCACAATGGAGTTTATTCAGTTTTGATAGAATCAAGTGACTTCACTTTACAGGCTGATAATGTGATTTACCACCATACTGAGGATTCAGGTCTGAACCAGATACAACTCGTTTCACTTGTGCACACAAAGCCTTCAACTGAGTTTGAGATATGTGTTTTCTGTCAGCTCATTTATGAGTTATTTAGTGCAGCTATGTTTAGGATCAACCATCCAAGATCCTCTTATGTCTAAAAGGGACTAAATTAAGAGCTTGTGATGCAGCAGTTTTTACTGGCATGGGATATATACACGGGTGAAAATAAAATAATAAACTTTTCTGCAAGCTGTCTTAAGTCATATTGGTGTGTTTATTTGGGACTTAGTATGAGGGGGTAGGCAGGGGGGCTTGTCTTTCCCAGGCTCTGTGCACACTTCATTAGGGTTACTTTATTTATATTACAAGGTCAAATGTGATCTTGGTGCACAGGCCTCCGACTTAAACAGAAATTGCCTTGATTGTTAGTGAGACTTTTTTTTTTCCCCCTCCTAAGTTACTTTCTGACATCTGGCCTGACTGAAAACAGGCAGAATCTGGCACGGGCCAATATTATGTCATCCTTTGCTTATATTTCCTACCCACTCATTCTTTATTTTAATGTTATATGAGGTCTTCAGCAGAGTGTGACATATTGTTATAATTACATCATTTGGAAATGTGTTTATCCCCAAGAGCTGTAATTTGATTTAGGAACTGTTTTCCCTGCTTTCAGTCTGTTATTCATAGCATAGCATGACCATCAGGCTTCTGTAGCAGGACTTGACACACCACTTTAAATATTTGCAAACCGTAACACAAGAGTCCATTGATGCATGTGGGGAGGAAAGAAGGAAAGGAACATGATTTAAGAGTTGATAAAATTCTTGCAGGTTGGATAAACTCTAATAATATTGTGGTAGTTTCTGTGTAGAGTATTAATTCATTCATACCTCTTTGCCATATAAACAAATGCATTTTTATGGGTGTTTTTATATATTTCTGTAGGGTGCATGTAATGGAACTACATGTCTGGCCATTGGCCTTGCGTAATGGCAAGCAATAGCTCTTGGAGTATGTTTGTTAAGAAAATTGCTGTGACTTTTAACCATGTCTTTTGATGCCTGTAGAAAAACTTACTTAGTTAAAACACAGAAGTCAAGAAAACTTAAGGTTAGTGTTCAAAAACATTTCAAGTCTGCTGTATGAATTAAACAGCTGTGTAAATGTGGGAAACTGCCATTTTTTTGATGATAAGAGGCGGAGTTCCATGATGTTCATAAGGCATGGAAGAGCTGCCCTCAGAGGTGTGAAGTTTAACCTCGGTCCATGTTTCTGAGTCCTGCTGTTGCACAAAATGTATGTATCATAACCATATATCAAAAGGCCTAGAAAAAAGTATGAGTTGTGCATTTAGAAAGAGTAAACTAGAGCTCTTCCTGTAGCGTTGTTTTACTGTCTCTGGTGATCCTTAAGGATCATTAAACTGTTTGCTTTTAAACTTCCTGCTTAATAAATATTGTTGGGTTTTATATTGATACATATGAACTGAGAGAGAGAACATCAAAACAAATAAATGAATTAAGGCCCACTCATCTCATCTTTTTTAACAAGTATGGTATTACTCATGTGAAAGGAACTTTGTAGGGTCATATCTGGGACTGTCTTGTTTTGTACTGTATTATTAAAGCATTACATATATATTTCACTTAGGTTTTTCTTCAAGGAAGAAACATTTACCACACATTGATCAAGACTTAAAGTTCATGCATGGAAAAGGAGTAGGGCTTAACTTTTCCCACACTTGATTCTAAACTGGACCAGAATATATTTGTCTCAGTATTGAGCCTAGACAGATCAGATGGCAACTCCTGACTTCCCAATTTTCAAACATACCCGGCCTGATGTAAAGGTGGACTCTACAGAGTGTTCTTAAAACACATACATCTCCCCCAGGGCAAGTTTTGGCTTCTCTGCTGGCCTGACTCTTCTATCAGCCTGTGCAACTATCAGTGACAGTTTATGTCCTATACAAAAATGTCATCTTCTTCTTTAAGTCTAAGAATAAAAGTTATTGCTTTAAGCAAAATGTAGTATTATGACTGTTTGCTGCTTTTGTCAGGTAATCTTCAAGGAACAATAGTGTTTATTGGGGTCTGAAGAATGGGCCTCTCAGAGCAAAGTAAAGGTCACATTCAGGATTAGATCTGCATTTCCTCTTCTGAGTGCTAGTTTTAGTTGTGGACTTGGAATGTTGAAGGGAATGCAGCTGGTTTGCTGCACTTACACCACCCTTTCCAGCTCCCTTGCTGCCTTGTGTTCAGGACTGGGGAGTTTCAGCAGACGTTGCTCTTAGCTGAATCTCATGAGCATAAAAACATACACCTTGCAGAGCTTCAGGTCAATAATCGTAGCTTCTGACATTTTCCAGTCTTTTAAGCTATTAAATAATTGTATAAAGGTATGAGTTTTTTTGGTTATTCTGCTTAGCAGACATTTTAAATTTGCTTGGTCATCTGGGTTGCTGAGTTCTTCATCAACTCAGATAGACATTGAAATTCCTCTTACACTCTGTCAAACTCCTTTTACCCAGGAATATTTATGCCACTTGGCTTTCATTTTTGTCTAAGCTTAGGAAACAAATTCAGGGACCCTCATTATTTAATTTTTCGGTTTTACTCTTGCTTACACTGCTTTTGTGTGGATTTCAAAATTTTCCTGGAGTTACTTGTTCATGAGATTTCCAAGTCATAAACCCATTCATTGGAGAATTCATGCCATATCTGCATAGAGAAACCCCCCACAAAATCCCGTTTTTCTTCTGTCAGAGCCTTGCAGTCCAGGTGCATGTTTATGAATGGGCTTTGCTTTTGTATTTCTTGGAAAATGTACAAAAGGTGTTAAGGTAGTAATTTTCTTTTTATTGTACTGTTTGCTTCCAGGCAATTCTTGCTTTCTGCAAAAAATTCTTCTGCCCTATGTTCTTATGTTTTTCCTCTGGCCTTTGCTCTTCATTGTCAGTTCAAACTGCTGCTGTAAATTACCTCTCTTTTTTAAACTTGCTTTTTCTTTTTAGTTTTCACTTGGGAGATTGGTGTGAAAAGGGCGACTGGTTTCAGATTATTGCTTGACATGCTTGCATTAAATCTTGACCCTAAAGCCAGAGAAAATTACTTATTCACAGTCATTCACAGGGAGAACTTGAAATTATTTTCAGTGTTGCATAACAATGAAGTAAAGCACAGCTGTTGGAGAAGAGCTGGCTGCAGACTGGCATTAATAATTCTGATATTATGCTCGGCAGGAACAAGTGTGATGCTTAATCAAGAAATCTCTTTTGACACTGTGGAGTAACATCAGTGGATATGAATGTTAAAGAGAAACTGTTGAAACTAGGCGTAGGTATTTGAAATGATTTCTTTTTACAATGGCAAATAATTAAATTGAAAACACCAGTGTCATTGAAACTAACAGAATCCAAATATATTTGAATTTTCTATGTTAAAAAGAAACCTCTTTGTAAACAATGCGTCCCTCAAACTCTTAAACAATTTTTTTTCTCTATCTTTTTAACCTCACCTGTTTTAAAAGGAGGCATATTCAGGATTAGTGTAATGGTCTTTTAAGTATTCTGATGTTGAAAAAAGATACCTCAGTGTATTGGTTGTTTGAATAAGGGCTGACTGCCACGTGAAAACTATAGTAGCTCATGTCCTTGGGCTTACACTCTGCCCCAAAAGTTTTGTTTACGTGCTAAGGGACCATGAGCAAAATGCTTTCTTTGAGTTTTTTTTTTATCTTGGGTAAAATGGGACAGTGATGTCCTCTTAAAAAAAACTACTCTATTAAATAGCTATTATAAAATAGCTAAATGTACTTTGTAATACAATAGTGCATTTACTATGAAGTCATCAAACTTCTATTGCTTTTTTCCATATCAGTGGGAAATTAATTCTGCTGAGATCTTAAATCTGCCAAAAGTGAGGTTTATTTCAAAATATTATCTCAAAATTATTTTCCTAAATTATTTATGAAGTGGTGATTTATAATAATGTGTAGAATTTGTTATTGTCACCTTGTTTCTGCTGTGCTTGCTTGTGATAGAGTATTTAGAAATTACTTGCTGGGGGTGTTTAATGGATGTCATGATCAGAGTGGGTCAGGAAAGAGTTGGGGTTCTCTGGTGTTTTTTTTTCCTTGTCTCTGATTTCTGGAGTTAGTCATGTTTATATGTTGTAAAGTTGTGGCAAGTAATGCTAGATGACATGGTTACAGGAAAAGATTACAAGAATGTGAAGAAATATTCAAGTCACAGAGTGAGTTACAGATCTCACTTCCTCCTTTTGAGAAAAGTGCAGGTACACTTTTGCAACAGTCAGCTTGTATGTATTGACCAAATTAATCTGTTGTGAAACAGTTCACTTAGATAAATTGAGATTATATTTGATCTCCTGAGTCAAGTTGATAAATCCATATCTCTGAGCGGGAAGACTACATAAAATTAATAAACTGTTTTACTTTTTGAAGTATTTTAAAGTAAATCTTTATATTTGTGTGTCTCAAACATATTTATTATGTTTTGCATCAAGGCAGTTTATTTGGTAGAAAAATGGGGAGAAGTTAGCTGCTTTCTTTTCGTAAGTTACTTGAAAAAACTGTAGTTTCTAAAGGTGAAACAACCGGCCACTACAAACTGAATTTCACTGCCTTTCAAAATGAAGCCGAAGGTTCTCTTTAGCTTCAGTTGATCACTTTCCATGTACATACCTACTTCACTACATACCTACAGAAGTGTTCTGGTATTTGTAGAGGGGTTTTTTTGAGGACAGTATTTCAAAAACACTGAGGAAGAGCAAAGCATTAATGTTGTTCCTCAGATGTTTACCTAATAGAAGAATGCACTGAACTAACAAATATTGAAAAGGAATATGTCCAAAACCCCAAGCTTTTCAGCCTTGTGTTTATTGTCATCCTCAGGCTCTTGGCTAATTTCTAGTTGTGTGTAATGTCTTAAACTCAGGGCTCTAATTCAGAGGTAATTATCATATGATCAAGCTGTAGTTGTTATTTTAGTGCCGATTTGGGAAATTAAAGCTGACAGCTGTTTTCCAGCTGCATTTCAGCTGCACTCCATTAAAAATAGAACAGAGAAGCAGCAGCTTTACAGTTTTTTCTGTCGTTGCTGAGCTCAGTGAAGTTGTCTTATCTGGTTGCCCTGTGAAATATTTACCATGTGTCTTTGGAGCCTAAGTAAATAAAACAGGAAAAGAAGGTTCAGTAAATAAATGGAAAGATTGAAAGTAGTAGACTGAACACACAAACATATGTATGTGCACTTGGCTCTGCTGAATATTTAAGAGCTCAGCTATTAATTCCTGCCAGACTTCTGTGTAGGGTGGATCAGAGGTTACTAGACAGGTCAATTCCCTTAAGTAAATTGAGTTCAAGATATATTCATTAACTTCCCTGTCACTTATTTTTAAAAGCTATCATATATCTGATATATAGAAAACAATTTAAAAACTTCTAATAGGCTGCGATTTTTCTAAAAGGGCAGTATAAGTTAGGTCATCAATTGCTAAAGCCAGAAACCCTATTCCTTAGGCATGGATAAAATTCTTAAATGTTTGAGACAGAAAAAGAAAAAAAAAAAGTGGCAAAACTGAAAGTTAGAACTGTAACTGATTGCTCTGTAGAAATGCAAAATGTACAAGCTCTACAGATGAAAGCTGAGGTACACTGACAATCTGGGCTTCCATTCTAAAACTGAAAGTATTTAGAAGTATTTGATCATCATGGGGTGATATTTTTCAAAAGCTGCCATCTGATTCAGGAGCTACTGATATTAAGGCAATATCCTGTAGTATGTAATTATTTTGATGCAAAGTTTTCTAATATTCTCTGATTTGTTTTGCTGAATTTTTAGTTAGGTTTTTAAAGATCTCTCAGTGTTTGTTTGTGTTTTAACTGAAAAAAACCCCCAGTGGTTGTGTCCTCTCAATCCATGACTCCAGTCTGAATTCATGCATGTGGTACAGTTGAAATCTCTGTTTCTTTGATACCTGGATGAAAACTTTGTGGTTTGGATATTTGAGAGGAAAGTATCAGATCTTTGTTTTCAGAGTTATGAGCTGAAGTACTTGTAAGGTGATGCTAAGGAACTGCTGTTCCTCAATTTTCTCTCCAACCTCTCCAGTGCAAAAAAATCTGTTTTCTAGAAAAAATAAAGATGCCATTCGTTTGAGCTTCTTTCACATGACAGCAATCAGTCCAGAAAAAGAAAAAGCACAGTGTATCAGCCTTGGAAAATGGCTGATGAATGATTCTGCATCTCTTTTTCTTCTTGGTATCCTGTAATTTATCTTCAAAATTGCAGAATATTGATGAATAAATCAATTAAAGAGATAATAAATCTTCTAGTCATCTTCTAGTGCCATCTTTAACTGCTGTGCTGCTGCATGGTGTGAATGCAGGACTTTAAAGAAAGCTGGGAGCAATAGCATGAGGTTAGGGAACACATGGACCACATTGATAGGAAGCATGTAGGTGACACTTGAGCAACTTTGAGTGAGGTTGATGAATAATGACCATAAGTAGTATGTGCATTAATAACATGACTAGGGCTCTTGGCAGCTGAATGGCTGCCTCTGTGTCTTTCTTTGCTGGAGCTTGCAAGATGCATATATAGTGATGCTAATGAGTGGGAAAATAAGGGGTATAGCTTAAGTTAGCCCTTTCATTTCCTTGTTAACACAGAAAAATGTGGCTTGTTTGAAACTTGAATTTTTAAATTAAAAAATAATTTATTAAACCAAAACACTTTTCAGAGAATTTAAACTGACTGGTTCCACAGTACGCGAAGCTCTGTTTTTTGAGAATTGTTGCATTTTTTTTTTCATATTTTGTAGCTGGAATTGTTACAATGAATCTTAAGGGACTCATGATTATCTTTTCTTCTTTTAAATCCTGGAGTTCTTCTGTAATGTGTTTCATATTTAATAAGTTGTAACTATTATTTCTCTGATCAACATCTCTAGTCAAGTAAGAGAAGTGATGCCATCTTCTGAGTTAGAGAAGTCAATCACAAATCTTTCTCATGCTTATCCTTTCTTGCCTAAAAGACTAATTATCTGTTGTAGACATCATCATGCTGAAATCTAGTTTGTTTATTTCAACAAAAACAGATTTAGTTCTGTGTTGACAAATATTTCACTTAGGGGATTTATTTATTTATATGTTTTAGTAACAGCTGTTGTACTGCAAGAGAACAGTATTGGTTTGTGTCTGGGAGCAATGCCATGCCTGTTCTTCTTTACAAACTGTCTTTCGAACATCATGCAGGGAGGGGATGGAGAGTTAATGATTAGAAAATTGATGAAGGGGATTGTGCCCATCAAACTGAAGAACTAAAGAGCATGCACATGGCTTTCAGTGCTGAGTGTACATATACCAACAGGATAAAGTTTTGCTTCCATAAAAACATGTGAAAACGTAGAACTTTGGTGGTGGAAAAAGGCTATAGGACTTCAATCAATTCTACATTTTCCTTTCCAATCCCAATCAGACCAAGAAAACTCGCAGTGTGCTGCAAATCAAAATAACAAATCAGACCTTTATGCACATTACAATGGACTCTTATCTAACTTTGTAGCCATTTTAGGAAGCTTTCAACAAAGGACAGATTTCAGAAGTGAAACAAAATGGTTGTAGTTGAAAGGTTAGAGCCAGGGCATTTGGGTGGAGGCAGAATGCATATTTGGATGGAAGACTCCCTACATGCTATGGAAAAACACCAGAAGGGATAGCTGCAGATTTCATAAGGTAATTGGATGCTTATGACCTTGATATAATTTTCAAAAGTGATTCAGGTCAGAAACCCCAAATCTTTTAAGTCAGTAAGATGTTGCAAATTAAATGCCTTGGCCACTTTTTAAGAGAGCTGAATTCTTCAGTCATTTATGGTCTTGTGTGGCTGAGTAGAGCAATGTCAGTCTGTAACCTCAAGGAAGTCTGTACAGAAAAACCTGGCAACTTAGGCTAAGTCTTTCAAATACAGAATCTAGTCTTATGACAGTCCATTAGTGACAAACTAATACTGGAGTTTTCAGCCTTCTGACTGAAATTAATAGTCAATGGATGTTTCTTTGAACCTTCGTCATCTACAGCGGTTTCTCCTTTTGAAGGCTTATGCATATTTCATGGTAGGTTAGCTGAAAAGCGGGAGCAGCCTGTTTGACCTGAAAGAACACTTGTTGTGTTGGGATTTTAATGAATATGTTGCAAAGCATTCTCCAGCTGTTGCCCTCGAGAGGAAAATTACCAGGGTCTGTTGAGCAGGCAGAATTATTTTTAAAACCACCAAACTATGTGCTCTGATACCAAGCAGATAAGTTTAACTGTGAAGTTTAATAGAAACAATTGCATTATGACAAAGGTGGAAAATGCATTCAGTTTGTTTAGCTCAGATGTGACAGGACAGCTCCTGTGGAGGAGCTTTATTGTAGTTCATCAGGATTTTACTGCAGCTTGGGAAAGGTATGTGATGATCAAGTCAGTCAGTGAAAATGTTGACAATATTTTTGTCTGCTCATTGGCTACTGCAGCACCTCTGTGAGTAAAATATCTCATGCACAGTCTAAGGAAATAGGCATGTAATCTTGTCAACATATTTTATCGTATGTTTTTGTCTTGCTGCATGTTGTCTGTTATGCTCATTTATTACATTTCATTTCTGATTAGACTGTAAACTCAGTGTAGATGACTCACTGTAGTTGACTCCTTGTTTATATAGATTTTTATATAACAGAATAAAGTAATCTTGTTCCTTGTCAAATCCTTTTACTCATGTGCAGTGTAGATACTAAGTTCTGCTACCTACGTTCCAACGGAGTTTTCAATTTTTTTCTGAACATAGACCAAGGCCTCCAAGACTGTTCTTTGGTATCAGCATGTGTAACAGATGGAGTGTGAGATTCTACCTTCAAAAATCAAAAGGTCAGCCAGGAAAACAGTTCTTTGAAAGATTTTTCCTTCTTATCATGTGACAAGATGGTTCTTGTATTTTTTCCATGAAAGAGAAGCCTGAAGATTGGGATAGTTTTACATTTGGAATGAATGAGCCCTCACCTCAAAATGTAGTTTAAATGGTCAGGATAGGTGAAGTGGAAAAATGGCAAAACCATATGTACTCTGTAAGTGCCTAACATAATTAAAGTGGCTGGTTTTGCTCGTAAAAGGCTTTGTCACACTGGAGTTTTTACCATGATATAGCTGATGTTGCTGCAGTTGTTGGAGACTTAAGGTGACGTCTCAGCTCTCTGTTGGTGTAGATTAATTCTTCAGCGCCAATTCATTTTAAAAGATAATTAAAATATTTATGTGTGGGTGAGTGGACATTGATCGCTAATGGAGATTTAGTGTTGGCAGTGTTAGGCAATTTTTAAAGTTGATACTGCCTAACTTCCAAAGTTGTCAAAGAAATTAGTGGTGGGCTGGAGTGATTTCTGTACAGTGCTGTGAGGACTGAGACTAGAGTTGAGGAATATTTTAGCCTTGTGTTCAGAACTGGCATGTCATACACTGTTCTGTGGAAAATATGTATATGAGCATAAGGCTTAATAGCATGAGATGATCCATGACTGGGTTTAAAAGCAGAGATGGGCTTAACAAACTTTTGAAGCCAGAAAACAAGAAAGCAAGCTAGGATATAGATGGATACTGGAGTATTTTTTCAGGCCATGACTTTAAGAAAAGGGATTCTTGAGTCCAGTTTGACAGACCTTGGAAGAAAAAAGGTTCAGAAGACAGAAATAGGCACAGATACTCCTCTGTCTGCTGTAGTATTTTTCATACCTTATATATTCCATTTTTCTGCTGCTGTTTAAAAAAGAAGCTCCATGATAACTATATGTGAATGCTTTGGGTAGTAGATGAGATAAAATGAGTTGCTTTTTAAATTTGTGATGAAGCTTTTTTAAATCTTGAAAAATCATGGGAACAGTGGATAAACAACTAAAGAAGAGCATCTTAAGCTCTCTGTGAGTCTTCCTTAGCTTAATCTGCAGTAATATTACACTTGTGGGAGATATACACCACCACACCCCAGGTGGGGAGAAAGGTGGTTTTGTCATGTAGCATTCAGGTTTGTTCAAGCTGCAAAGATTGCACAATGTCAACTGAACTTTTTGCCCTACTGAGAAGTGCCGAGAAGGGAAACTGGAGTGGTTTCACCAGAGGTCTTTCATCATCTTTTTACTTAAAAGTTCTCAGGACACTGTGCAAGAATGGATACTGAAGTTTGATGACCAAAAGCACTTCATAGAAGCAGACTGGATTTCTGCATGATTGGGGCAGTTGTACATCAATGCTTTGAGGTGATTCAGGGCAATAGATTCCCCTGGCTGCTGCTCCTTTGCATTATCTATGAATAGCTCTCCATTTGCCTGCTTTTCTGAGGTGTTGAATTGGAAAGGACTCTAGATCTCCTGGTTTTATGCTTTTTGAAACTGTTATTGAAAAGGTTTGTGTGTAAGCTGCTTTCACCCAGATCACATCCAGTGAGGCATTTTAGCTTTCCTCACTGTGTTTCCCTTATCTTCCATTTATTTCTGTGAGATCTTTATGTCATGGGCAGGCTTGCTGCATGTTTAGCTGTACCAGTGCAAGAAATTACCCTTGGTATTGTTTGTTATTGTCACCAAGTTGGCAAACAGATTGTATAAATCCTCTTTGGGCCATTTGTCAGAAAGTCATCTGGACTGGCTTAAATGGGAGGTTGCACTGAAGCAGATGCAGAGCACTTAAATCACCTGATCTGTTAAATCATCTGTTGAGGTGTAACAGCCACTGACAGAGGTTAAAACTCTTTCCTTTTTCAAAAGACAGGATTTGTCTTTGTCCTAATCCAACACTCACCTGTGCTCACACTCACACTGTGCTTCCTCAGCTATATCTGACTTGTGAACAGTGTAGAGCACCACTGTGAAAGCTAATTCTGGTCTCATTCATTACTCTGTACCCTGTTGGAGTGGGCCCATCCTATAAAGGAGATCTTTTCCCAATTGTGGACAATTCATTTGATAATAAAATAGTTCAGAAATAATTCCCGGGTAGGAGTTTAGCCTGAATATTGAAAACCACAGTATAGTTTTAATTACTGGCAGTATTTTTATGGATCACTAATATTTAAAAGACAGAGTTTATTTGTTTTTAGGTTATTTGGAAGAAGTACTGTTCTTTATGCAGCTGAAGTTAAACTGATGTTCCCTGGGGAGAATTTGGTTACAAACCAAAGATTTCATGGGATTCTGTAAAAAGAGACAGGAGTGACCTCAGTCTGTTTCTCAGGACAAGCACTACTTTGCCAGGTTAATGTTAGTGATCGCTGCTCTGTTTGTTGGGAGTATTCACACAATGTCTTCCAGCCCATTTAACAGACAGATTTGACAACCTGTAAGGAAATATAAAGTTGTTTTTTTTTTAATTGGCGCTTGCTTTGTTCTTTGATACATTGTGTGGTGTAGTTTGCATTCTCAAATTACTACCAACTCTGTATGTTACTTTATAGTTTGGTAACAAGTGTTTTTCCTTTGATTGTTTCTTCTGAAGTGTAAAATTAAAATAAGATTGCATTTAAAGAATCCAAATTATTTTCCACACTTCTGTGCCTAGCACTTGCTTGGCAATAATAGTAGCCTGTTACTGGTTTTCCTCTTTTAATCTTTTTAAAAATTTTTCTTCTCCTTGCCAGCTATCCTTTCTCATGCTGAAAGGATAGCCAACTGTGATATGAGCTTCCAAAATTTTTGTTTCACTTGAAAGGAAGGATGCAATGGAAAACACAGTGGTCATTTCTTAGCTGGTAAAAAGAAATTCTTGTAGAGGTTATAATACAAGGAAGTTACAATTTGAGGAATTTTAAGCATTCAGTCTTTGTGATAACTTAAAAATATACTTCCATCAATCTATTTAAATGACACCTGGATTAAGTGTTACTGTTATGGACAATCTGCATGAGGTTTTGGGGTTTTTTCCTTTTTTTTGTGGGGCTTGTTCTAGCTTCTTTTATGTACTCATATCCTTTCAAGGCTCTACCCTTTCTACTGTCCTTTTTGTGCTCCTGTGGTATCTTCCCATTTGAATTTAACTGCCCTCTTCAGGCTGGAAGCTTTTATGTCTGTCATATTCTGTTTCATCTCAAATTTGAAACTGTTCCTGGACCTTGTAGCACAGCTCAGACAGAGTTCAGTGTTGAAATCCTTGACAATCTTGATCTGATTCCTTCCCACCATTACAGAGGTGCTGATGTGATGTCTCCAAAAGACCCAAATGATTCTGGGAAACCAAATAGCTAGAAAAGAGTTAATCTTTGTAATTCTTGATCTGAAGTCTGGGGCTGCAGAGCTGATCCGATGTCTGGAGAATCCTCTGCTCTTAAATGGGATGTAGCTCTTGGTTGCCTTCAGATGCTTCTTCCCAGATGAGATTCTTTGTATCTTTCATTCCTAAAGGGGTTTATTCCCAACCAGAAGCACGTATTTCTGAAAGATGTGCTACCATAAAATATGGTTCAGACCAATACTTAGAGTTATATGTAACTCCTGAAAAGACCCATATTGTCCAGTTTGACTGGAACAGTGCAATGACTTGTGTTTCAGAAAGTGATTTGCAAGCATTTTGTCTGCCAGGGAACCTTCAAAAAGTGTTTCCTTCCTTTCAAGTGTCAGGAAAAAATGGATATAATAAGTAATTACCTGCTGGCCATGTCTAGGCTTCGTGTGCTCTGTTCCATAAGCTTGCCCTTGAGAGTATTATATTATAGTTTTGGCTTTTTGTAGCAGAACATGGTAACAGTTTTTCCTTGTCAACTGACATGATTGTTTATACTACAGAATACATGGACATGACAGGTTTTGGTGAGATTTTTAGGCCCTTCTTGTAGCTGAGTGTGTGATCTTCTCTCTCAGTAATTTTCTATCTGGAATTCAGTTACTATTTGGTATGTTCCTCTCCTACTTCCGTGCATGTTCACTTTAAAAGTTATACTCAGTACCTCACTAACTCGTGTTTTGCTAGGACCATTCTGAATCCACTCTTTTCTTGCCTGATCTTCCATGATTCTACTTTGTTTTACTTATTCTTGTCACCCATTCCTGCTTTGTTTAGTAGAATTTTAAACCACTGCAAAGTTTGTGTTGCTCCGTCTCTGAGATTTATGACTTCTGGCAGGATTTAAGAATGGGATTTTCCTAAGATCTAGGTCAGAAGTAAGTCAGGAGTGCAGCAATGAATGGGGAAAAACAACCAGAGGCTGAACCTTGAATTACCATGACTATATGGATGGAGTAAGAAGTTGCATACAGCTTTATTCATTTACTTTTTACCCAGTCTGTTGTATGCTGTTACTGTGAGCTGCAGAAGAGCTGCTGTGTTCAATTCCAGATGTAGTGTGTGTTTTCAGATCATTGGATATGAAAGACATGGCAGAAACAAAAGTCACTATTCTTACTTTTACCCTCTGTATAATTAATTTCTCTTTAGGGAAGTAGAGCAAGATAACATAGTTTCAGCTCAACAGAATTGAGGCACAGGAACATATGTCCCACTGGTCAACATTACCCCAAACACAAATATTTGAAGGTGGAGGGAGCAGAGCAAAAGCAAGCGAACTGTGTGCCATTCTATCCTCCTGTGCTTGAGAGCAAGCTGTGTGTTTGTTGAAGGAAATGATTCTGCTGAACTAGTCTTGGTGCTGTTTCAAGCGCATTGGTGATTACTTTTTCCATGGGGATTGAAATGAATGTGTTATACTTTAAAATAAGCTGCTGCTATTCAGAATTTCTGTCTGTTGGTTGTTTGTTCAGCTGGGCTTGACAGCTTCTGTTGTAACTGCATGGAGAGGCACTAGCTCAGCTTTAGTTTGGCTTAAGTCCCCTCTACTTTTCCTCCTCACATTAGTGTGCTTATTTTCTTTCTGATCTTCAGAACAGTAATATATGATGAAGGATGTCTATAAATATTAAATTTAAAATGAATTGACATTTATTCTGTATGGCTGCAAAAGAAATAATACATGGATTTACTGTGATCTGGGAAGTTCTTCTGAATTTCTGAGTACCTAGCCCAATCCCCAAAAAATGTTGTTGGCTTGGAGCCAATTAGTGTGTAACTTGGAGAGGAAGGGAGAAAAATGGAGAAGATCAAAAAGGTGAAGTGTCACATTTCTTGAGTGTTAGTTCATCTACCAGGTTGAATTTGTCCAAATTGGATCTGGAATATTTTTCAAATCTGAGTTTCCTCAGCCTAAGGGGGAAAGGGTGATCTAAGATTCCCTTTTAAGTGAACAGGCTTGGACATTTGAAGGAGAGTTCAAATCTGAAATCAGAAATACTCAAATATTGGTAAACTAACTTCTGCTTTTTGGTTCATGTATGTCTTATTATCAATTAGTGCAACAAGGTAGTGATAACCAATACTAAGATCTACTCTGCAATCTAGATTGTTTGAGTTGTGCTGAGGGTGGGCTGTGAATACAGGTAATTTTATCAAAGGACTGCATGTAAAGTATATGGCTTTTGCTCATGCTCCATAGAGGAAAAATTGCTGTCCATAGTGATGAGTAAACTGCAGTCAGTGGTCTAATTGAAGTGATCTCTCTGAGCCCAAGATTATTTTCTTTGTTTTCCTGCCTAGTTATTTATCATTATTTGTAAAAGAATGGACAACCTTTGTGGAAATTTTTGGTTAGCTGACAGATCTTTTCATTTATCTGATGTCATCAATTCATTCTTGCCGAAGCTTAGACATAAGTATTGTTTTCCATTATCTAGGCAACAGAATGGAGCTCTGTGTGTGTACAATAATGTTTAAAAGGTACTGCAGTGGTTAGTGGGGGTTTCTTTAGGTGAAGTATTTTTGGTTTCAGCATTCTGGTGGCTGAGGCACCAAAACCATTAATGAGTAATGCAGTAGGTAGGGATTTAGGTTTTCGGACAGTATTTTTCTTTTAGCTTCCTGTCACTCTCTTCTATTTCAGACAAAGGATAGAATTCTTTAGTGAGTGTATATGGTGAATAAATCATCTGGTGGAAGGTCTGAAGTACCTGCAAACTAGTTCTAGTTCCAGTTTAAAACAAATTTGTTACTCTCTAAATACCCACTGTAAGCAAACTAAAGCAGATACAGTCTGAACTGTTGGTTTCTGACCATACAGCAGAGCAGATGACCAGCTAATCAAGATTCTCATTGAAGAAATATTACAATGTGTCTCATCAGTATGGTCTTAGATACTGTGTTGAGGATATGTTTCTGAAGGAAATAATGAATGAGAATCTCATTGCTGCTAGATTTTCAGCAGATGACCATGGTCATGTTTGTTTTCCAGACCTAAAGATCTGTGCTTCCAGGAAATGTACATCTTTTATCCATCTACATAAATTGGTAATATGAGGAACAACGGAAGAGTTCCTTCATTTTATAATTTTTGCATTAGATTCCTTAAGGAATTACTTTTTCAGGAACAGTTGCCTTTCAGAGGTGAAGCAGAGCTGATGGAGCTTACATACTGAAGTGTGAAAAAACATAGGGAAGTGACTAATTACACATTATTGGCTCATACAGTAGTTTCTTTGTGTCCTGTGATGGGGTCCAAGAGTCCTAAGCACTAAGATCTGAATACTGGTAGGTTGTTACACCCCAGAATTTTTCCCTGTTTAATTAAAAAAGTAGTGACAACTGTCTGTGCAAACTCAACTTGGCTTCTTTAAACTTAGTAATAAATATACAGGTCTTCATGTATACTATCTGTCATTTTGCTGCCGGAAAAGTTTTGCTTACCTGACATATAAAGTAGTGACTGAACTAACATCACATTTCACTGTATAAGTATACTTTCTAAATGTGACTGATACATAGGATATCATCCATCAATGCTCAGGAGTTCTTCTGGGTTTTGTTAAATTGTATCCTTTCCAGATTGTAGAATGACTTGTTCAAAAAGCTTCAGATCTTAATTTCTGTAGTCCATATCTGCCTCATCTTGTGACTGATGTGTTATTCTTCACCCCTGCTTTATGTGTATATAAACTGATTCTTCTCTGCCTTTTTCTGTGCATCAAGCCTGAGCCCTGTGAGTGCAGGAAGAGGCTGGCCTGGGAGCTAGCTGCCTTGGTCTTGCAGGATTTTTAGGTCATTGGCCTGCAGCTTGGTGGCAAAAGCTGAGTGTGTCTTTTTTTAAAATGTGCTATGCAGCCAGTTGCTGGAGGCAATAAAGCTGCCATCTGAGCGAGGAGAACAGCATTGCATAAGCCTGTGGGATGTCTAACATCAAATATCCACTGTACAGTTAAAACTTCACAAGACTTTGAGATAAGCTGAGGTCAAATATCCGTGGAATTTAACACGAATGGTGACAACACTTTTTTTCCTGCCAGACGTTCATGGAAGTCTTTGTACACAATGATACTGATCTTTGTCTCCCACACATTGTCTTGCAAAAGGCTATATGTTTAATCATCGGTGCTATTTCCTTCAGCATCATGAATCTAAATTTACTGGCAATTCATGGCCACAAATAGCTTTCATCTTTCCTGATGGCTAAAGGTGCAAAGATCTGTGTGTAGTGGTCTGGGAACCTGGAGCACACCTTTGTCGGGGGTGGGTTGTGATTTTTACTTCCCTCAGAGGCACCTGGCCTGCAGACATCAGTTGAATTTAGTTTGAGCAGTACAAGGGAGTGCAAGGGTAGAACTGGCCAAAAGGCAACGGATTGCTGACACCTCCAAGCTCCCTGTTTACGTAGATAAAGCAGCTCTTATTGTTAATTGTTAAAGTAATTAAGGTGAAGACAGCGTCTGGCCCTTTAAGATTTGTCACAAATGTTTTTCTGAACTACTAGAGTACAACTTGCTTTTTATTAACACAGGTCTGGCAGACCTTAAGTGCAAGGGCAAAATGATAGCTCTTAACTGTAATTGTTCTTTCTGATGTGCTAACTGGCAAAATTGGAACCGTTTACAGTTTCCACATTCGTAGTATTTTGGTTGGAGTGAGCATACTTCCTTTAGGAAATAAGTGCAGCTCCACCTAAGGTTCTGCAGACACAACTGTATGCAACAATAGAAAATGAAGATTATCGCAATTTTCAATTGTAAAGACTGGACTTCTTTAAAAAAAAAGGTCTACCTGATTTCATAAGGTAAGTTCTGTTAAGAGCATATGACGTGCAGCTAAAACAGTGCTCTTCAGTGTATTTCGCTTTTTGTGGACTTAAAAAGTTTTTGTAATGGAAAGAAAGCATAAAAAAACCCCAAAACATTAAAGTCTCGATCATGTAATAGAAGACTGTAAGAGTAATGATGGTAGTACTTAAGATGTGTATTTCAACATATGTGCCTCAATATTTAATGGTTAAGATGTTCCCCTGAGTATTTGGACTATGCAGTTCACATTAAGTGCCCTACTGAGAGAGAGGAGTTTGTTAAGTCTGCACTTAAGACATTGATTTGGTAGTTTTCACATTTCTGACATTTTCATTTCATAAAAAATTGGCTGATGGACGCAGATATTGTTCCCTTATCTTTGTAGTAGTCTGTATCATGCAGCAAGGCCCATGGATTGGAAGCAGACTTTGGTGGGGATTTGTCGGAAAGCTTCTGGCTATTCTGTAACACTAACAGGAGTCTGGGCTGTCTTGGTGTTCTGCTCCCTTCTTCTGCACCACTGGTCTGTCCTTCGAGTTGTGCTGGAGATATTTGCAAGTCCATGTCCGTGAGTCAGGATTTATTCCGCACTCACTACTTTCCTTTAAACTTCTGAGAGATGCAGTTATAGTCATATTTGAATTCTTATTTACTGGCTGCAGTAGTATCAACTGTTGGGTCTTAGATGTGGTCACTGTACTTTCCTTTCAGAAAAATGCTGCAAGAGTCCATAATACACATGTAGGGCCTGTAGCTTAGCTACTGTTTTGACTGAGCTGGGCGAAACTGGTGCAGGTTTGTCTTGACTAAGAATTAGAGACCATAGCATTATTAAAAGGTGAAGACATCGTGCAAAGAAGACAGTCCAAAAGCAAAGAGGAAATCAAATCAAAAGGAAAGCTGATGACTCTCCAAACCCCTGCAAATTGAAAGACGTTGACAAAGGTGAAATGGGCTTTTGGGAATAGTGAAGATGTTAGAGATTTGTACACAAACATTTGCTAGTTTTCCGTACAGTAGCTCTCAGACCTTGTGTTCATGACAGTCGTGGTGGCCAAATAACCCCCTTTTTGCTTACCTTACAGGAAGTGTAATTTTGTAGAACTACCATCTCCTGGCCACACACGTAGAAATTGCATAAACTCAAATATTTTGATTACAAGAATATGCTTACTCTGTCCTTCACACATTTTAACACTAAAGGAAGATGGAAAGAACAGTCTTTGTTTAAAGCATATGCTGACTGAAAACCAAAATCAGAGAAACATAACAGGTGAATGTGTTGTCAGTGAGAGAATAATTTCTGACTGGAGAACACTGGTTTATATTAGGTACATAGCAATTGTTGGCACAATTCTTTAGCCTATGAGTGTCTGTTATGAATAATTTTGTCAATAGGGACAAAATTTTTCCCCCTGAAAATTAATATTAGGCTTTATAGAGAATACAGTATAGGCCTTTGAGATTCTTTTGCTGTGCTTTGCATGTTACTAATTGTAGTAGGCTTCTATCAGCAAAGAAAATTCAGTAAAGGAAACTGGTCTAAATTATGAACACAGCTGAGCTGATTGATTTCAAATTCTTTCCCTATTGATGACAAAATAATGATTTTTAAAGTTATCTTGTAAAACAGTTTTCTCTTTTGAGGTGGTATTTAATAAGAACTTGAAATAGCCATGTGTGAAGTAGTGTCAGGAGCTGGTCCATGTTATAATGCGAACACTCCCATGCCTTTTATTCTAATACTGGCTCATTTCCTTGCACTAGGAATTGCCTGCCTTAGTAATGTGCTAACATGATATTCATGAAAATGTGAGTCTAAATCCTTAGTTCCGTTTCGTAGTCTTCAGTCTTGTACCATCATGATGTTTTTTATTTTGGGCCTCAGGTTCAATAAACCCACTTGGATACTGCTGGTTGTATAACAGGATATGCGTGGATATGTTGGGTTTGCACAGCAAGGTTTTGGTAGCTGGGTGGGCTGCAGGGGTAGGCTCTCTTGAGTAGAGACTGGAGGCTGCCCACTTGTCAGACAGCTAATTGTTAAATCATACACAGAACTCAAAAGAGTCCAAAACTACTTTGCTATTGGTAGACACACTTTGCTGAATGTGGCTATGGTTGTCATTTACATGCTTCAGTGCTGTCCACAGAGAGGGTGATATCTACCACTGCTATAGTGTGCTGGCTTTTCCCCAGTGTTCAGAGTGTAGCTCTGTACTTGGTTTCATAGTGTATTGCTTATTCTTGAGATTTTCCTGTCTTCATGGGATTTTACCCAAGACTAGAGGATCTGTATGTTTCACAAACGGTTGGCTTCTCATGGTATCTCAATGGCAATGGCATATTATCAGCAGCATTTTAGAAAAGGAAACAGATGAGACATATGTAAGGCAGGTAAGACATACTAATTTTGGAAAATTTGAGGACCCTATTTTGAAATCCCTTTGACCTGTTAGATTTGGTGTGGAATGTGTTACACTTCTGACAGACTGAGTTGAGGTCTTGAGCCACGAAATTAATTGAATGAGCAGCAACAACTAGCAGATACTCAAAAATTGGTCCACACAACTTTCAACAACAGATGTGAGGAAGAAAAAAAAAATTCTCTTTATTAGGAGCTAAGTCAGAAAAATTCCAGTTAAATTCTTCTTGTTTTGTTTTTTTTTTTTTATTTTACTCAGCTGGTCTGCAGGTGTAGAGGATTTTGGCCAAGGTTTCAGCCGTTGGAGGCTACAGTCATTACTAAAGCTTCTGGGCACACATTTCTGTTGGAATGCAGCTGATGTAATGGAAAAACAGGACCTTTTTGGTAACCCGTAACAACCAGAAGTACAGTAAACAGTAAATATTACCTCCACTGAGATACTCGCTTTTAAAGAGACTTGTTAGGGTGGTGCCTGTGTGCCAAGAAATACAAACTTTTACTGATTTAAAGACGTTTTTCCTAAAAGCTCAGGCCTACTGCTGAGGTTTAGCCATGATTTTGATATGCCTAATAAAACCAGAAATAGTTCTGTTTAAATCCTAAAATACCCAGAATTTACTGTTCTTTCCACCACCCAACAGTTTTATGGTCTTTCACATCAGAAATCAGTGATGGTATGTTAGTTACAAGGGAAATAGCACTGTAATTTTCATCATTTGCAAAACATAGGGTTTTTCCGAGGTATATTTTCCATCTAATTAAATGAGTAGAGTTTGGTAGAAATGTAGAACTGTTCAAATATTTTTTCAATTTAGTTTGTTTTTTAGAAGTCCATTCTCAGCTTCAAGCTGTGCGTTCTGTTTTGCTTTCATGGGGTTACTCATGACTTCCAAGATAATTTAGATGTTTGTTGCTCAAGGGTAATTCATTCCTTTATGTGATTTTTTGTTTTCTTTTTTTTTCCCTCTGTTGATAGAAATACCAACACCACACCTGTGAAAGCCCCACCAGTGCCGCCTTGCCATATAAAGCTTCACTTTGTAAGCAGACAGTAACATGGGGAGAAGTCTGAGCAGCCTAACGTACAGCAATACATTGTTTTTTGAGAGCACCAGTATAGCTCCTAGTACACTTTTTGTGACCAACTTGACCATTAGATACTGTATACATTTTATTATTCTTTGGCTTAGGTGTTGAGGTTGTTGTCAGTTTCTTTCTTCTAAAAGGGGAGATACCTATTCATAAATTACAGCTGTCCACTGAATTGGTCCTTGGAAGGATGGTACAGATGGTACAGCACTGTCTGTGACTGCCATTTCCTTTCCCCAGTGTTAAATAAGCCAAGCAATGAACTTTAATGGTTGTGGGATTTTTCTTGGTAGTACATTTACATTACCCACTACTGTAAATCATCTCAGATCTTTGCTATACTTTTAAATAGCAAGAGATTGCAAGCCTTAAGCATTTAGAAACTGAGGCAGAAGCCTTAAAAAATAGTAGTTACTTAAAAACAGTTGAAAAAACTATCCTATTCTCAGTTTTTCTATATTGCCACCTTTTTGTAGGTTTTTAGATATTCATATTTTTCACATTTTGCTTGTGCATTTAAGGTGAAAAACTGTGCTATGAGTGTTATGATTCAAATGGGATCCACATATCAAGAAAAGTGCCAAGCATCAAAGGTTCAACATTAAATGATAAGAACTGGCACGAGGATTTATAAGTTGTTTATTTCTTTCTTAATGAAACCATGTTCCAGTTTCTTACAGGTGTTTGTATATGACCATACTTTGTTAATATTTTCTAATAAATGTTTAGCATTTTTATTCTCTCTAGTTCCTGCATAATTTTTTACCACTCCTTTCAGAAATATTTACTTTTTTTTCCCCCCCGACTTAGTGTTTGACATACTTACTGAACAAAAAATTTCTATTTTAATTCTGCTGGTTATTGCTTTTTGCTCTGTAGTCTTGCTGCCTAGACACTAGCAAGCTGTATTGACCTTATCTTTTCCAGTCACACTTTTTAAAAAAGGAGTTAATAGATTCTGTAAATCATGGGAGAACAGCGATTAAAACTTGGAGTTCTTCAATTTGATGTTTTCAGTTATTTCCCAGCCAGACAATGTATTTGGAACTAGGACTGACATTGCTTGTCCTGATTTTTTTCTCCCACTCCCCTTTTATGCAGAAGAATTGCCTTCTGCTTCCTAAATATTATCTGAAAATATATTTCCTAAATATTATCTGAAAGAATACTTTCCAATTGTTTTAGAAAATGGTATAGCCAGTAGATACAGAAAATAAGGTCATGTGCATTTTTTAATGGTGGATTTCGCTTAAATGCAGGTATTTAGTAGCTACAGTACTTGTATACATCAGTGTTTTAAGTATGAATTTGTTATTTTTAACTAAGAATTTTGGGGCTATAGTTCACAAGATTCTATATGTAATTCTAAACTAAAAATATAAAGCTCAAAGAAACCATAGCTTCAGTAGTTGTCCACATCATTCAATGTATATGTCAAAAGCACAGCAAAAGAGAATGTTTCCACTGCTTTCCAGAACATAATATCCAAATCGTCTCACTTGCTCTTCAAATCTGGTGTTATATTGTCTAAGAACACAGGCACACTGCTAAATAGAAGTCAACAATCACCATGCAGGTAACTCTTCTGTGATCCGGAGTGTGAAGGAAGCTGACACTCTTGCTTGTGTTGCTATGTGTATTTTGCCCTAGCATCCCTGAGCGTGAGCTTGTGTGTGTGTGTGTGTGTGGTGGTAGGGGGCTGCTGAAAAGCACACTGCAAAAGAAGAGAATACTTCACTCTGTTCTGAGTTCTTCTGACTCAGAGAGGTGCCATCCACATACTCCTTTAAAGTCTTTGGTGTTTATCTCTAGAATGCTTCTCTGAAATTTGTTGGGTCAGACAGAGGTCAGTGTGCCTTGTCTGAAGCCTGGGTTTACGCCCCTTTGGCAGTTTTAATAAAAGACTTTCATCTTTTGTCCTATGTTGGTTTGCTCTTGCAAGCCAGTGACAAACTAGGTAAGACTGAAATGCATACTTGTTTTGTCACTTGAGTTAACTTCTGTGCACAATAGTTCTGAGTAGATGTGTCATATTCCCCTATTCCAGGGGCTATTTATGTTTTGCTTCCTAGCAGTCAGCGTATTGCTAATGACAGTTGTGAACGTGACTACAGGCAGAAGCACTGCTTCAGAGCCTCATAAACCTGAGTAACTGATAGGAGATTGCTTTAGACTTCCAACACTGTAAATTTTCCAAGTAATCTTTTCTCAGTTTAGAATGCATGAACAAGTGTTCCCTTATCTGGCTTTAATATCTAGTGAGATTTTATCTGAAGACTATTGGGTAGTTCTGGAAGCATACATATAAATATCACTGATCTGTATCCTGGTGATAGGGAATTATGCCTCAAATCTCAAGCAGAGAGGACAGTGCTCAAGATGTGTACCAGTGTCTTCTGAAAGGTTTTTACCAAAACCGTGTAAGATCTTTTAAATAAGGAATTGTTGTAGGAAACTGCTGCTTAAAATGCCTGGTTTACATTGACTAACTGTAGCAGACTAGTTTAAATGAGGATATTGTGTTGTGCTAGTTGGGTAAGAGAGGGGAAAAGAGGAAGTGGTTGATCTCTTCATTTGACTATGAGTCCTAAGAAAGAAATGAAGGTAGCTGTGTGACAACTCTCATCACCCAGCAGGTTGCATTAGAGCATTAGACTGCCAAACTCAGTGTCTGTGTGTACAGTGCTACATAAGAGGCCGTAGGTTACTGTGAGCTTTCTGTCCTATCAGTGAAGGTTCAGGTGCTGGTCATTGCTAGAAGCAAGATCACAGATTAGGTGGTCAGTGGCCTGGGTTATCCTGTTTCTGTGGTGCTGAGGGTCATGAAGAAGTATCAGTCAAGAAAGCCAAGAGTTGTCACTACATTGCAGGTCAGATTTTGGTATGCATTTGTATTTGTTTGGCTTCTTGAGCATCAGTCCTGCCTTCTGTATGCCATTTGAAATCTGGAATTTAGATGATGCAACGTAGCAGGTTTTAATTTCTCAAGGGTTTTGCTTCTGTTTAAAACCCAGAGCAAGTATGTTTCAAGTTTACTTTCCTTTTCCTAGGTTGTTTGCTGGGGACTGAATAGGATATTGCTACACAGTAGCAGGGGAATTCACATTAACAACATTCATTTTCAAGCTCTTCACACAGAATTATTTAGGCTGGAATGGACTGCTGGAGATCATCTAGGCCAATGTCAAACTTCCTGCATCATCTAAACATTAAGCTATAAATGGGCTGATGTGGGCCAGATTTATTATTAGTCAGTGCTGTATGCTTTTTTAAATCAGCCTTTACACCAGGCTTTTCAACAAGCCCACAGTAAAAGAAGCTATAATTGTAATAATTGCAAAATTTTTTAGAAATTATTTTTGAGCTGTCACACCCAGTTGAGCAGTCTTTTATTTGATTACTTGCTCAAATGTACTTAGATTGACTAAACAAAAACAAGATAGGCAGTGTTTCAGTGACAAGTGGCTGGTACAAAGCATTTTGTACATGAATTTGATGTTAACAAGGAAAATTTTTCTGGCCTAATCAGTTGAAGCCAACTTAAAGACTACAGCCAAACTAAAACACTTGCTGTCAAACACAGAGCTGCTTCTATGAAAATACAGGCAAAAACAATGGATGTCACTTAAGCACTAGAGTCTCTTTCCCATTCCCTGTTTAGATAATTTGTTACTGCTGAAGGATACAGGCTTTTGGTTTGAGCTACAGACTTCTTTCTCCAGTACCTTTCTGTATGTAGACACTAGTTTATGCAATGTACAATTGTGTGTTTCACCCTTGCATTTACGCTCACTGGAAGTATCTGCTGGAGATTTGCTGCATTGTTGCAGACAGCGCCTGAGATTGCAGACATGATTCCTGATCAACTGGGAAGGAATAAGTTAGAGAATATTTGGTTTACGTGTGAGGACTGGTGACTCCAGCTGCAGTGTTGTTAGTAGTCAGTATAGGCAATGTCATTGCAATAAAGCATGTAAAGGAAAGAAGTCTGCTTTGTAGCCAAGCAGCTTTTAAGACAGCCTTACAGCTAATGTTCAAAGATTAACCACAGACGTTGTGTGCTGGAAGTTGATCACTTCCCGTGATAGTTTGTTTTAATGTATATTAAACAATAGCAAAAGCAGTGGTTTCCACCACAAGAACTCTGTGAACACTCAGACTTTCTTACAGGCCATCCAAAAGAAGCAGATTTGCTATTTGCTCTTCATGGTGGTTCCTGATGGCTGTTTGCCAAATGCTGCCCAATTCCAGACCATGGTTTGGGAATCAGTGCTACAGAGAGTCATTGAGAAGATGTTAGGAAGAGAGTGAGCCTAAGTCTGTAGGATGCATTTGACCTGGAGAGGGATTCTGTATCAAAGACCATGGGGGTTCCTAGATGGCCAGATGCCTCAGCCCCCAGCTGCTCTGCTCACCTAGGTGCTGCCCATCTTGCAAATGTGACAGCCATGAGACTGTGCTATATAATTAGCAACTTCCTATATGCAAGTGAGCTGATCTGTTTCTCCAGGCCCAAGGAGGGCTCTGAAGCACCCATTCCTTTTGTTCTCTTTTGGAATGAAGTTGAATCCTTTGGTAGAGACAAAGTGGGAATATCAAAGATGGTCACTTCCTGCACTGCCCTCGGTTAATGCTCCTGGGAGTTTTTTTTCCTGCAGGTCATTATTTTAGAATCAGATATAAGAAACTTTTTCTTTCCTCCTGTCTTGCCTGCTTCTCTCTCAGCCTCTGCTAGAAAATGTCTGGCACTTTGCAAGCTGAGTTGGCTTTGCACATCAAACCTTCCTATTTGTAGCTACCTGCTCTCAGAAAGGTGAGTGAGAAGGAGAGAGGATGAGCAGAATTACAAATATACCTACCCTTGTGTAGAGGTGGCCTCAGGCTAAGACAAAGGACTTGGGAGATTTGAGACCTCCTGGATACCTCCTGGATTCTTTTCCTATTGTGTCATTTCCTTTCAGCAGTGTTTGAACCTTCAAGCTCACCTGGGTGTGTTCACAGGCAGCCAGACCAGTATTGTGAAAGAGAAATTAGACACTTAGCCTTGGCAATAATTAACTCCCCTAGCTTGTTTGTACCTCTTTGTCATGCATTTACTGTCCCTTGTTTGCTCACTTCTAAGGAAATTCTTTTTGGCATTTTATCAGGTTTTTATGAATTGGAGCAAGTGCAGAATTAAATCATAAGGCTTGGATGCAGAGGACAGATTGGTCTTTCCTTCTTTTTCTCTCTCTCTCACTCTTTCTCTCTCACTCTTTCTCTCTCACTCTTTCTCTCTCTTTCACTCTTTTCCTTTCCGTTCCGTTCCTTGTGGAGCTCAGTGGTAAAGCTAGTGGCTTAGAAACATAATAAACAGGTTTTGTGTAGTATTTCTTGCTAAGAGCCTGCTTGAGAAACCCCTAATCCTGTCTCCCAGACTGATAACCTTCTTGCCCTGAGGAGGACTGGGTGAATTGCTCTACTCGTTGTGTACTGTGTGCTGAGGCCTGCAGAAAGGTAACTGATGTCTCCCTTTGCCAATACTGACGTGTCAGGGCAAATAGCACCAAGAACAACAAGCCTGGCTATTTAAGTGTTGTGCTCCCTGACAGAAAATGGTGAAAGCCATCATCTTGAATGTACAAATTCTCGCAATTATTTTAATCTTTATTAAAAAGAGTGTCTTTTCCAAGGTGCCTTTTTAAACTAGGGACTCTTGCTTTGTCTTTTTTGTGTACGCACAATGCTTAGCAATAGATTGGTGTCTGCTTAACAAAGCAGTGCTCAACAATTAATAAAAATAAGCAGTTCACAGCTATTGAGAGATATTA
Organism: Eulacestoma nigropectus; assembly: GCA_013397775.1. Lineage (NCBI taxonomy): Eukaryota > Metazoa > Chordata > Aves > Passeriformes > Eulacestoma > Eulacestoma nigropectus. The sequence goes on from VZTE01002224.1 coordinate 277,877, forward strand.
ATCATATGGCAGTAAGGCTTGATCTTTGTGATTTAAAAAAATATTTTGAAGTGGAATATTATATGTATACATATATATATATATATATGTATGTCTCTTGTGCACACAAGAATGCTTTTTGTGCCTGTTTTGCCTTGGAGACTATACCAGAAGCAGGATTTGGGTCTGTGTTGAAGCACTCCGCATTGACTTGACTTTATAGTCAAGTTCTCCTTATCTACTGCTGCATGTGCAGTGAATTTCTTCTCTAAAATTTCCCATAAAAATGTTTCAAGAGAACTCGGATGTACTTAGGCTGCAGTTCCAGGGAGCAAAGTAAGATAATGTACTAGTCCTTTCACCCAGTTCTTTGCTCCACTGACATACCTTTCTGTAGTTTATGTGTTCACTGCTCCTAGAAAAAAAAAATAAATTCCTGGACAGTTTTTTTCGAGCCTTTGCACTGGCTTCAGTGCTTATCTGGTCTTCTGCTGAGCCATTGTATGCACTAGCACAAGAAGAAAGTACATGCAGCAAAACAAGTGGTTAATTTTCTGTAGGGTTAGCATGCTGAAATGGCTTAGTGCAGGGTTCAGTGAGCAGAGAAGTTAATATGAGCAAGTGGACACATTTGAGTAGGGATCATGGAAAGAAGATCCCCAGCATTTAGACAGCCCTGAAAGTTGAAATTGATTCCTGATGTGTCTGTTGATGCTGCAATCCAAAATGCTATTTTGAGATTTCATTATCCTGTGTGAATTTAGTGGACTTACTGAAACTGCAGTCCAGAAGTCCTGTCCTATTTTGAAATGCATATTCTTCCAGATGGTATCTTTTTGGTATCTTGCATAATACTATTTTAATTTCATTATTGCTGACATTTTTCAGACACCGTCAGAGAATTTGGATGCCTTGTAGCGGTAACTTTAAAGATTAATAACTACAGGTAGTTCTGGTATTTGTTGTGGAGCTAATTAAAAGGCTGGATATTAGCTCCCTTCCCAGTTTCACAGCCCCTTCAATGCCAGCCTAAGGGTTTGTGGTGTCATGCAGCAAAATAGTTTACTGAAATAATCAAGGCTAGAATAATCTTCTGAAAAAACGTGGCGTGAGACAATAATGAGTAGCTGAAGGTAAGTAAGGCTGGCAATTTTTTAAGTCTGCTTTGCTGCGGAAACAGAAGCATTATGTAACTGCCCTGACAATGATCATTCCCATCCATAAATGCCGAAATGACTGTGGCAATCTTTGTGGTGTCTTCACCCAGTGCTTACTGGTGTCCTCTAAAAGGCCACTTCTGTGATGCACTTCTCCACTTGTAGGTTCAGTTTGGTTGGTGCAACTCTTTGAGGGGCCACCTGTGAGCTGGGTCAAGAAACATAAATGAATCTTAAAAGCTTGTATAGAAAGGAGAAAAGATGAGGTTAGTTTAAATTCTGACCACTGTCCCAGCTTGACATGTGGTGCTGCAGAAATAGAACTGATGTGAGCTGCTCAGGTTGTCAGTGCTGTACAGGAAAACATCTGTGGAAGCACTGCCTGAGCCTCTGGGGGTCTTTGATAAATGAGAAAGTTCTAAATTGCTGAAAGCATATGTTAGAACTTGGAAGTATTAAAAGCATACATGTAAAGCTGGTATATTTGACTGTAATTTTGCCATTTACTGCCTATAATATATAAAAAAAATTCTGGCAGCCAAAATGCTATACACCCAATTTTACTTAGGTCTACCATAAGCTTTCTGTTAAAGAACGTTTTAGCATGATGATGTGGACACACAGAGGAACTGCAAAGTGTTGAACAAACCACATCTTAGTCTGTAATGTGCAGCTCAGGCTCTCATGTTTTATGTCCCCATTCGATGTGGACATTCATTTGATATCAGACTTTGGGTGTACTGGACACAGGAAAAGGAGCAGTGAACTTTGCAGTTCACAGAATAGTCTGGGTTAGAAGGGACCTTGAAGATCATCTCATTCCAACCCCCCATGCCATGGGCAGGGGACCTTCCACTAGACCAGGCTGCTCAGAGCCCCATCCAACCTGGCCTTGAACACTTCCAGGGATGGGGCATCCACAGCTTCTCTGGTCAACCTGTTCCAGTGCCTCACCACCCTCACAGTAAAGATTTTCTTGCTTATATCCAATCTAAACCTACCTTCTTTCAGTTTAAAGCCATTCCTGCTTGTCCTGTCACTACATGCTCTCATAAAAAGTCTCTTTCCAGCTCTCTTGTAGCCCCCTTTAGGTACTGGAAGGTGCTACAAGGTCTCTCTGGAGCCTCCTCTTCTCCAGGCTGAACGACTCCGACTCTCTCGGCCTGTCTTCATAGGAGAAGTGCTCCAGCTCTCTTATCATCTTCGTGGCCTACCTCTGGTTTGCTCTAGCAGACCTAATCAGAAATTAAAAGACAGCTAACAGAAATTCAGTATTTCAGTTGTTAGGGTGGAAGAACAGACTTTCACTAAAAACTCTTCTTTCACATCTGAAAAGTAATTATTTTGAATTGTTTTTTTAATTAAAAAATCATGTTTCTTAAGTGCTGTAATTATTCTATGTCCAAATCCTGCACTTGGCAAAAATAATATTTCCCATGAGCATGGATGTTAATTGTCTTCTGTCCACATCTCAGTGACATTGCCTACTACATTTTCTCAGAATTTCATGTGTTTGTAGCATTCTAATTTCTGCCCCAAACTGTGCTGTGATGTTTGTGACTGTGAATATGCAGTGCATTGGCTTCAGTTGTGTTTCATGACCATTTCTATGGATTTGTGTTTGTTTAAAATAGTAAAGATTGACTCAACATATTAGTCTGAAAATTATTAACGGTTAGTCTGTAGGCCATTACATCATGAGGAAACCAAAGCACACTTGGAGAGCACTTACTATTTTCCTCTCAGGCTTGCTGAAATACAAAATACAGCTGTTCAGCAGTGCACATAGTATTTGCTAGCAGTACTAGAAGAAAAGAAACAATGCAGGAGAAATGCAATACTGAGAAAAGCTTCAATTTTCTTTTTAGTAGAAAAAACTGTATCTCTGAATATAGATTTTAATAAAAATTAGTAGTGTTAAAATGGGATAAAGCTGTGCATCAGAATTTTGTGAACTGCTCATAACCTTTCAATATTGCCATTTTCTAGTATTTTCTATGTAATAATTATTAGTATTTTGTGTGTATCTGATTCTGGAGTCAGTGTGTGTCACTGAATCTCTATGCTTAATTCTTCATTTATATATCTTAATGTGCAGTGCCCAGTTGATATTCATAGAATACATGAAATGGAAACATTGATTTAATATTAATTGCAAGTTGTATTGCTTTTTCTATTGCTTTCCACTCCCACATCGGCTTTCTGCATGTAGCTTAGATAAGCACGTGGTGGGATGGTCGAAGTTGGAGCTTCTCTTGCAGTTAAGTGTCTTGCATGTCTCTTAGAACCCAGAATTTTTAGAGACATCTGTGAATAAGTATATGGTAAATGATGTCCTTTAATTGAAATAGTAAGTAAAAATACCTTAAGCCTCCAGAAGCTGAGCTTTTTTGAGAGTATTGCCTTTATTACAGTTCCAGGTCCAGTTGAATCAGCTGTGATGTGCATTTGTTCTGAGTAACCATCTCTTGAAGAAAAAGGTCTGTTAAAGTTAGAAATCAAATTCTTTTCTATTATGCTAAATGAATTGCTGCTTTCTGCTTGCCAGAGGCACTGCTTCAAAACAAAAGGAACACAACTCACAGGCAGTTAAAATATTTTAGTCCTAAGTCCTCACGGCTGGCTGCAGAGTGACCTCAGCCTTCTCCTGCTCTGAATCATTGTTGAGAACTCACATGGTCTAAATAGACTGAGATAGGTTTCAGTCCCAGAAACTGTTTGTCTTTTCATGTGTCGTGGCTAAATGAATACAACAACCTTGACATTGTTAGAAAGGGCACAGCTACACCCAGTTACTGTAGGAGTAGTAGCAGATTAACCACTCTAACTACTTTCATGTGTGTAATCTTTCTAATCTTGATCAGGTGGCCATGTTACTTTTCTCCTGTGGCACGTAGACAGAGCTTGATTGTGGTTTTAATCCTGAAACTGTTTTTGTGGTGGTAGGGAGACAAAAAAAAAGAAAAAAGGGAAAAGGTATTGCCTACAATGTTGAGAGGATTAGGCTGCAGTTATGGGAAAAGCCACAAACAACATGTATTTGAATTAAAGGAAGTTATTAAAGTGATCCTTCAAGAAATGTCTGAGAGCAGTGCTTTTCATACTTACTCAAATTATTGTGAGCATGAAGCAGTCTGTATGAGAAGACCAGCACAGTTTCTGGCAGTAATATGTCAGGGAAGAGATTTTGGAAGCAAATAAGTTTTCTTGACTGATGATTCTTGCATTTAGAACCAAAACCATAAGTTGCACAATTACAAAACTTACTGGTGAAAAAGCTATTAACACCTTCCCTTACTGTTACCCATTAGGGTATGAAGGAGAACTTGTTTTCTTTTGAAAGCAGAAAGGAGAGCTGGTTTCTCCTGGTACTTGTGAGTTACAGTAATCCTAGTTAGGCTGTTTTGAATTTGCAAAGAGTGTATATTTTGGTTTTACTAGTTTTGCTTTCTGTTTTGCCCGCAAAGAAGAGCCTAAGAAATTCATTGGTACCACCATAGTTGCTTCCAGCTCTTTGTTTTCTTCTACAGGTTTGTGATACTCTTGCCTAAGTTTTGTTGTCTCTGAAAGGGAGTAACAGTTTCTTGAACAGGTTTTTTTTTCTTTAAGTAGCTTTCCTGAGCTTATGTTTTCTTATAATGGAGGTCTCCTCTACTCTCCCTTATACTATCACTCACTTCATGAGCTCAATACAAAACATATTCAGGACCTCTATGATGTAATCTAACAAGCAATGTTAAGGTATATTGAAAGAGTATATTGTAGTGTAACGTATATATTAGCTGAGTACCTCTGTCCTGTGTTAAGTATGGCAATAAAACTATAGTTTTATCATGCTTGTAGTTTAGAAGAATAAACATGAAGCCTTCAATTTAGAAAATAATGGAGATTAAATACAGTAGCAGTTGCCACTGGAGCTGCATCTACATGTTGCTTCTGTCATGTGGAACAGCTACCTTATTATGCTCTCCTGCTTTATACTTAGGCTTTTTTTATCCTTGTGATATCTGAGCATTAAATGATGTTACTGTCAGTAAGCTACCGACTGCTGTTACCAACACCTCTTTCATGCAACTTTCTCTGTTCTGTATGTAAGGTGGGGCTTTTTTGTTAGACGTAATCTATTTGGGAGTAATACTATTTGTATTAGCTGATGTCTAGGAGATACTCTTTATACATACTTCTGTGTAAGACGCTGTTGTGGTTTCATCCCAGCCAGCAGCCAAGCCCCATGCAGCCGCTTGCTCACTCTCCCACCAGTGGGGTCAGGGAGAGAATCAGAAGGGTAAAACCAGAAAACCCCTGGACCAAGATAAAGACAGTTTAACAGGGAAAGCAAAAGCTGTGCCCACCAGCAAAGCAAAACAAGGAATGAGTTCAGTGCTTCCCACAGGCAGGCAGGTGTTCCGCCATCTGCAGTACAGCAGGGCCCCATCATCTGTAATGGGGACTTGGGAAGACAAACACCATCACTCCAAATGTCCCCCCTTCTTCCTTCTTCCCCCCACTTTATATACTGAGCATGATGTTCCACGCTCTGGAATGTCCCTATGGGCAGTGGGTGTCACCTGCCTTGTCTGTGTTACCTCCCAGCCTCCCATGCACCCCCAGCTTCCTCACCAGTGTGGCTGTAGAAAAAGCAGAAAAGGCCTTGGCTCTGTGCAAGCCCTGCTCAGCAATAACAAAAACATCTCTATGTTGTTAACTCTCTGTTCAGCACAAATTGAAAACATAGTCCTGTACTAGACACTGTGAAGAAAATAAACTCTACTCCAGCTGAAACCAACACAGACATTCCTAAGCCTGAAATTGTAAAAGAAATTGCCACAAGAGCTGTAACCACACCGTGGCTCTCATGTCCCTGCCACTCCCACAATAAATGGACAGTGAGGAACAATAGAGAGAAGTGGGAACACATCAGGATAGAAGTTATCACTGTATAAACATACTTTATCTCTTTGCAGGGCCCAAAGAGATCACAGTGTTGGCCAGGCAAGAGGCTGTGGTACAGTGCTGGTGCAGAAATGCCTAATGCCCTCCGTGACAGTCCATTAGGATAATATATTTGCAGTATAGAGTGGGTATTTCTGGGAAGGAAATCTGCATTGAAGTGCAGTAACACAGATTATAAGAAGTTTTCATTGAGTCTCCCATAACCAAATCAAACACAGCCTTCAATGTTGGAGATAGTAAAGATAAAACCTTTACATGTATAAATAAAAGATCTGACTGGTGCTTTTAGGAGGGTAGTCATTGTCATTAACATTTAAGAGCATTGTCCTGTACATTTAGTCTGTTAAATAGGAGAGCACTGGGAGCAGAGAGGTGGAGCAGGCCAACAAGTGAAATTCTGTCTGTTTGGCTTCTCAAATAGCTGATTTCTTTAATGCAGTCCGTGTCTTCAGTGTTGCTTGCCTTTAGGTGGTAGAGTTTTCATACTGGGGGAAGTAATGATGTGCAAATAACTATTATTTTGCAATTCAGTACTAAGATGTATGTGTAGGTTTAGCTTGAAAGAACTCATTGCCTTCGCACAGGTAACAGAAAACTGTAATATTGGAGGTTACTAGTTTTGCTTTGATTTCAGTGCCTGTTTATTCAATGACACAATAACCCTCTTTGTACCTACATTTAATGCATGAATGGAAGTGTGAACAGGACCAATAGTAGGTGTTTGTGTTACAGAGGGGAAAGTTAAAACACTATTTATAGGCTATTCATTTATTATTTAAGTTATTTGAAGTTGTTTCATAAGATAGAAGTTGAAGTACAAAACAGCGAAGTCCAGCTTTATCTAGAGGATTGGTCTCAGCCTTGCTTCAAAGCTGCACAATTGAACAGATGTTCACAGGAGATGAATTGTTTCTTCTATTAATTTTTAGCTTATTTAGAGTCTGATTCTACCTCTTTTGTAGTGCCTTATTCAAGCGTTAAAACTAACTGTGGATACTCTCCATAAGCTTCTGTGTAGTGTAACTACCTGGAATGCAAAATACTCCTCAGGACTGTGGAATTGGGTCCTTTGGTGTTGTAGAAGAAGAATCACACAGCTCACAGACTTGTGCCTGTAAATGTTAGTGATGGATAAGCATGACCAGCCAGTAAATGGATTTGATGTCTTTGCTTGTCCAGTACTAACTGTTCTGTATGGAAATACATGAGGCGGGTGGTACTTCAGTTTGTTCTTTGTTTGTAACGCCCCTTCAGCTTGTTCAGTGAATGTATGGGCCAGAGTGAACCTCTTCAGCCAATGACGATGAGGGAAATAGATAAGTAAAATTTTAGCTGATACATATGACTGCAACATGGATAGGAACTTAATTAGAACCATTTAACTCAACTAACAGCATCGATTCATTTTTCTTTCCCCCCCGCCCCCCTTTTCTTTTCCTGGGAGGGGATGTGTTTAAAGTGTTGGTTTGGCCATAAAATTGACTAGAACTGATATTAGTTTATATACCATTTTGGAAATCAGATATGCTTGTTCTACTTCCAGAAATAAGTTTTTGTGTGGATTGGTTCAGGGGAACATGGACACCTTTAAGAAAACAATAAATTCAGACTATTTCTCTTTCATGAATTAATGTTTCATTTTCAAGTGAAAAATTGTTTCATTACTGGTGTGATGTCAGAGATAACTCCATGTAAAATTTACAACCTGATAGTATTAAGAAAGGCAGCCTGACACATGGATTTGTAAATTGGGTATGTTAGGCAGGAATCAGTGAGGAAAAAAAGTGATGGAACCTTCTCTTGTCACTTATCCATTTGGTTTTCCAGTAGAAAGAGTAGTTTTAAGATACAGCTAGGCTCCAGAGGGGACAAGCCATCTTTTCCAAGAAGTAGCTTTTGGATTCTGAAAAGCGCACCTACCTTACTTAACGATGTGAAGAGAGGAATAATTATCTACATTTAATATAACTTCCCAGTATAAAATTATGTTTAAGGGATTGTTTGGAAAGCTGGTTAGGACTGTAGCATGTTATTTTTTAAAATCCCGTTTCTATGTGCTCTCATTTCCATGACACTATTCTTTAGGGACAGCACATTTGTTACAGGAGGCTAAATTGTTTCCTTTTGCAAAGCCTTACAGGCTCTGAAACTGCCACTGGCTGCTGTCCAGAAAGAAAGATGTGTGATGATATTTATATCCATTGAGTTGTTTTCACTGTAGCTAGATCTGGTAAAACGCTTGTGGCTTAACTGCAACTAAGACACTTGTGGTAAAGACTGAGAACTTTGAAATTAAATTTTGTGCTTGAAGAGATGTTCTGACTTCCACTGCATCTGTGATTACTGGGTGGGAAGGAGGATCAGCCTAGTTACACATCAGCCCTTGCAGAGAAGGGCAAAGTCAGCAAACCATTAAAGAAAGAAGTAAAACTTCCCTTTTTTTTGAAAGCACTAAGACTGTTTAAGTATGGACAAAAGCAGAATATTGTCTCAACTGCAACTTCAAAAGTGATTCACAGGTTTTTTATTGGTAGAGTCCTTAAAATCCAGTTCATTCTGCACAGCTGTAAGTTGTGTTGATTCAAAAGTCTTTTACATTGGGACTTCTGAAAGAAAAAGCTGCCTTTTTCTTCCTATATTTTTCTAAACTGCTGAGAACAAAAAGAAGGGCAGATGTTTCACTTCTGTGTATACTTTCATGTCTTCTTTCCCTTTTCCTCTGCAAGAAGCTTCCACTAAGAAGGGAAAAAAAGACCAGTGTTGTTCTGGGAGGCATTTCCAAGCATAAAAACAATACCAATGTGATGCTTTTATAGAAAAATTTTTGCTTAAGTTGTTGATGATTCACTTGATCTTCATTGGAAATATTTTCATGCTATTTACCACTTCCTCCACATATGGCTTAATTGAATGGTTCTTTCAGATTTTTCCGTATGGTGTTCCCTTTTCCTTTCCTTCCCTTTCCACTTGATATATCATAAAGAAAGGATGGTCATGGCCCCTTGAAACTTTGCCACCTTTGCATTTGAAAATCCACAGTATAATCAGTAGATAAGGGTACTGTGCGGGTTTGACCTTGATCCTGGCTTTGCCCTATGTTTTCTGTGTAGTCTTAAATAATAGCAGTGGTCAGTCTATCTGCAGGTTTCCTAATTTCTGAAACAAGACATATGGCTACCTTAATATCCCCTGATTTCCATTTTTATTTGAAATTAATGAAGTCTGACTTTGAAATCCTTAGAAAGATGTTTGTATATGGAAATAATTTTCTTTGAATATTTTCTTCTAACTTAACACTTTCCAAATGGATTTATGGCATTAGGTCTAGAAATAAGTTGTATTGGATGAAGCATATGTAGCATAAGACTTACTGGCTCAGTTCAGTATATGTGACTGTAACTGGCTGAAGATCCAAGTACTAGTGAAAGGATGTGGTAAATTTTCCTTGGAGATGGAAAAAGTTCTCGTATTTGGAACTTTTAAAAACAACTAGGTTGGTATACTGGAAAACATACTGCAGAGTAGACAGTGCTTTATCGGTAGAAAAATAGGCTGGTTTTTCCTGTAGGCCTCTCTGTGTACAGGTGGTGAGGCTGTAAATGATAGTTATTCTAATTCGCCTTCATTTTGTCTGTTTTGTTGGATGTGGCCTACACTATGACTGAAGCCCTCAGCCTCATGCCAGTGAAAATGGCGATTGACATTTCCTTGTTTAGTTTCTCTTGTTAACTGCAGACTGAGACTTCCAAGGGTGTAGCTAAGAAAATACTGAATTTTTTTTTCCCAGATGAAAAGTTGCAAGCATCTGACAGTAGGGTGGAATAGAAAAGTTGTCTTGATTGTGTAACTCCAGCCTTTGGCTGTGCAACCCTGAGAACACTGGAGCAATAGATGAATGCTGTGTGCTGTTGACTAGATAATGTTGTTTTTAGGCTGTGGACTGCGGACTGACTTTCACACAAGCCAGTGGCATGGGACTTTCCCACACTTGCAACATCACTGGTTTTCCAGCATACAGCATGTCTTGTGTACAGAAGGTAAATTGCAGCTGCAGTGCCCTCTGCTGAGGCTGGGCATCAGCTGGGCAAAGCCACGCACCGCCCCATCTGTGGTGTCTGTCAGCACGAGTGAGCGCTGTGCCACGCAGCCGTTTTGAAATATACACCACAGGCTTACGGCTGTACCTTCTTTTAGCTGCAGATTTGTAACCTGCTCCTCTCCAGCTTGAGTTTCTGGGACATCCTCCTGCAGCAAGTGTGGCTGAGAGGGTATCTGGGAGCTAGAGGAACTGGGAGCCTGACCTCGTCTCACAAAGGGTTTCAAGTGGACTCGGATTAGATGCATGAAAGTGGTCAGATGTATGGGTGCAGATGGGCACAACTGTAATTAACTCAGGGTGGTACCTGGTATATGTGGATGTTTGTGCTTTAAGACCCTCAGGCTGAGAGCTTGCTGAGGGGCCTGCTCCGGGGATCTGTGTGTACACGTGGCGTTTGCAGTGAGGTCTTTGGAGCCACTGGTTTTGTTCGACTCTGGAGCTAGAAGGGTTTTTTCTTCATTTGCATTTTTCTTCATTCAGCCTTAGAAATGGCAGATACAAGTTGTGAAACTTTGATGTAGAAATTGATTTAATCCAATTAAATCGCCTAGGAAGCTTGTCCTGCAGTCAAAGCTACTTTCTTTTTCTTAATAGCATTGCATTAAGTGTTCTGGAAGGAAAGGAATTTAAGGTCTGAACTGTTGACCACTGGAGTTCTCTGTGGTGCTGGCCTAGGAGAACATTGCCAAGACAATAGCAGAGATTTCAAGTCTCAGTATAATATTGTATTTTTGGGTGGGGCTTATGTAAGAATAAATGTTCAAAAAAGTGTTTCTACTTTTGTCAATCTTGTGTCATGCAGGATCAGTTCGTATTACTGATTACTACATATTATCAGTTTTGACCTGGGAGGAAGTGGATAAGTAAAATGAATAGTAGAACAGTTCACAACTATTTCTGTGGCAGAACTTGTTGGTATTAGTTGTTTTTGGGAGACTGCAAGCCTCACTGCAGACTGTACTGTACCAAAAATAAAGGTGAAGCATCATTATTATTATTAGAAGTAGCATGAATTAATATTGAGTTGAGTGAATTTGTGATACATATGCCTGTGTAGGTATGGTTTCAAAGGGCTAGAAGATACAGGCAAAAATTATGAGCTGATGTTCTCATCACTGTAGCAGGAGCAGAGCTGTGCTCCTGTGAAGGGTAGTCTGGATGTGTGATACTTCTCTCCTGCTGTTACAGTGCTGTATCACTGAATCACAGCTTCCCAAACCTCATCATAGGTAGGTAATGCCTTTTGGGTAGCGAGTGCATTATGTTGTTTTGTATGCCCATCCTGCCAAGGGATCAGAAAGTTCACTGGTTTTTTTTTTACCTGGAGCTTTGGAAAACACCCTGGTGTCACACAATGCAATAATGCCACTCTTTGATGTTTATGCTAGCTGCTTTTCCTTTATATTCAGAGCAGGAGGAAATGTGTGAAATTAGCTGCATGGCAGAAGGAATTCATTAAAGCGAGTAAATTGAATTCTACTCAAGTTTCAAGCTTCTGGGTTGGAGTCACAAAGCAGTAATCATCTTCTAGCTGTTTTTAATTATTTTTTTTTTTGGCACTTTCCTTGTTCATGAAATTGATATTTACTGTGGGCTAGCCTGAGAAAATTAGCAATGCTGTTGAGGCTTTAAGCAGTGTAAACATTAACAAATATCTTTTTGTTGTAGTCTCTGATGTGTTTGTCAAGACCAAGGGGGAGAGAGTGAATGAATCAGGATGTTATGTTGGGTCTGTGCAGTCTTCATCTGTAGTTTGCCTTTCAGGTACAACCCAGCTTGCTAGCAACTGGAATACTTTACCAAGTGATGTCATTCTTCTATTGCAGTGATACAAATGAGTGAATGTTTTACTTGAGGTTTTAGAGAAACTCCCTGAGTCTTAGAGCAACATTAAGCTGCGAGACCCTTCTTTTATCTGATTAGAAGTTAAAGCAGGACACTGTGTCTACAGACCATGATATCACACATGGTTTGTCTCATCTGTGGTTGATTTACTTGCCAGCTTGAGGTCTGTGTGGCACATCTTTTTTTATTTCAGACTTCACATGACTACACAGTAGCCCGTAATATCTCTGTTTCCTCCAAAAAAAATAACGTTCCCTTGCATCTCTTTCTCTGTAACTCTGAAGGAATCCTGGGACAGATCCCAAGCGTGTATGGTTTACTGAACTGCTTAGCTGAGGTGAATTTGAGCTTTACTCTCCACATATTTTGGTCCTTATCTACAAGGAGGTGGTCATTTTTTTACATAGCAATGAATGGCTGATTACTTAAGATGGGTTGCATTTATGTAGTTCTTCTTCAACTTAATGTGTGTAGCTAAGGCTGATGAATAAAGGGCATGGCTTGAAAAAGCAGATGTGTAAAAGCGTGAACATGTATTAGCTGGGTATGTCAAACATGCATTTGAGACATGGCTTCACCAGGATGGCTGGTGGGACTATAAACACTTTATTACTGCTGCAAAGTGTGGTATCCAAAGTCTGGGTTGCTGATGTAGAAATAGTGCACTGTGTATTAAAGTCTGTGTGTCTACACAGTATTTTGGGGTTGTTTTTCCTTTGAAAATAGTGACACTTTGTTATGTAGATCAACTGCTGATTTTATTGAATTAAGCAAGTACCAAAGCTACCATACACTTAAATGTAGCAGCTAAGCTTTAGGGCTAACTTACCCCATATTAGTTTTTCTGGCTTTGCTATATTCATCCTGGCATCCATCTCTAAACTTCAGTCACTCAATAAATGCCTTAAATCTAATGTTCAGTAGCTCCTTGATCTTATTACAGATAAAGTTTCTACATGCAGCGTAGAAGTTGTGTTAAACTAGAGAATGAGACAAATTATGTCTTACCCAAGAGTAGTTTGGAAATCTGCAAATAGAGGAGTCAACAAAGAGAAGGACTTGTGTTACTGATGACTGAAAAGTGTGGTTGTACTAATTCCAGAAGAAAGTGTCAGAAGAACTTTAAAATAAGACTTTTCTTTCTATTATTAAAAATGAAAAAAACTAAAGAAAATGCTATCCAGAAATCAGGTGGTGCAAATGAGATCAGGCGTATTCAGAAACATGTGCTATAAAGAGATTCTAAAGGGCATAGCTAGAGGTATGCCCTCCAACATCCCTAGATTAATGACTATAGTTGGTAAGGAAGTTTAAGAGGAATAGCTCAGCCACTTTCTAAAGTATTATGTGCTCTCCTGCTGCTGCTATCAGGGACAGGCTGTTGGATTAGATAAACCATTGCTCTGATCCAACTGTGAAGAGAAACTACTTCCTTGTCCACAGCATGCAGTGGGCAGAATTGCATTGGAGCTCTCTGCATAAATGTTCACTGAAGGTCTTTTGAAGTGGGATAGGTGGGTCAAGTGTGTTGTCAGTCTGTTTATTTGTAGTTGTGTGGTGTAGGATGTGCAGCACGGTCTTGATTTCTGAATAGAGTTTATGGGCACTAATGTAACACAAATGATATTGGTGGTCTACAGATCTGGATACTGGACTGCTGTAAGGGTCAGTGTGGCAGGAGCAAGATCTACTGCAGACATAAGTGCATGTGAGAGGGAAGAGTGAAGACTCTGGTTGTGATCATTACAGCGCTGTTTTGAAATAAGTCCTAGTTCCTTCTCAGATCGGTATACTGTGCAGATGGACATTTTTGTAATTTAAATCTATATGTAATAATGTGCATGTTCAAGAGGAGTACTGTCCTGACTGTGTTACAGAGACAGGATTCATTTTTTAGTAGTCTTAAGCAATAAGAATTTCTCTGGCATTTTTTTTCCACTCTGTAGAGGCCAGAGATTAACAGAAGGACATAGAGAGTCTGGATTACATTTTAAGTCGTATTTTGACTAGGAGAACATTTTCCTTTTGAAGTGGGAGTTGTAAGTTTGAATCCACCTAATATAGGCAGATGCTTGTAATCAGTTCCTGGTACAGACATCTGCCTTCTGGGCCACGCACAGGGATCAGTACCTGCTGCTGGATTGGGATTACTTGGCTAAGATCCACAGGGGATTAGCAGCAGCCTGACCAATCTACAAACCACATTGTCTCCTTCTGGTTTTCTGTTAGATTTGAGCACAGCATTTGATTTAGCACAATGTTCTTGCTACTTTCGTGTGTTACGGAAGCAGTTATTTAAAAATTGTGATCTAATCCTATATTGTGTTACAAGACAGCTATGGATATGAACTGAAGTATTGCTATACAGGTGATCTTTTCCAAATTTTTCCTGGTTGTTTCAGTGATTTTGCAGATTTGGCAGTTCTGATAACAGTTGGTTTTAACAGTTTCTGTAGCTGTACCAGAAAAATGCCTATTTGATACCAGACACTTCCTAGGAAACAGATAGGCCCGCCTGAGGGTTGGTGTTGAGCTACAGCCTTAATATCTGAAGTATAAAGGATGTCGTAATTTATGTGAACTAGATGCTAAGAAGGTTTTCCTTTTCAAAATAGAAAGATCTAAGATCTAGAAGCAACCATCAGGTTTTTTTTAGTGCCTCACAGAAAGTGTGATTAAAAAGTGACAAGGAAAACATTTCAACTGCTGCTAAATATTTCTTCTCCGTATTGGTTTCTTAAATTCCAATCAAGCATTTATATAATGTGATATGATTAACTTCGAGAAGCTGTTGAGAAGAGTATGTAGCATGCCCAGTATAGCACTGTATGCATTACATTTTAAATCCTGTTTCTCTAGAACCACAGACTCAAATTCTGGCAGGGTTGACCTAATCCTCTGTCCTTCCATAGTAGATTTGAGTTGTCCAGTGCCCTAAATATCTGCTGGTCTCTCTCCACTATTTATTTTGTGTCAGGGCTTTTCTTCACCTCAATGCTCTGTTACCATGAGGCATTTGTTGGTTTGTTGTTTATTTTTTTAATAAAAGCCAGCTGGTAAACTCAGTTGCTTTTGGGCATTTTTTTTCTGAGGTAACTATAAATGATAAAATTAATCTCTAAAGTACAGTTCTTTGTAGAAGAATAAATAATTTCTCTGTTGATAATCTTGTTTTTTCACACTCTTGCTGTGTATTGTCCCTCCTCCTAGGCTTTGTTATTTAAAGAAGCTCTGCAGTTACTTCTTCAAATCTTTCATCAATCTCTTCAGTCATTAAAATTTCCTCTTTTTTTTTAGAACTTTTTCCTAACAAGTTGTCATTATCCTTTTCAGAACCAATGGGGGCTGGGTGTGCTGTCTGTTTGAAGGCAGCTTCTTTTGTGCTACAGTTACTCTGAAATGCCAGCATTGCTGGGTATCAGGTTATGAATTAGCCAAATAATCCAGGAGAGAGAGAATGGGGCTGGGACACTGTTTGGAAGGGCAATCATCTCCACAGAAATACTTGGTAGGACAGTATGGTGGGACAATAGATCTTGGACTATAGTTTTAGGGAATACTGCATTGTTTAAAGGCAGTTTTTATGAAGAAGGGTGAAGCCACAGCCCAGACTAGATGCTATGTTAAGTATTTATTTTAGGGTTTTTTTACACAGATTGTTCCTCGTTAAAGTTGCTGAATTTTTTTTACTTATACTGTCCTTGCTATAAAAAGTATGGCTTTTGGCATTTCATGATAAGCAGTTGGGAAATATATATGCTCTTGAAAAACAGCTTTCTTCTGACCTCAGGTGCTGCTATACTTCAGTGATGTTAGAGAGCTTATGGTTATGCTCAAGAGTCATAACATCCAGGTGTTAAAAAACATAAAATGTCTCTTTATTTTGTACTCTTTTTTAAGGATGGAATTCTATTCCATGAACAGCTTTATTGGAAAAATCAGTGCCATTCTTTCTCTTCAGAAGGTGCTCATGTTTTCTCTGCCTTCAAGAGAATAGTGCTATTGATCTTCCATTTGACATCAGCATCACATGACACTCGTGTAAAGTGTTAGTAGAAATCCATCCTACAGGAGGCCTATGGAACTAGGTTGCACAGTTTCCTTTTGTGGAATGAAAGACTTTTAGAAATTAAGACATCAGTATAACAGCTTTTGGCATGCTGTGTGTTTTAATCCAAAGCAGTTTCCTTACTACTACATGAGCAACTTCAGATACTAAAATAGTTTTTGAAAGTGCTCTCTCCCTCCAGCTGGTGACAATGATTACCCTGGACTTAGCCTGTTGGTAACAACCACAGAGAACATGTGTGGTTTGTTAAAATCAAGAAATACCCATCCTTAATTTATGCACATATGCTTTAAGGGATATGCATGCCCCACAGAACAGGGCAGACAGCAGAGAACAGTTCAGTGACCTTCCTCTACCCTTCTTTCACAGAGCACTGCTGGATGTGTATATTGGCAGAGGTTCAACAGCTTGGTCTTGCTGGGGTTTTGTTTTTAGTGGGGTTTTCTGGGTTGTTTTGGTGGGGTTTTTTTCCTGTTCTTCAAAACCTTACCAAATTTTATGATGTCTTTGTCCACTGGTTAAAAATTGTATAGTGGCTAAGTCTGATGACTTCTGAAAAGCTGTACGTGTCATAACAAACTGAGTTGTGTAGTATTCCTTTTTAAGTTGCTTTTTAAAGTGTTTAGGCTCATGGCTGGCTGATCAGTCATTAAATCTTCTAATCTTGCCCAGTGAGATTTGGAGAAACTATTTTTGCAAGCAGAGAACAACCCCAGTGCAGATGTGAATGCTGTTTTTTCTTTATTGAATTCAGACAAACATATTACCTCTCAGGACATCCGCAATATATTTTTCACCTCTACTTTAGAATTAATAGCTTCAAAGGAAAAACTTCTGAGTTTGTAGTATGTGACCTTAACTGACTGATTCCCTGATGAGTTTTCTTTCTTTTATTAATCTCATACAGATCTAGTTAGATTAGTATTTTTGTCTGGATACTTAGTGTTCCCGTGTAAGTTTTGGTTTGTGAAAGGAAAACCACTGAGAACTCACAAAATTATTTGTCTAAATTCTTTACTGCAAAATTATAAGATGCTGAGCAAGTTCTTAAAAGTAAATAGATAAATGTTATTTTAGTATACATTCCCTGGAATGGGAAATAGAGTACAATCCAGCTTGTCTTTGTGTAATTGCTTTGATGCTATTTGTGCAAACAGGAGTTAGGTTTGCTTTTGTTGTTCAGCCACAGCTGAAATATGATTTAAAATTGCTCGGTGAGTTGCTATATTGAATTAAAAATACCTAATGGTGCCATTTCACAATATGACTATATGCTAAGTGAGTGTTCCTTGAAATAAAAGGAATGTATGGTGGCACTGTGAAAAGGGACTTGGGGGGTTACTGGTTGGTGAGAAAGTAAATATGAGTCAGCAGTGCCATGGCAGCCAGGAGGGCCAAGTGTGTCCTGTGGAGCATCAGGCACAGCATCGCCAGCCGGGCAAGGGAGGGGATTGTCCCACTCTGCTCTGCACTGGGGTGGCCTCACCTCGAGTGCTGGGGGCAGTTTAGGGCACCACAATATAAAAAAGGCATTAAGCAATTAGAGAGTGTCCAAAGGAGGGCCGCAAGGATGGTGAAGGGTCTGGAGGGGAAGCCACAAGTGAGGTCACTTGGTCTGTTCAGCCTGGAGGAGACTGAGGGGAGACCTCATTTTAGTCTTTGGCATCCTCATGAGGGGAAGTGTCAGGACAGGTGCTGATCTCTCCTCTCTGGTGACCAGTGACAGGACTTGAGGAAATGGCCTGAAGCTGTGTCACGAAAGGTTTAGGAAAAGGTTCTTCACCCGGACGGGGGTTGAGCACTGGAACAGGCTGTCCAGGGAAGTGGTCACAGCACCAGCCTGACAGAGTTCAAGAAGCATTTGGACAATGCTCTCAGGCACAAGAATGGTGTGATTCTTGGGGTGTCCTCTGTAGTGCCAAGAATTGGACTTTGATAATCCTTGTGGATTCCTTCCAACTCAGGATATTCTATGATTCTGATATCCAGTTCTGAACCCCTTTTTAGCTTAAAGTTCAGAATGAAAACATTCCATATTGTTAGGGAAAAGCAAATCTGACTTTACCATATGGCTTCCTTTAAAGGTATTGGTGCTTGAAAAGTCTGCATTGTATTAAATGTGAAACAATGTAAATGCTGTAGTGTTTGGCTCTTTTTCAGCAGGGTAACCTTTGAACATAATTCCTCAATGTAGAAAACTTGCTGTTAAGCATTGTTGTTCATCTATTAATAAAGTTTTATTTAAAAAAAAACTTTCACTTTTCGCAGCTCTTATTAGAACTAATTTAAGGCTGGCAGCAATGTCCTAGCTTGGCTCCTGCATGTAGTTGTTCACTCACCCCTCTGTTGAGCCTGTTATGTTAAGATGATTTTTTTTTTTTTTCAGATAATAACTTTATGTAATGTCAGTTTAAGATTTTAGGATCAGATCTACCCAGAAAAAGAAATCAGTGCTATAAATTTCATGTGCCCTGCCAGGCTCCAGAGCTGATACTCGCAGAAGGGTAAATTATCAGAGTGGGGATAATAAAGTCACTGATTTTCCCAAGGGCTGAAATCTCTGCTTTCTTTACCTGTACCAGAATGACAGACCCAGAGGCGTTGCAAACTTTCCCTCTCTCTTATACAAACTTGCTTTTATCGACTTTTGAAACTGTGACCAGTTCTGAAGGAGGGAAAGGTTTAGTCTTCAGTTTTGTTTGGTCCTTCGCCTGCTGAAAGCTGCTAACAAGAGCAGTGGCTAGTGCCAATTGCAGTGTTTTGTTTTCTTTTTCTGTGATCCCAAGAAATGTCTAGTACAAACCAGACCATGACCACCCACTCATTTCACATGAGCCATGGATCACTTGCCAGATGGCAAAGACTAAGGAACATAAGATTTAATATAGCAGATCTGTCTGTCTTATTTATTCTGTTTAGCTCAGAATAAGGCACCACCTCCTCTCCTGCCTTACTCACCCTGTCCTTGCAGTCAAGGGGTGGGTAGACAAATACTCCCATGACAATTGTGGCAACTGTTTATATTCTGAGGTACAAGATTTCGTTGTCCTTATCTGAGTTTGCATAAATATGGTGTTAGTTTTGGTTAATCATCTCTTTGCTAAAGGAACACTGCATTAAAGTGTTACTTTATAATGTTTGTCCCAGGCTGAGTTCTAGCAAATAAAAATCCCCAAAAAACCCTTTTCAGGCCTCAAGTGAAAGGAAGTATTTCTGTTGCTGTATAAAAACTCTATCGAAAAAGGTGGGTTTGAGTAATGCATTTTGAGAGTTTGCCACACGTGTCACTTTGTTAGTGATAATATATGAATGTGAATTGACTACAAATATATACGCAGGAAAATATATACAAAGTACAACTGTTCACTCTGCTTCTGTCCAAGCTGAACAAAATGCCTAAAGTAGGGTTGAAATCTTGCTGGATAAGATCATTTCAGTAGACGATAATGCTGATCCAGGAAGACTCACATTTTGAATTCAGTCACTCAACATATGGTTAAAGTCTATGCTTTAGGTCTTTTAAAATCATACTCTCTGGCAAGACCTTGGTGTTTTTGCTTTGCATCTAGAAAATATAGAGAAGCAGAGTTAAACCTGGTGCATTATAAGCCTTACACATTTCAGTCACCCTAATTTTTGCAGTTCACGTTTCTTAGGGGAGAGTTGAGTATGTCTTTCTAATCTCCTGATGTCTGCCAAAAGTAGATGAAAAGAAGGGAAATCCTTGAAATTATTTCAAAGAATCATTTATTTACTCTTACTGTTGTCTTAACTGTTGTAAATGAAGGATTTTAGGTTGTTAGAAGAATGGAAGGAGAGAGCAGTGCATGTGATAAGCTCACACTGGCCTGAGATTTTTGTCTGGAGGCCCTCTGTAAAGAGTAGTATGTCCTTTTTCCTTACCTGTGTGGCAACTTCACGGTTTCTAATACTGTGGGGATGTCTGTGTCCTAGTGATCATGTAGAGTGTTAGGAACTTGAAAGCAAAGCTCTGAAATGCTCCCAAAGGAGGAGATGGAGTGTGTGGCACATTCACATGGTGAGTTTTTGCTAGTCTGACTTGCCTTACAAAAAGGCCATTTGATAATTATAGTTGCTGTGGTAGTCTCATCATCATTTCTAAATAGAAGGAACTTGAGTGATGTCCTCTGGAGCTGTTTAAAATGCAGATATAATTTGAAATGTATTTGCCTGATAGGAACAGTTACAGTAAAAGTTGCCTTTAATTAGTTGAGAGTACTGTTGCAGTTAATAAACCTGTAATTGGTGTAGAATCCAGCCAAGCCTGAAGCAATCCTCTACTTTGCTTTGGGGCAAGGAACCCCTGGTAAAAGGTGACATCAGACTGTTGGCTAGCTGCTGCTTCTTGTAAGTGTTGCCTTTGCTAAGATCGTCTATCCTGATCTAAAACTGGCTTTCATTTGTGTCTGGAAGGATTGCATGTCCTCCTGTATGCAGGACACCTTGCAGCTTCTCCTATGTGTCTTATGTGTGTTCATAGAGAAAAATTTGAAAGGACCTACGGGGACTCATATCATCCTGCTCTCCCAAATACAGGATGTAAGTCATGTCTGTGTGTACTTGGATCCAAGCATTAATGGGGAGAGGAGATGGGATTTTGCTTTGCTGAATTAGAGATCATCTTGGAAGAAGAGAAACTTCTCGGTGTTAATTCTGTGTGAGGAGCTTGCGAGGGAAGTCAGAGCCAGTAAAGCAGGGCAGAATTCATCCTTCTAGGCCCTCTGCGCTGATCGAAATCACTGTGTAATTTTAGGAGATGAAAACTGCCAGGAGCTCCTACATTATAAATTCAGCCTTTCTTGAAGTCTCTCTAAGCAGACTCTTTCATCAGGGTCAGCTGTTAAAGAGAAAGATTTAAGGCCCAGTTTAAGTAAAATCATCACCACTGATTTTTTTCCTGTTAGTAGGTGGCTTGATAAAGTCACAAACACTGAGTATCCCTTTCTTTAAGAGTGATGACATTGTCCAGTGTTATGGATGGTAGGTTCCATACTCCAAAACATATACTGATATTCCCAATCTACTTTTGAGTCTGAGTTTCTTCACCTTTTGCGAGGCTGTGAAAGGTGATTCTGTAATGTCTTTAGGAGGTACTATTTTGAATTTTTGAAGATGATGATCCCTGGGCATTTCAAATGTAATTGTAAGGAGATTTGCTGAGCAAACAGGACTACTGTAACTCTAGCTAATTTGAAAGACACAAGGAGGAAACAAAGAGTGGGCAAGAAAAACATTTCATTTTCCCAAGTTTAAATTAAGAGTCTTATCAGTGACTGTTCACTCAGTCAAAACATAGTAAACTATACGCCTCTGGATTACTGGTTATTGCCAGGTGATAGGTGCCTAGAAATTACAGTCATCTAGTTGTTCTTTCATGTGTGTGAAATTTGTTGCACATCTTTGGCAAAAGTTACAAACACCATCATTTATTCAGCACTTGAGGATTTAATGTGTACAGAGGAGGAATTTGACCAGAGTTAGTTTAGCAGCTCTGCGATAAGGTAGCATGGAAAAAGATTATTTTGCCCTGTCCCTGCTGTGATTAATCTCTGTGGTGAAGCTCTTGTTGCCTAAGACTATAACAATGGCAGCATTTGGAAACAATACATTTCGTCTAAAAGTGGAAGAAATTCCATATATAAAGTATAAATGTGTCTATACATATAAAAATGGTTTTTAACATTAATGTGTATATTTAAAAATAGATAAATATGCAAAAGATAAAATGAGGGGAATTTTGAGTAAGAGTTCTGAGCAATTCAAGCTTATTATTGGAGCAAAGAGAATGAGTTTTTTTGAGGGTAAGCAAATTCTTTTGAGTTTTATTTACTTGTGCCTAAGTGTGTTACTTCGTTTCATCTGTTTTCACAGAAGAGTAGTTGAGTGCCAGCCGTCAAAACTATTGACTTTCTCTCTCTCTCTTCCCTTTAAATAATGCAATGCTCCATAGCACCTTTGCCGTTTAAGACACAGAAACTAAGTGTAAAATCTATCATCATTTGAGTGCCATGTCTCAGAGCATTCATACTTGTATTACCATGTGATTTGCATGGATGAGCACTAGAATGATGAGTAGCATCCTTTTATTTTCTGATACTGGCTAAGTCCGTGCTTAAATTACCTTGAGGCTCCAGTAGGCACAGGAGTCAGGTACCAGCACCTTCCTTACCTGCTTTAGCTGGGCCGTGGAGTCTGGTGCGAGGTACCTCTTTTCTTGCAGCAAATGTGAATGTGTCTCATTTACAGCATTTACCTGCTGTTTTCCTCTGTACCATGTTGGTATCTAGGGTTGCAGGTAGATGTGGGTTTGTTTTAAAGCCTGGCAAGGTGCACTGAGTGTTAGCTTGGTCTTGGCATTACACTAACATGTAATGCTTTCCATTCTGCTTGGCTCACAGACACAGCAAGATTGTGTTTGCCTACAAAAGGTCATATAGCTGTGCCCTGTAGATCTCTGGCTGAATGTAGCATCAGAGATAAATAGCCATTGTCTGTCTGTCTACTGCTCTAACCACAATGTTGGGAGAGAAATAACAAAGCACCCCAGTATTATCAGTCTGTGGAAAGCCCCAGCCTTCCAAATGGTGCAATCCTTGCTTTACAGAGGCTTTACTTAGGGCAATTTTCTTGCAGCTTTTAAACCTCTTAATTTTGATTAATGATTTTCATGTCTTGACTTATTCAAACTCAAGGAAATAGCTTGAAGTCCTGGCTGTGTTGCAGTATGTATCAGGTAAGCTGGATAATAAATTGGCTTGTTGTTGATGTGTAGAGGAATGGAAGCACTGCCAGAAGTATCTAAGCATGTTGGGCTGAGATGTTGGCAGACTGTTGCCAGGGGCTACTGTGGATCAGCCACATACTCAAAACAGGATGTTAATTGAAAAGCCTTTTTATATGTATTATGAAATGTTTGTTTGTTTTCACATTTTTCAGGCCCTGCGAGATGTATTTATTAATAGATTACTGCATTTACACTTTCGTTAATGGAAGGTCATAATGTACAGGTTCTGTAGCTACACCACCTCAGGCTGTGATTTTTGTCACAATTTGCAAATGAAACAAGGTTGAGTCTGGACAGTAATTGGATGGGGGACCGCTCCCCTGTGAAGGGTGGGTGTGTGGGTAACAAACCTGTACTTGGAGGCTGTTGCTGGCAATTTTTTGTTAGAGTTGTTCTTCCCTCTGAGTCAGGTCTGAGCCCATGTCTTGGAGTGAAAGAATACTGCTGGAAAGGGTACGTGACTGATGAGATGCAAACCCATGGTTTCAACATCTTGTGCTCGCCAAAGCACCCAGTGTTCTTTGTGTAGAGACCTAGGTGTTCCAGTTTGTTCCAATTAAATCCTGAAAGAGCATCCTTGTTTTCTTCCCTAAAATAATCTTCAGATTTGACCTGGCAGAAGGATTTTTGCTTTTCCTTTTATATGTATTACACTATATTGTAGTTTAATGACTCAGTCACAGCAATGCGTGAAGTTCAGCAGCAGTATGGATAATTTCTTTTCAGTGTATGGTAGTTGATACAGCATAATGCAATTTTTCAGTGTATGAGAAATTATACAGTAGATTCTGTAGGGTCTTTGGGTAGTTTTTAATGCACTGGACAACAGCACTTCTGCTGCTCAGTCTTCATTAGGATCTCTTAGTGTATATATAGAAGAATTGATAAACTAGTGGGTAAGAGATATTAGGAGAAGCATTTCTTCTGGACTTTGAAGCTAAATCAGAGGGAAGGTGGGGAAATCATGATTTTCTTCCTACTGCGGCTGTGTTATGGATTATTTTATTTGACTCAGTAATGGACAGTTGGATTGGATTTTCTTTTGTCTTTCTTCTGGTGGTCATTTATTAACACACAGTTGAATGAGGGCTGTGTCAAAAATGCCTTTGTTCTGATAAGAGTCTGTCATGTGTAACTTCTGCACTATCAAATGCAAGAAAATTAACATTTTAAATCACTGTAGGGAGGATGCACAGTCCAGCCATGATACAGCTCGAGATGTCATCTGCTTGACCTCTCTTTTTGTGCATTGTCCAAGTGTGTTTCCTTACAAAACTAGAGTCCCAAGTGTGATTAAAAAGAGGTCAGAGAACAAATTAATCAAATCATAGGGTGTGGCTTTGGTAGTACATCTTGTTTTATCAATAGATAATCTGGCTTCAGGGGAAAAGTACTTAATTATCTGCCTGTTGAAAGGGACAAGAATTATATGAACAGGGCACTGCAAGGAATAACATTCCTTATGGAAATTCCTATGGGAAAATACCTTATGGGGGGAAAAATGGAATTCATCATGTTAGAATGCAACAAGACAGCCTGGAAGAAATGCTAGTTGGATTCCATCTATGGCACAAACAAGGGAATTAGCTTACTGTAAAAGGTAAAACATCTGCATAAATTCTTAATGTAGCAACTACATATACACATACAGCAAAGGATAACAAAATTCAGGAGCAGAAAAAAATACTGAGTTTGTACAGCATGACCTTCCATTTTAGTACAGAAAACAGAACTCTGAAACCAGAGCTAGTAAAAACACCTTTTAAAAAAACTTGATTTTTATGCATGAATGTGCTATTTTTCAGGTTTATGTAGTATTCATTACAAGGGAAAGACAGGCCAAGATGTGTATTAGGAAATAGATTTGCTACAGGTTTTTGTTGCTTATCTCTTAGTCACTTTTGCCATTCTGCTTCAAAAAACAGAGCTGATAATGCTTAGCATATATAAATTATTTGACAAAGAGAGAGTTGAAAGTTGATAGGTTTATATAAATACCTCAGGATCTGGTTAAAGTCTCCTTCCCATGATGTGCAAATGAGAAATAGAATTTCACTTGGAAATGAAAAGCAGTAATGAATGTTGCAACTCTGGTCACTGGGCTGAGCAATGAGACAAATCTGCTAGAAATCAGGTAAGCAAGAGACAAAACCACTGCTGAGCTAATCTAACTGGGCCAACAAGTCCTTACCCCCTTTCCCATCACAGTGGAGAGAGCACAGCTATGTGGGGTTCCCTGCAGCAGATGAGATGCTCTTTCATTCAGGGGCTGCTGGAGAACTTCCCTGAGAAGAACAAGCAGTGGAATGCAGAGCTGTTGTCTGGAGAACTAATTCCTGAACTTGACCAGGGGGCAAAACAAAAATTGCTGGGAGGCTTCATGTGAAAGAGTGTGAAGCTGCCATGCAGGTACTGCTTACAAACAGGGGTTGTACTCCTGTCTAATGTGTAACAGGCAATAGGATATCAAAGGGATGAAGAGCCTGAAGGAACAGCTGAATATTCATTGTAAATGGCAGTGGGCAGCTGCCAAAGCAGAGCAAGCTTTTAGTAGTGCTCTAAATGAAGAGTAGACCGAGTAGATATGCTTAATACAAAGAGTGGTTAACCCTGCTGTCTTGTGATCCCCCTCCGGTCTCATGAGCTAGGCAAGTTTAGTCCAATCTGTGTGGATGAGAGGCAACTCTCTTGTCCCGTTACTATGAGGAACCCTTTGTAGGACAGAGTAGGGGATGTGTTGCGTGGGTATTTGTTTTGTGGTGTCAGGGTTTCCTTCTCTGGTCAGGGATTTTTTTTTTTTTTTTTTTTTTTTTTTTTGGTCCTGCAGTTTGGGTTACATCTAGAGTTGTATCTTTCATTAGCTACAATAATTTAAAATCTGAAGGCATTTTTCAAGTGAGTGGATCATCTTTCAGCAAGTAGCTTGCCTGTCCCTGACTTGCCTCTGCAGTTCTTTTGTGTGTCCCCTCTTTTTTCAGTCCTCTCCCTGAACTGTTCCTGTACTACTGCTACCTGCCTGCACTGCAGACAGGTATTTAAGCATGTGCAAAACAATGGGCAGCATAAGGACAGCATATGATGTAGCCGCTCTAGTTCTGTGCAAAGGTGTTGTGCATGGCCAGACGTGAGGGGGTGGCACTCGTCACTGTTATCCTGAAAGTAGATGATGGGTGCTGCCTGCTGGGATGGCCACCTTCTTGTCACTGGCTTATTGGAACAGGACTTTGTCAAGCTTGCTAAACCATCAGCTGTATTACTGATAGAACTGAAGCTGTAAGAGGAGTTACCTTTTCAATACCACTTGCTCTAGTTTCTCCTCCACTCAGTGAGTGTAAACTGGTGAATTTCAGTATTTCTTTTAACCTGTTCTTTGATTTGATGTAGTAGTCCAGCAGTGTTAAGGATTGCAGTTTTCAGACTAGAAGGCTTTTAGACCATTATTCCTGTGTAAATTTTATGACACTCATGAAAATACTTTGTTTTATGAGGTTTTGTAATTCTTTCCTTCCTAATGTGTTTTTTTTTTCCCCTCACTCTTTTTTTTTTTTAATCATGGGCTTTTCCCTTGTAGCAGGCTCTCCTCCTCACCCCTCTGTCTCGGTGATAAGCATATTTTGGGTCACATACTTGAGAAATCAACAAGAGGAAAAGAGTCAGATATATTAGTGGTTCATAATTAATAATCACTTTTTCTCCAATAAGGAAGTATCTCTCTTTTTTATTAGTTTTTTTTTTTTTTAATTGCAAAGATTTGGATTAAAATATCTAGTATATCCATAAATGCAACAGCAGGGGGCAGAATAACTTCACTAGAAGTTGGTTTCTTGGCATGCTCAACTTTTTTTCAATGAACTTAGAGAAAAACAGATGCTTCTATGTGAGATGTGACCAATTGCTATTCTAAATAGCTGTCTTAACAGAATGTAACAGGCAATTCCCAAACACATGGAATTGTGTGCTACAAGGTTTTCTTCAGCTTTTAATCTGATTGTTTGCTTTTTATTTCTACAGAACAGTTAAATGCTTGTTAAGGAAGTTTCTGAAGAGATTATAAGTGATGCCTTGCTGTTGCAGAACAGGCAGTGTGTTAGTCACCAGCTGAAGTGTATCTATGTAAATATTACATAAATATAATCCTTTCCTGTTAGAGAAAAGCATCTATGTAAACATATTGCCATGAAATGGATTGTTCGGATGACCAGTTTTGCTGTCATCTTTGAAGAAATAAGCTCCCTGGGAAATTACTAGAAAATCTTGACCAGCATTGTTCAACAATCAAAGCCTAAAGACTGTGTGAAAGATATATCTTGTGGGTTGGAGAATGGGGAGGGTGCAGCTGTGAATTGCATTTAATGTCTCATGACCTGTTTAGCAGCTCCTTGGCTTTCTCATCTTCATCTCCCTGGGAAAAAGTTACAGCGTTCAAAATTCTGAACACCTCCAGACAATACCATTTTAAATAAATAGGACAAATAGCCTGTTAGGTAACAGCTTCCTTCACCTTTCTCAAACAGGATGATAGTTTGAGCTATACATTGGGCTATAGCCAGTTCTTCAGTCATAGCTGGCTGGTCTAAATTTTTGAGAACTACCAGGACCAGAAACAAGGATGTAATGAAGCGGTATTTTCCCACATTGTAGCAATGGAAAAGAGCCTAACATAAGGGCAATTATGATTTTTGTTCTCCTTTGAAGGTCTGAAATCATAGTAGTGGTGGGATATTATTCTCTAATTTTTGTCCTGATGTGACCTCTGTGTTAGGACAGACTCTTACCCTGTAATTCTACAAACGTTCTATGCACACAGTAACACAGCATGACTGCTGAAAGAGTCATCCCATTCTCTCTCCATCCGGGCTGGGCAACTGCATGAGTTTAGGCCTGTTCAGTTTAAGTCCACAGAAACATCTTCCTGCATGGAATGGGCAGCAGTTCAGGGATGGAAATGAGATACAGGAGTGGGCAGGGTAGCTTCTCATTTCAGTTTCATCTTACTCCGCTTAAAACATATGTGAACATATGTGAATCTACAGTTTTGTATAGTGATTGTTCTGCATAGAACAGATACTAGAAGTCATAAAGATTAGAGCTGTGGGTTTTTTTCCCATAATGGGTACCTATAAAGATGTCCCCAAGGAAACACAGGAGCAGCGGTTGTGCCATTAATGTGTTTTCTTATTTTCAAAATATATCTAAAATGGTTTTATGAAAAAAAAATTATTCATATTGCATTTGATCTTATCCTTCAATGGCTGAAAATGGCCTACACACAGATGGCAAAACCTCAAAGATAGAGATATCACAAACTTACAAAAATGATCTTTATTATACGGTGCATGTATTGAAATGTAAGATATTCTCATGTAATAATACGTTATAGAAATCAGCATTCTGAAGGAGAAGGAAAACAACTAACTTCCAGGTATCTCAGCTCGAATGACCTCACATTGCACATTTGGTGCATCAGATGATGAGTTTCTAGAGTTCTAGGAAGGCCTGAGAACAAGGGAGATGCAGGTGGGGGCTTTATGCCAGTGCTCATGAGAGAATTTTATTTTGTGTTATGAAAAAAGTAATGGTACAGAGCATGAGTGTACAGGTGGGCAAAAATATGTTGCCTGTATGGAGTGAGAAGAGGAACTTGGATGTGTTTGCGTGTTGTGATGCTGCTGTTTTACAGTGGAATTTTAAGGAGTTCATCCACATGAATGTGAACTTTGCCACAATTTTTTTTTTTCCCCCAGGCCACCTTGTTGATGCATTTCTCTTTAACTTTAGTATCTTTTTCGATCCCCTAGTTCCTGGAAATGCCTCATCTCTGTTACATGAAAATAGCTGTGGGATCAGGATAAGTATTTTTGTAAGATTTTTCGTTGAGAACTTTTTTAACACAATCATATTGCTTCTGTAAGTGGTCCTTATTCCCTTTCTCTTTTTTCATGCCAGCAGATTCTTTGCTTACTTGCTTTAGACATACTTCAGGAATTTGTTTGTTTTTATGTGTTCATTTATTTGCTTTTTCAATTCATCACAGCTCCCTAGATTTTATTCTTATATATTGACTTCTGTAGTTTATCTTCCTCTCAATCAGCTGTATTAGTCTGAATATTTATTTTCTAAGGTCTAGTTGTGTACCAAAAATAATATTTAAATCTTTCACTCTATCTATTATTACGGCTGTCTGTGTTTTCTGAGATGTAGCCCTTCTATAAAAACTGCAGGTTTTTAAAATTACTTTTGAGCCGAAATGCTTTTAACTTCATCTCTCTTTTCTGAATTTAGCATTGCTAGGCTAGCTTCTGAAGTTTTCAGTTTTGGGGGTACTACAGTCAGATAAATTTGTGATATTTCCTGGTAATGCCAGGTATCTCTAAAATGCTCCATGCTGACCATTGATTACAGTTTGTAAATGAAGCAATTAAAAGCAATAATCCTAATAGACGTAATTGCCTTTATTGTTAGTAGAAGTATCATTAGTCTCAACTTCTATGCTCCTTGTCCTTCTCCTGAAGTATGGAAGAGAAATATACCTCTACATGTGACCTCGTATTTTCATGGCTTGGGTTTGTCTTAATGAAGATTCAATAATATAGTACGTTCTCTGCTCTTCTTTCAGTAGAATGTTACTGTGATCTACTCGAAATCTAGTTCCTGCTCTGTGGCCAGATACTGATTTTTGTTCCATAGCCTCTTTTTTTTTTTAACATATACAGTTTGCCTAAGTACTGTTCTGTTGCTACATCCTGTAATTTGACACCATTTCCTTTAAGCTCTTAATAGCGGTATGGTAATTGTATATTTATTTTTTGAATGTGCATATTTAAAATATTTGCTTGGTGAAACTTTCTTGAAAACACCTCATTTCTGTGATCTCTATTCATCTTCCAGTTGTGCTATAATACTTTTTTCCCTTGAAGTACTAATTCTTGACTGCGATTCCAGAGTGTAGTAGCCAGACTGGCTGCAACTTACACTTACAAGAACACGCAGCCTCTGCCTCATATAGCAATTTGTCTTCGAATAACTTTTTGCATTCCAATATTAAAGAGAATGCTACAAATAGTGCCAAATTTTTTACATCAATGTCTCATTGAATTCTTTGGTATCAACTCAGGAAAGCACTTAAATGTATTTTAATTAGTGTTTTAAGTATATAAAATTGAGTACATGCTTAAGTGCTGCCTTGAGTAGGAATACTTGTTCGGATTGTTCTTTGGTTTTTTTCTCTCTTCCTTCTGATGTTTTGTTTTCTATAAATATGTGTGAATGCTGTACTATTAACTCTTTCTGGGCCCGACATTTTATACTATCTCCAATGAACTGAGAAGAAATTTTAGAAGAGTTTGTTAGATACTTCCCTTACAGTCTTCTGCTGCTTTTAGTGAACTTCACAACCTTCTCTTTTTCAAAACAGAAAGACTGTCTTGATGTTTCTGAAGGGAGGTAGGCTTTGTCTGGTTTAGAGAGATTGCAAATGCTTCACTGACTTACCAATTGTAGTTAAAAGAATGCTTCCAATCCTGGATGTGTGTTCTAAAGCCTTTGTTTCAATAATATTTCTCAAAACAGGTGAAGTCAAAAGAATGATTGATGGGAAACAAAGTTCATAAGCGCCCAAAAGACAGTTGCAGGAATGTATGCGTGCAAAACCATGATGTTCAGCTGGGAGAAGGAAAGAAAGACAAATAGACCCCTTTTGGGTTATAGCTATGGGAGCATTTATTACAATTTCCTGAACAATGGTTTTCCTGGCAGTGTTTAACTTGAACTTGGTTTGTTCCAACAACACAGAAATACTTGTGAAAATTAGAAAAGCTTTCTGGTTTTGCATATCAGCTTGTTCTGGTATCTCCAGTGTCCAGTCTTAGGCAAGTAAAATACAGTTGGGAGTAGAGATATGCAAAATTTCTGCAAGGATGTGGTTTATCTGAGTCTTTCCCAACATGTCTTTTTTTTCTGACTTGAATCCTCTTAACTTCAAGGAAAAGAGAAAAATTGGGACGTGCAGGATGTCTTAGCTGCTAACTTACAAATAAATAAAACAAATAAATAGACACTGTGTATGCCAGACCTCATAGTGCATGCTCAATGTCCTAGACATGTCAGATTTACTTTTATATACTGTATAGCACATATTCTTACTTTCTGCCTATTTAGGATGATTTGTTGGCCCACTGACGGCCTCCGATAGTATTGCTTCCTCTCTGTTCAGCCACATGTCCACTGTTTCCCTTGGTTAACTGAAGGTGTTACCATAGGCCTGTACTACTGTAATTTCAAGGTATCTATAATATATTTACATGGTATTAATACTCTCTTTGTTACCCATTTGGTTATATGAATTATCTCCCAATGTTCATTCAGTTGCAGTAATAATGAACAAAAAAAGGTGAATCAAAATCTGCCCTATCTTTGTGAAACATTGATGTAAACTGTGACAGTGTACATATAAAGCTACTTGGTTTTTTGCTGGTCTGCAGTTGCCTTTTTAAAGCTATTTGACCCTGAGAATTGTCATATGGAATTATTTCAGGGAGTACTCAGCTACAAAAGTTCCAGGTAAGCTATCATTATCTTTGAGTGGTGGATAAACCAAATCAGATAAGTGTAGAAGTAATTTTTTACTCAGATCCATCGTTTTTCCTGTCATGTGAAAACAGTACTCGAAAAGTTCTTTTTGAAGATTTAAATAAGAGTATACTATGTTTTGCCTGGTCTTTTTGGTAAATGAATGTATTATTCTCCTTTCCTGCACAACCACATAGTCCCAAATGTAATGCTGTTAGACAACAATCTGAACAATTTAGGGCAGTCTGACTCTGAACTTTTTGCTCTGAAAATTTGAATTTTAAAGCCATCTGCTAAAACGCCTTCCTTCAGCATATTTTTTCACTTTCTAACAGACATTTGTGTAGTTTCCTATTTTCTTCCTAGAAAAGAGAAGATAAAGGCAAACCTATGCTTTGTACTTTATAAAATCCAGATATTGTAGATCAGTGGACATTTTGTAAAAAACCTGCAGCTATTGTCCCCTGAAGCTATTCTTCGGTTCTTCAGATTTGCTGCCTTTTTATTGCTGTTAATAAAGACCTCTTAGATACTGATGCCCTTCAGTGCTTACAAAGTCTCCCAGACTCTTTTCTTCATTTTCTGGTCTGTAAAATGTATGGTATCATCCCTGTCTATCTTTTTTTGGGATTCAGGATCTGACTGTTTGTAGTGTTTTGAGAGCCTCTTCTGAAAAATACCATACCAGGGCACTTTTTTATTGTGTTTGGGCTTTTTGTTTTGAGAAGCATTGTCACATATATCTCTGTGTTTGTTGTGTGGGTCATATATATAGATAGGATTTGAGTGACTGCTTGTGTGCATATATAGGGCATATTACAGTGTTCATACTGTTGAGTACTTATTAAATCTGAAGGTAGTTTCTGCCTCAATTTATACTTCTCTGTCTTTTGCACAACCAGTTTTAGATGCAGGCAAAGAAAGCAGCTGTACAGGAAGGCAGAGTGGCAGGTTTAGCAAAATACTTCCATTACTGGACAAACATAACTCTGCTGCTCTCTTCTGCCTATGTTTGAATGCTATGTCCCTGTTTTGAGAGGGAAGATGGAAGGAGTTGGTGTGCTAGCATAGAGCTGAGTGGCATTGCCTTTCTCCAGCCTACAGTGTTACACTGCAAGGCAGGGGATTTTTGAGTTCTGGTTTGATCTGGGACAGAGGAATTGGGAAGGGAGTGATTGTGCCTGGACAATCCTCTGACATGATCCAGATCTGGGGCGAAGAGCAGGTACATACTGTGTGTACATGTGTATGTTACAAAATAATGGTCATAGGGTTCAAAATTGAACTGTGTCATGGCTCGACTTCTTGGTAAACTAGATTTGTAGTGCAAACAGACCTATTAGTTAACTTTTTTCTACTTAGTGTTACAAGGTCTCAAGATTTCCCTATGAATCCCACAGTAATGGTTATCTGAGATGTTTCATGCACTCCTGTTACAGTAGTTATTTCAATGTTATAGGAGCTTAAGAAAAAATTTTAATCTCCATGAATGGAGAGAATCTGCTTATGACACAAACCAGAGTGTGAATAAGAGTACAGTCCTATACAATGCATTATTAACTCTTCCTTTATATCCTCAAAATGCTACAAGTTTTAAGGAAAATGAAGAATGGACATTATTTGACCATATTCATTTGCCTAAAACATCTTCCCGGTTTTCTGGTCCCCCCAAAATAATGCTGCACATTGGCAAGGTGGAGTTGGCAACTATCTGTATCTAGATTATCTTTTAATCACCTAAATCCGATGCTATCTGCACGGAATTTCAGAAATATGTTTCACAGGAGCTTGTAGTTTAGTGCTATTTGTGAAATTTGGGCTACTGTGACCCATTTAGGCATTGGTGAGTAGGCCTGAACCATATAGGTCATATCCAGCCTTTTATCAAATTGAGAAGCATTTAGATGTGTTGGTTTGCAGTGGGTCTGCATTTATTCTTGAGGCTGGCTCTTGCTGTTTGTAATCAGGATAGAAACTGTGACAGAATGAATGATGGGTCTCTCTTGTGATGGTCATTGCAGATACAGTTCTCAGTCTGTACTACTGAGAGTGGATGGCTTCTTGCTTGGTGAGACTGGCTTTTCTATTTATGGCCTCATTCCTTGAAGTATCATGAAACTTGAAGCAGGCACTTGGCCTCCAAAGCAGCAGTTTTCAGGACTCCATGCCCCACCGTGTTCTAGATATGCCAATTCTGTTCCTCCCATTTATATTTGCTGCTGGTATTCCAGGCAGTGCTCATTCCTGGAGGAAGTTTGTATTTGTTTTCCATAAAACATGCCTTTTCTTTAATTATTTGTGCCTCTTCCCCTTTCTCTCTGAAACTTCAGTGCAGATGCAGCTCTTGGTGAGCCGTTGCAGGCTGCAGTTTCCTCAGCAACAATTTCTTCTTGGCTGTTGAGATGGAGTTTGGACTGAAATCTACGTAGTCACTGATGTTTTCTCCAGCCTGTTAAAAAGTCAGTTTTTACATCTGAGATGGAGTTATTTATTTCAGCACTGACCTGATCTTTCTGTGTGTGTGTGTGTGTGTTTTTTACCCTGTGCTTTTGCAGAGAGGAACAGAATATTTTTTCATGCTCCTTATACTGATATATACAGATCCTTATTGAGCCTCTTATTTTAAAAGTAGTCCAAAGTCTGTACTTGTTGATCTTGTCACACCCTGAAGAATAACTGTTTATTTGCCTTTTACTGGCACAGGAATGATCTGAGTTATCCAGTTCAGAAAATAAATTAATACAGGGCTGATTTGAAGCTATTCTGCATTGCTGTTATTTTGTTGTCTTTGCTGCTCTGGAACTATTCAGTACTCCCTGCTCTATTGAACAGCTCTTTAAAATACCCTCAGTAAGCTCAAGAGAGACCAAAAGTTGTTTCCAAGAACAGAGTTTGCAGCTAAGGTTTAAATAATAAAGCTGGCATCTATTTGTTATTTTCCGTCTGTTTTAAATACAGTGCTAATACTTTACAGAATGTTGTACAACATACCAGAAGTTGAGCCATGAGGAATTTTTCAGATTTACCCTTCCCAAACTTGCAGTGAAAACCAGTGATGCTTTCACTCTCAACTCAAGCAGAGGCGAAGGATTTAAAAAAACACATCAACTCCCCCCTGCCAAAGATGCTGAAAGGAAGGAAAAAGCCACTGGGTTTTCTGGAGGGAAGTTTTAAGAGTTTTGTTACAAGACCAACAAGCAACATAGAATACATAGAACCTACAGTGGTCAACCGTTACTGCTAAATTGTATTAGATGTTGCCCAGCTATACATTGGAAGACTCTGGGAACACAGAGTCGTTTGTGGTGGTGCACTGTGATCTTAATCACACTTCATGCAGTGAGTTCAAAGCATTAGGAAAGCAAAATACCGAATCCCACAATGCTCTTATGGGGTAGGCATTAGGCCTGCTTTGAAAACAGGGCACAAAGAATTTATTGTATCTGTAAGCAGTTGCAGCTACTTAGCCTCAGAACCAGGATTAGAAAACATGCAATTGGACTTCTGCTCCCTCCTGTTCTGCCTTGAATATTAATCGAGGTGAAGAGTTAATAAAATGAGGAAAAGTCTGAACTGGTTGTTTTTCTGTGAATGTATTTATGGACAAAAGGATGAAGCTGGACAGAGACAAGTCCCTGATCATGTTTCACTTTGGTGTAACTCCCTTAGGATCCATAAAACTAGACTTGCATTAAATCTTACGTAGTCTGGAATAAAAACTGAATAATATTAATAAGATTTAAAATAAGAACTTACCTTGTCAGGCTGGTTTCTACAATGATGTGGGTATCTAATGTTCTGGAATAGGAGATAAGTCTAAGAGGTAGCTGAAGTATAATCCAACACATGATGTTCTTTTCATGCATGGAATTTTAAGGCTTGGTAACAGCAGATAGGGATTGTTTTAAATAGAAAAACAATAAGTAACTTTTTGAGGAGAAATTTATTGTGAAACAAGCCATAGTTGTCTTTAATTAGACCCAAGGAATAGCCAATGGAAAATAACTTCATTGGATTGATAGCACTACTACTGAAAACACTTTTCTGGTTGATACATTTTGATGATTGCAGGAATCAGACAGCATAACTAAAGGGGCGGTATTCCATAAGTGCCATTCTATCTCCAGAAACTGTACATCTCCACACCACACAAGGTATTTTGCAAATTAGCATCCAGCTAAACATGAAAAAATGTTCACTGAGATTCAGATATAATTGAGCAGTTAGATTTAATCTGTCACACACTGCTCTGCTACTGCACCTTGCTTTGAAGTTCAAGTATCTTGCATTGAACTATTTTAATCTTTGTTTTAGAAACTCTACAAATACATCCTATCCTCTCCTGAGAAAGTCTACTGAGCTACTGTTCCACTGTCAGCATGCCAGTCCCAGTGTCGCAGCATCTGTAGCTGCTACCTCCTGACCCACACCTATTGCATCTGAAGATGCACTTCCTGCCTGACCTGAAACATCTTATGGTTTTTTTGCTGCTGATTTCCCCCAGTGTTTGCTCATATACTTCAGTCCTATCCAGAAATGCATTTCTAATCTAGGCCAGGTTTCCTGTGTGTTTGCCCAAGTATCTCACTCCTCGCTGGAAGAAACCGTTCCAGTCATAGGGCTGAAAAAAACCTACTGTCACAACAGAATATCCATTCTGTTGACTAAAGCATAATTTGCTCCTCTTAAGTTCTTCTCTAAATTAAATTAATGTAATTAATTTTTAGCATTGCTATCTTTGCAGTTTTTTGTGGAACTCCACAATGGAGTCCTGATGTGGTGTTTTTAAGAAAGACTTTAGATGAAGCAGTTTCAGTGAAGTCCAAAGAAAATGCATGTTCCTGTGACTTTTAATAACAAGTCTAGAAAATGGTATTGAAAAATTCCCAGCTACAGTGAACAGTTAATCTAGAGCTGCTGCAAAATTTTCAGTTGGTTGTCCAGAAGACACCAGCTGCTTTTCTCTCATGCCTGTATGTGTAGTTTGTAAGATGGACAGCAAATCTTTGTTGTACTTGGGTTGTTTGAACAAGGTGCAAAAATTACTTAAGCTTAATTCCTAAAGAGCAGATGCTTTCTAATTGTGAAAAAGCTGAAATCCTGTACTGTTCCCAAGGCTTTGTGAGAGCTTAAGATCACTGAAGGTGCCCCAGCCTGATTTTGTTCACCTGACATCAACTCTCAAGATTTCTGTTGTTCTAGTAACAGCTGTAAATATTCTAGAGTACTCAAATAGCTGAATGAAGATCTTTGGTTTTGTTTTATTAAGTGTTTACAAATATTTACATAAAAAATGAGGTGCCAGTCATACAGAACAGTAATATTGGTAGACCCAGTGTCATTTCTAGTGGAATCAGTGGACCTATTCTCAGTGATTACCAAGCCAAAGGGGGTGCGTGTCATGCTGCAGTCTCAGCACAAAAATGATTCCTTGCATTTTTCAGAGTTCATTTTCCGTCCTGAGTCCTAACTTTCAAAGAGGTTTCTAATTATTCATGCTTCCAAGAAAAATATACTCCAATTCAAGTGAGTTGGGTAGCTTAATAGAAAATTTAAAATGTGACATAATCACTGATTTTATTGGAGAAATACAGACTTAATTATATTTCCTAGTGAAAAGATTTAGAAAAAATAGGATACAGAGGCCAAGATAATGCCACTGAAATTCCAGAATGTTTTAAGCCACAAAATTTTATTCTCTTTTCTCCCAAATACTGACGGGAAGAAACTTGGATGATTTATGTCCCTTCTCCTCTTCTTTCCTCTAGGTGATCAGTTCTGACATGTTTGGAAAATAATCTAACATACATGTTCGGGCATGTTTGTTTCCTGTCTCATTATGAACTGTATATCTGTGACTAGTAGACTTTTTATTTTAATGTTCTTTTGTGGAAGAAGCACTTAGGATAATCTTACTACTGTGTAACAAGGCTTCCTAAAATGCTGTAGCAGTCTTCAAAGAATGCTAATAAAACTTTGTAGCACAATCCACCACTGTGCCTTTTGTACAGGTTGCATTTATTAATTTTGTTAGGAAAATTTTCTTCAAAATATCTTCGTTTAGACAATATATTGGACATTATAAAAGGAAGAATGTCAGAGGTTAAAGCTCTTAACTGTCTAACTCTGCAAGTTTAGGAGACTGACAAAATATACATAAGTAATCTTCTTTTTCATAAAAATACTGCACTGCCTGTTAGAGGTATGTTGATAGATTACAAAGCTCACAAAGCTAGGTGGTAAAACTTTGACTTTCAGTCCCATCAGACGAAAATATTTTGATTATGGAAACAGTCATTGGTACTATGAGAAGTACTACCCAGCATTCAGACCGGTGTGTTTTGTATGATTGTTGCATTTTAATGGAGGCTGAGGCTACTGATGGTTTTGTAATACTATAAATATTTCTGGTAGAGGAAGATTATTGGCTAAATTGTAGGTTAGGCTCTAAAGGTGTACCTGCAATTCAGTGTATGAAAAATCAAAAATGAAATGTTAATAGATATCTACAGCTTGTAATGTATCTAATTCATTCTTACATGTTCTTTCATATCTTTCTGAGCCCTGAGTCAGAAGGAAGGGAAACTGATGGCAACTTGAGAGGCTGTTTGTTTCAGCATCTGGGTATTTTTTTTTCTTCATGACTTCCACTTTTTTTACAGCCATTACAACTATAGAGGTTGGTAACTGAACTTTGAAATCAGCAGGAACACAGCATTCACTTAATTGGCCATAGTTGCACTAAATAATGCTGTCAATGTCTAGTTTGTTTTGTAAAAATTATCAGTATATTGGTTGTCAGGCTTCTGTGCAGTATTGGTTACTAACTTAATACTCTAGAGACCTGTCAAATAGCTTGGGCAAGTGGGGGGATGGAGTTATATATCCACATTCCCTGTTACCCTGTACTTCAAACCTACTGACTGTTACATACACTTAAATGAAACGACATGATTTTCTAAGCATAGCCATTATAGACAAGTATGAAAATCCTGTGTCTTGAAATGCATTCAGTGAAAGGCCATAACACAGTAAGAAAACTTTTCTAACAGGTGTGCTGTAGAGCGTTCTGTGTTCTCTAACGTAACCATAGGCTAAAAAAGATTTGCTGTTTCTGTGGTGCTGATGAAGTATGTTGTGTATAAAAACAGGTGAGCCATGTGATGGTGGCAGTAGTTACCTGCTTATAAAGGTTAAATGAATGGACAAGGGGAACAAACAGTCTAGCGCATTCTGAAAGTGCTTTCTGCTGCTTCTACAAGATACCAAGGAGCAGTCTAAACTAACACTGTCCTCTCTCTAAGAATGTTGGCATAGGGTCATGATGTGGCATAAGGTGGAGCTAGGGAAAGTGTTTTAAAAACTGTTCACCAAAGCTGTAAATTACAGTAGCCCATTGAGCTGTTTCAGTTTGTATCCAAGATTCAGTGAGTCTCCTGTGACCCACTGCCTTGAAGGCTTGAAGGAATTAATTGGAAAGAATCTGAGGAATTAATGGAATTAATGACATGAGGTTGTGCTTTATATGCTATTTCTCTCTAGACCTGCATGTATGTTTTAGTATAAATGGTCTTTCTGATGGGTTTGTCAAAACATCAAAATCAAAAAAAATGCTGGTAGAGTAATTATCAACTTGAAATAGGCCATGAGCCCTAAGTAAACCTTGTTAGGAGTATTTCATTAGTTTAGTAATGAATAATAGACACTTCTCCAATTACTTCATATTCCTGTTGAGTTGTTAGGAAAAAGCTAAGTATAGACAGGTATTAAAAAACTCAATAAAATAAACCCCAAATAGGGAAAGAATTATAAATATATAATTTCTAGTAATAACATACTGGATAGTCCTGAGGGGTTCTGGAGTGCTTGGGGGAGTATGAGCCTTTCCAACTTTCAACTCTGTTCTTGAAATCAGGGTTTAGGAATGGTAGTAAACATTTGTGGTACCTTTAATCAGTTTGCTTAGTGTCTGAGCATCTGTCTCTACAATAGGGGTAACAATACATTTATTCCACCAGAAGGTAGTGAGATTTAATGTCAAAGAATTTGTGTAAATTTAGTAAATATGAAGTGCTGGATGAAGCAGGTAGATGCATGGCAGAAGGTCTGAACACAGCAAGTGAAAGGAAAGAGCCTTCAATCTGTTTTGATCTGCTAATGAAAACTAACTAGTGCCAATAAACTAAACTAGGTTTTTCATTGAGGAAAAAGTGAGCATAAATTTTTACTTCCTTGCAGTCTTATGAAAGTATAGGAGATGTCTCTCCTCTCAATCTGGAGCATGCCAGTGCAGAACTGAAGTTCTGTACTACTTTGCTGGTGTTCCAGGCAACCCAGTTTCTTCCCCATCCTTCAAAACAAAACAAATTCAACCAACCAAAAGCCCTGTTGCAGAGAACAGCACACAGTCTAAGAGCGAACTGTGAGTTCATAATTTTATTTTATTTATTCTGTTACGAGACAATTTGGCATTCATCAGAAAACTCCCTTTTAAGCAGTGGTGCTCGCTGCTTTTGGAGTGCAACAGGTTTTGGCTGTAAAAGTTGCCTGTGAGGTACCTTGTGTTGCTTCGGCCAGTGTCAGACCAGTCTCTTACTGTGATACATCACTAGCTACACACGAGAAAGCTCAATTCAGGAAGCCATCGTTAAGCAGAGGCTGGAGGGGAGGGTGGAGGAGAGGAAGATCTGCTGGAAACTCAAGGAGCAGCTCTGGGCGACTGGCAGGATATGAAGGCGGGTGGCAATCCCTCTTGGGGTCGCACGTCTCTGCGAACAGGTCTGTGCAGGCTGCTGGATGTGAAGGCCTGCCAGACTCACAAACCATTCTCCTGGGCAGCACAGCACAAGGGTGCTGCGGTGTGGATTTTGAAGGTTACGTTTGTGTTGGCTGCATTCCTTGTTCACAGAGTAGGAAAGGCTAAAGACCTCAGGCTGTTGCTGGGTGGTAGCTATTTCAACTTGAAGGCGTGTAGCTGCCTGAGAACAGCATGCTTTTGTTTTGCTTTGCTTCTTTTTTTTTCTTCTGGTGGAAGTTTTAATTCATTGTGATGCTTTTTAAGTAGTTGGCAGAGACGTGAATAGACACTTTACTTCAAAAGGCTTATGGAATAGAATTGCATAACTTTGTACTTTTCCTGTGCAAAGCAGAATAAGTTCAATGTATATACAGTGGCTAGTCTCTGAAAGATACCTTGGTTTCTTCCAAGTCCTTTTTGTACCCCATGAAATCCAATAACTATAAAATCACCTCTGCTGCTATGAATTGTTTCACTGGGGGATGAAAGAGGAGAAGTTTGGGTAGAGATACCTTGGCAAAACAAGACCTGGAAGTTCTCTCTCTCCTGAGAGCTCCAATAAGGTTGCAGCTAGCCAGCAACGTGTCCTGAATAACAGATCTCTGATCTTTTAAAAAATATTAGTGAGTCTTCCAGAGAATTCTGCTTTCTTGTTTCTGTGCTGTTTAATTGCCTTTTTTTTTTTCCTCGATTCTGATGAAAATAGGTACAGTTGAAATTCCTCTGAGGCAAGGCCAGCACTTTTAGGAGTATACATTGCATATGGGATTAGGAAGTGTTTCTCAATAGGCTTCCAGTGGTTTATGTGTATATATCTGTTATTCAGGGAATTATGCCAAACTCCAGTAACATTGGTTGAGATGTGAATTCTAACAGCTCTTGGCTTTGCCTTCAGTCAGGGGAGCTGCTATGCTATGTCTGAAAATATCCGTCTGCTTCCCTCTAGCCTGCATATCACTGTTACCAGCCTTGTTCTTCTGTCATACTATAGGCAAGATGGCTGTAAGGGGTACTTTGTCTTTCAGCTGATTTGGATTAGCAACAGTTGTTAAATGTGGGCATTTGTGTATTGCTCATGCCTGCAGTGAAGCAGCTTTGTGCTGCAACCATTTTAGTAAAACATGTAAAGATACTTTTGAGTATCTTAGTTAGGCCTTGATTAAACACCAGAAGTGGTGTTTGACTTTGGACATGGGAATTTCATTTATTATGAGGCTTTTTACTTGTGGTGGCTGGGCTTTATAGAGTATTTGACATTATGTGCATTCTTAGTCACAGAAACCTGTGCTGCTGGGGCTGGTGGCTGCTCAGTTTAGGAATACAGGACACCTAGTGGGATAAGTTTTGGGTGGGTGTGGTGATTTGCTTGGATTTGAGATGATAAACTGTTGGGTTTTTTCTTTTGTATTTGGTTTGTGTGAGCCAAAATAGTTCGCGTTTTCTAAGAATGAAGATATGTATATATATTTAATCTCCTGTAATGATAATAGTTGTGATATAAGTATGTTTAATTTGGTCCTGGAGCCCAGATCTGTCTCGATTGTGCAGAGGCTTTTCTAACTAAAAGCCATTCTCCTGAGAGGTGAGGCCCTGTGGAGCAGTGCTGCAGTAACTGGCTTCAAGAGCTGCTGTAGCTGTGGGCACTTGACATTCTCTCTTGAAAACTCGTATTTTGGTTAGGAGCTCTCAGTACTGCATTCAGACCTTTCCTTTTTCTGTTTATAACTCCATGATTTCACCAAAAATGCTCAATTTTAAGCGTATTTTCTTCCCTGTGGATATTAAGTACAAATTCTGCTGTGGTCTTGCACAATTTTTGACAGCTTTTGTGGCAAATGGCCACTGATGCTGAAGCAAGTCTCTCCAAAAAAACAGAAGTTGAAGAAGAAGCCGATTCAGCGTGTAGCTTAGATAAAGATCACAAATACTCTGTAACTCTGACAGATGGTGGCAATTTAAGATTCTTCCTTGAGCAGACTGATGCCAGTCTTGAGGATCTGTAACAGGTTTTCAAGGAGAATGCTGCGGTTCTCACAGCTGTTTGAAGCATGATGTTTCACCCCATTTTTCTCACTGTTCTCTTTTTTGTTTTCAGGGTTGCTGCCTGCCCCATCTGGCTTTGTGGTATTGCTTGGTGCAGTGTCCTTTATTGTTTTGAGCCATTACTTGAATGCCTCATTAAAAGCTCTGTGCTTCAGGGAAAGGGAGAGAGGTGCCTTCTCAGGGATCGGAGCTAAGATTGGCTGGGGATCAGTACAACTTCCTTTCCTTCTCCTCCAGCATGCAGAGTCATCATCCCAGCCCTACTGACTTGTCACTTGTACTTGGTGCTCTCTAGTGACGTTTCTTGAGCACAGTGAAAACCACAAAATACATGGACTAATAAGGGTGGAGTAATTTGAGATTACTGCAAGTGTCCTTGTGCTTGCTCTCCCAGCTCAACAGGAAGCCTTTAATAAGAGTTTTCCTAAATAGTGTTGCATGCGAAATAGGGATTTCTGCTTTGTTCTTTTAACAAGCAGCCATTTCATGAAACAGTGTGGTTTTTTGCTTTTTGGTACATTCCAGAAGACTTTATACCTTTGCTGGTTACTGATTGATAGTTCTGTGCTGAGCTCCCTTTAATTTTGCAATAAGCTAACAAGGAGGCTGAGACCACAAGTTTACAGAAAATGGCTTATTTACTCAACTGGATTTACAAGGATGACAAAGTCAGATTTAGTAGTTTCAGTGTGGTCTAGGAAGGGCAGGAGGAGTACTTGAAAAATTGTACTGTATAAATAACCAAACAAAAAATAGTTTGCTTATTCTTCTGTGTAAAGTTCTTAGGCCAACTCTCTCCCAGGACCTGCAGGGATTTTCTGCATATGCAAAACTTTGCTATTCCAAATAAATGGGGGTGTTTTGAGTTTAGGCACAATAAGTAAGTTTTTTTTACTTTTCTAATGTGCTTCCAAAAAACTAGCATCTGCTGAAATCACATCAGTGGAAGGTGACTCTGTTTTCACAGCCACATATAAAGATTTTAACAGGATATTAACACTGTTGTTGACTTCTGGATTAAGTCTTAGAAGTAGCAATGATCTGTCTAGAACCTGAATGCTGTTTTCCTTGAGAAATCCTTGTGTCCATTTTTTTCTGGGTATCGGCACCTATAAAAAGTGAGAAAGTGATCAGAGGAGTAAGTTGTGGGGTTTTTTAACATGTCTAAAATTAGGAAGTTGAAAAAGTATTCCCACTGTCTTCTTGTGTTTGTCTCTGTGTTTTCTAACTAAGAAGGATTCTTCTTGCTGTCGTAACACTTCTAATTGTTAGATGGGGTTATTTTACAATCTGAGGTTGCTATGCTGCAGTAAAAATTTGAAACAAAAGATTTGGAAATTGTGTGATCCGTCATTTGTGTGGAATTTTAAGTAGTAGACTTTTTCCCAGAAAGGATTTTGAAATCTGAATCTGAGTGAATTTTTAAAGAGTTGGTAATTCTATCAGAATTGGAAGGCTGAAGACTGTAAATTTTCACTTGTTAAATAGCTCCATTAACCAATGGCAAATGAACAGGCTGAAAGCTTAAAGGCAGTGGTTCGTTGAACTCCTTGGGAGACTGCATGAGGC
Organism: Eulacestoma nigropectus; assembly: GCA_013397775.1. Classification (NCBI taxonomy): domain Eukaryota; kingdom Metazoa; phylum Chordata; class Aves; order Passeriformes; genus Eulacestoma; species Eulacestoma nigropectus. The sequence continues at coordinate 321,761 of VZTE01002224.1, forward strand.
ATGTTTCTAGTGTTACTGAGCTGTCTAGCTGACCTTTTTAGCTTTTTTCCCTGTTTTAGCAGTGGAGAGTGTTTTCCATTCGTGCACAGTTGCTGACGGAAGAAGCCCTACACCCTTTGTTCATCACAAAGTAGAAACAGAAAAGCAATAGCACAACTTCCTTACCTGTTGTACATGTCAGGACGCAGTTGTGCATGAAGAGGTATGATGGTTTTTTGTGACTCTTAGTGGCAATGAAAATACTACGTTCCATTAGTTGATGCTGGAAGTAGGAGCGCCTCTTAAAATACTGGGTGCTTTTTAAATACAATATATTTTAAAATACTGTGTATTTCAGTATGATAACATCAAAATACCATGTAGCGTTATTCTCACTGTTGAGTGTTCTGCTGGAAGTTAATAAATGTATGACTGGCTTTGAACCTCTTGAGAGGAAGCTGTGCTTGCCTGGTAATGATGTCCAGTATCTGTCCAAAGGAACCACAAGAGAGGCAATTTTTCTTTACCTGCTTAGCCTGAGGACTTGGCAGGTCTCCTGCACTAAACAGGTTAAATTAATGGCAGATCTACAATGAAAAGTTGAAGAAGTGCAATTGCTAGTTCAGTGCAAGGCACTCTGTAGTAAGTCTGCTTAGACTGGCAGCCCAGCTTGTTTCAAAGCACTGTTTAGCAGTGTGAGGTGATTTCTTTCAAGTGTGACACCTATCAGACCAGCCCGAACCTTCTTGGTGGTGGTTTGTAAGATAACAGCATAATTAGCATCAAAAATAGCATTATATTCTGTGCACACACATATGAAGCGACGTGTGGGACTCAGCTGATGCTGTCCATGCACAAATGGGTTTCCTCACCAGAAAGTCTCGGAGCTGTTTCACACCAGATCTCCTTTGTCTGCCTGTGTGTTCTCTCCATATCACACACAAGTTTAACCATTCCCTCAAACACCTGTTTGCAACTCTGAATGTGTCGAACCATTTTAAAGGATAGCAGAATGGCATGTAAGCATGTCTTTCAGGTTAGTGAAGGAGACTTTGGGGAAAAATTAATAAATTCTTTAAATGTGCCACTGGGGTCATGTGATACCAGTATTCAAGGCTTCAAGTTTGATGCCTGTAGGGCTGGTGACTGCTGAAAATGTAGGGTCTTTTTAAAATGGCACTTTTCACTGCCAGTATATTCATGACCAAAGTTTTACTCATGGAAAAATAAAACTTGGCACCTTCCAGTGAGGGCATGTGGTCGAAGTTTTGAAGATAGATGTATCTATTCAGAGGAATTTGCTGAATCTCTGTGCCTTTTTTCTTCATAACTGTAGCAAAGGACCAGCTCTTTTCTTTTGGTAGTGACCCACAGCTTGTTTGAGCTAGTGAGAGTTTGGAGTACTCTGCACACTCTCAGAGTGAGGTTCAAACTGTATTATGGTAGCTGCACAAAGATACCTGAAAATACATATATATGTATATATGTATATGATAATAGGAATACCTGTACCTGATGAAAGAATTTTGCAGTAAGCAAGGCTGCAGAAGTGTGACGGGGAATTTGATGCCAAATTAGTGCTTAGCTAACAGCCTCGTCTTGTGCCTGAACTTGTCTTATGGGAGAACTGCATCTGTGTTGGTTCTGCAGGCCTATAGGAATGAAGAATAATTTTCAATTAACTCCAAAATAAGCATTCTGTATATACATATAGCTTCGTCTCAGAGGAAGTGTGCTTATTCAAGGTAGTATTTAAATATGTATTTAAGCAAAATGTGTAACCATCAGTGAAGTCATGGAACTAAGAATACGCTTAATTCCCATCCTCAGAGCAAGTCAGAGAAGAATGTTTACTTGGGTAGGACTCTGCTTTTTTTAATTGATTTTTTTAAACAGTATAGTGGGGAATCTAGGGTATTAGTATTGAATAGTTACATCAGAAATTGAAATCTCAGTTCAGAGTCATAGCTTGAGTTAAACGCAAAAGGTGAAGATTTTCAGTCCTACAGCTAACAGTGCTGTGGAGTTCCTGGTTAAGGAGGAATCTGGAAGTTTTAAAAAAAAAAGCAGTTGCATTATTCTTGTTGTTCATTTTTCTTTTGATTTTTTTTTGAAGCCTTCAAAGTTAGGTTCCTTTGGAGGAAAGCAGTATGAAATATGGTGTGCTTAGGTATTTTTTTCTATTAAAAACGTTCCTCCAGCACGGTAACGTTTCTTTAAAATGTGGTGCATAAATAATAAAATACGTGACGGCACAGTACAAAGATTATCTTGGCACGAGTCTGGGGTGATTGAATCACTTACAGAGCTTGATACTTGTTAATGATGTGATCATTGCAAAGTGTGCCAATGAAAACTTCATACCTCACCAGTACGTGTGAGTGTAAGTTTGTTAGTGTGTTCTGTTTCAGCACATTTTCTGGTATTGGATACTATGGATACGTGAGTCTGTGGCTTTTGTGATACAGTGAAAACAGAGAGAATGGTTTCAAGAAGGAAAGGTCTCACATCCTGTTCCTTATCCTTACTGACTCTTGGCTGCCTACTCCTTTCATTTGCCTTGAACCAGTTTTGATGCCCATCCTATCACAATGATGAACTAGTTCACTAAAATGGAAGATAAGTATCCTAACAAGAAAAAAGGGAAAAGTGACCTTTTTTTCCCCTTTATTAATAAATTGTATTATCTTACCTTGTAATCTTACGAACAAGTCAGCCATCAGTGTTGGCAAGGAGTTGTGTGCACCAGACCCTTTGCTGTCTGCTTTTGGGTGCTTATAGGTGCACACAGCAGCTCTGGGGGAAACAGCAGAGGGGTGTAATGTATTTCTTGTGTGTTTGCTGCTAGCAGTATTGCAAGTTGTACCTTAGCTGAGGTGTATGATCAAACAAGGCTGTTATCTACCATGTGCATGTTCACTGAAGTGATCATAAATGCCCAGTCCCAAAAGGTACATCCTGTGGTTAAACTGTGCAGAGTGATCACAGCCAGCTGAAGTTTGTCAAAGCTTGTAGTCAATAGCTGTGGAGTTCGAAGGTCTTGAACTCCTCTTGAGTAAGTGAAGATTTGACTTACACACTTTTCAATTTAGTTGATACAGTCCATACAGCTCTCAGGCACCATCATCCTGTTTGCAAGCACAGAGGTGGGTGGGCTTGCATGAGTAGGGAGGTAGAGTCTTGTAAAGGTCACATACTCAATCACACTGTTGGCACCTCACGTCATGCTGCCTGAAGAAGACATCCTGCAGCACCACCACTCCGTTTACAACTCGTTGATCTGACTGAGCTTATGTGACGTCTCTAAATGGGAAAAGAAAGGGGAGAGTGTATCAAATCTTACTGCTGAAACTGTTAGAAAGCAGGAGGAAGCCATGATTGCAGGGAGGGACAAGCAGTGGAGGGAAGAGCAGAGAAATTCCTCTTCCTTTTAGCAATGGTAAGCTGTTAATTTATTCCAGTAGCATCATGAAACCGCATCCACCAAGTAGTGTGTAGGACTCCTTTCTCCTGTGTCAAATACAGCTGAAGACAGGTCATTAATTTCAAAGAGAGTTTGTTTGGAGTGGGGTCTGTTCTCAGTGCAGGCAGAAGGATCATTTTGGTCCTTTAAAAAAAGAAAGTAATTTTTGAAGTTTATGTCAGTCAGCAAAGTGGAGACCAACTGTTATTGCAGAAAGTGCAGCTGCTTAGAGATCCAAAACATTACGAGATAATTGTGGCTATAGCTACGCTCTTCCCTCTGTGGTGTTTGCTTAATGTTTTCTGTTACTAAAAACCAGTATGTGTTCAAAGGTGCAAGAAATTGTTCATCTCTTATAAGCATGACTATTGCTTGTGCTGTCGGAGGAGAGCACTATGGGTACTATAGTCTTGTTGATCAGAATTTTGTGATCCTGAAAAATTTTTGATTTTGTGATCAAAAATCCCCTTTTGTAAAGATAGCCCTGTAACGTTTAGTACTTTTGTGCTTCAGATCAATGGGGATGTATCCCTACTACACCTTCCTCCATGGCACTGTGTTTCAGCCAAAGGAAGAAAGTGTGTAAATTGTGTGGAAATTACTAGGAAAATAGATTTCCTATTTGCCTGTGAAGAAAATGGTTGGGTTTAGTAAAAAGCATCAAATTGTTCATGGAAGACAAGCAAAAGATGAATGAAGCTCTTCAGAACAGTAGTTCCATTTAAGATGCCTGTATGTATCAACATACTGTTGTTTAGTATTTCATCTTTTTAACAATATCCCTTTCCCTCCACTTCTTACAATTGACTCTTTCATTTTCTGCAGGTAGTTCAAAATGTTCTGAGCGCTGAATTTGCTGAAGATCAGAAGAGGGGGTCATCTCAATGCTATGCCTGGAGGACTCCAGTCCTGGGCTTCTCTCTGCCTTCCAGTAGCTATAAAAATTCATTTCCCTTCCCCCTCTCCTTGTCTGTTTGCAGGTTATCTTGACGAATCAGATTACCACATCACTGAGCAGTGGCCCTTCGATCCAGGCAGACCTGGTGTCTCCAGCTGATGATTTGTCCCTGTCTGAAGGTAAGAAATCCCTTCTGTCAGAACTGAAACTCTACACTGACACAAATCCACACTGTAACTTGCAGTCTTCTGTTGAAATACAGGGGGCTGAGAGAGTCGAATTATCAAGTCTAACTTAACACAGCCTTGAAACAAAATTATTTTCCAGTTTCTCTGAAAATCCATTTATAAATAAAAAGAAAGTATGTGGAGTAGCTAAAAGGATCGGACACTTTCTAAAGGCTGGGAATGAATTTATGAGCCATGTCAGTTTCTCAGCATTGTACTGTCACTCAAGTGCATTTAAAGCATTATTTTCTCAGTCTTCTAAAGTTGCTGCAAGAGTAAATACACAGGCTAGTCTGCAAATTTCATCTTATCTAATGATTATCAGTGATTCCAAAGAGAATCAACTGGTTACAAAGGAAGGAAAGCTAATCCTCAGTCCTGTTCCTTGAATTACCCTTGTCTGGTTTTCAAGTACAGTGCCTCAGACTGCATCTCTCTGTTGTGTGAATGTAATATGGGGATTTTTATGATGCCATATGTTACTTTACATCTTCGTGCTTCTATTTTCTGCACAGAATTATAGAAAAGCACTTTTTTTGAGTAATAGTGAGGACTTAGTGTGCTAAGAAGAAAACATAATTCTGAATCAAAGTTTACAAAGTAATAGCATAATTTTGGTTTTCCCCACCGGCGAAGAATAGGCAGAGTACCCTCATGACGGTCAGATGCAGAAAAGTTTGTTATTTACTGTTCAGTTCATGTACAGACCCAAATGTGTGATGCAGAGCAATGCTCATCTTCCTTGCAAAGGCATGAGAATTGCATGTAGACTTTCCACTTTGTTTAACATGGGTATTTCCCCTCTTTGTCTCCTTGCTGCGATTTCTGGTGGTTCTGGTCAGATTCTCTGTGTTCTGGTTGACCACAGAGTCATCCCAAGCTTGTCTGATTTAACACGAGTAAGGCTTGGTAGCAAAAACAACTAAGCAGTGGTTAAAACTGACATTATTTCTGCAACTCGTTTCAGTGGACAAGAGAAAGAGGTTGAAGATCTGTTTAAACAGAATTTCAGGGAGTAGCAATGCCTTAACACTGATGTATTTACTTCATAATTTTGTCAATAGGGGCTTGGTAAAGCGTGGCTCATTAAATAATTTTGGAATTGTCCTTGTGGCTTTTATTGGCTCCACACATTGCCAAAGTATCTCTGAAGTACATTGCTTGAATACTGCTCCCTACCTCTGGCAGAAAGAGTTGAAATATGGTAACTACATTTGGAAGATAAAGGCATAGTTTTTCACCCTTATGATTTCCTTCTTGGCACAAAGTTGTTGTGCATTGTCTTATTAAATGTTCTTGATCACAGTACTTGTGCTTCTCTTTTTTCTTTAGAATTGCTATGTATGAGTTCCTCTGAAAAGAAAGGCACAGCTGACTCTGAAGTGGGAGTAATAACGAAATATATTTTCAGTAAAACATATTTTTGTCCTGTGGTTAAAATATTTGAAGATACTTTGGAAAAACACATGGAATAGTTGAAGTGTTTCTAAATTTCCCAGCACATATGAAAGATTCTCAGTGCTGTGTATGAGCCGTAGTTCAAGAGTATTCTGGAATCAGAACTATGCAAGAGATGGCATGATGATTTTTCTAGCAGTTACAGGTTATTAGTGAAGCTATCATGTTGTGCCTAAACTACCACCACTGCTTTTCACCTTTTAACTTAAGAATGAGTTAAAATGTATTGGTGCTCTGTGTTTTATTCCTTTATTGCTCTCATTCCTTGTTTTTAATTAAGGATCTGAAGTGGTAAAATGTGCTAGCATCGCATGTTGAAAATGGACACGTTTGCTTTGCCACAGGACAAGAACAGTGCTGGCTCCTTCGGTAATTCAAGTTTTATCAAGGGATGTAGGGCTGATAAACTCCTTTCCTTCTCTCCCTTCCCTTCTTTCTTGACTAAGATTGGTACAGCATTTACTTACTGTGTTGTGTAATGGAAGAACACAGTGTATCTCCACACTGTGTACTTTTCTCCTTGTCTTTCTGACTTATAAAATGGCTGCTTCTGGATTTCCATTTTTCATTGCTTTTAACCCCTGCCGTCTATCTGTGAGTAAATGTGGAATTTCAGGCTCATTCAACATGTGATTTCCGTGTTTGTCTTCCTACCAAAAGACACAGGTGTGCCCAGTGTGTTTTGGTGGGTTCTTTTAACATCATGGTGTTGACCTGTCCTGAGAAAGTTCCCCCTTAATGTATTTGATGTTAGCTCTTGAACAACCTGAAAGCAGCAATAAACTTCTGATAATCTTTCGTACTTTCAGAATCCTAAATTAATTAGTCTTCTAGAGTTAGTATGATAGCAATAATACTTACTACTCTTTTACAGCTGTAGAATTTATAGGAAAGATTAGTTAGGTGAGTGGCCCAAGTGCACAAAGAATATATATTGCAGAGTCAGGAATAAGAGGCCAGATTTGTGACTGCGTTCTTAACCTCATTGTTCCTTATCACTCATCACCAACGAAAGCTGAATTTGAACCAGTGACCTAGATGTGAAAGGACCCATAACACATTATTAGTCCTGTAAGCAACTCAGACTGCTTGGTTTGTATATGTTTAATATGTTATTTTAATTCTATCTGAAATCAGAGTCCCTTCACTATAAATGGTTTGCTAAAGAGGGTAATCTTTCTTAGATAGAGGCAGAAATGAAAATTTCAAACTGAATGTGCTGTTAGAAAGAAGCGGAATGTTACAGTGTCCTTTGTTTTTGCTTCTGATTGAGCTTTAGAAGGGAATTGCTTGGGTTATGTGTTAGGTTAGGCAAGAAACCAAGGAAGCTGTTCATCTGATGTGTGACAGAAAGTTAATCTGATGAACAAACTGAAAGGACATTGTCAAGCTGTTTCAGGCTCAGAGCTTGTGTTCTGTAAAGTTGTAATCTAGTGCATGAAAACTTGTGTCCCAAAAATATGTTAGATTTTTATGAGACCATTAATGGATTTATAAAAGCAGTGCTGGCTGTAAAATCCCACGACTTATGTAGCAATGTAAGAATTCATGAACTGTTTGTTGGTATTTCTTGTAGGAAATGGTTATATCCAGTTAAATTCCCAGATCTGTGCATACTTCTGCTTCCAGATAGACAAAAAAAATTTGCATGGTTTGCCACAAATAAAAGTGATGAATAAAATACCAAAGTTTCTCTCCTTACAGTCTGTGTCCTTGCATTCATTTGGCCTTTACATACTTGTCAGATTATCAACTGAAGGAGTTAGGACTAATAATATTTTTCTCCAGCTCTAAAATTCTCAGACATGTAAGGCTGTCACTTCTTCCCTAGGAACCAAACTCAATTTTTACTTGTAACATCACCATTCTTACAAAGCCATCTCTCAAACCTTGTCATCAGAGGGGATAGTCTGGAGGATGATGGTGGACATTGCTGTTTCACTTCCATCCTTGCTTTGTGGAATAGCCTCTGTTTAGTTCTTCCAAAGACAACCTGGAGAAGCCTAAAGTTATTTTACATTGCAGGGGTGGTCAGACAAGCCCAGGAGTATCCTAAGAACTAATGCTTTATCATTTAAATATAAAAAGTAGCTCTTACCCAATTAAAATAATGTATTTAATTTTAAGAAAATGTTCAAGCTGCATTAGGCTACATGAACAGTAGAAATATTTTGTATGACTGTTAATGGATTTTTTTAAACAAGTTATCTGTGGCTGTGACTGTACTATTTTTGCTATTTTTGTGCAGTTCACATGACTAAATTTTACATAATATAAAAAGTCTTTAGAAACTAATTCTAAGCCTGTGTATTTTAGGACTAGGTGAACAGGGAAATTTGTGTTTCATTTGTGTGCTGCAGAAATAGGACAAGATGACCTGCTTGAGGTCCCTTCTAGTTCACCAGTGCCTGTGCTATTAATGTATTTGCCAGCTGCAAGCTCTGACTTCCTCTCACAGACATGAAAGCCAAACTCCATCTTTCTTGGAAAAAATTCAGGGGTGTGTTGGTATGAACAAGAACAGTATCCCCCTCACAGCCTGCGCGAAGTGTCAAGTGAAAAAAAAGGAATGCTGTCTTGGGCTTCTTCAGTCTCAGCTAGTACTTTCAAATATTTGTTTGAAAATGTCAGAATTATTTTGTGTTTAAAATTGTCTCTAAACTTGCACTAGATCTTGGGAGGCCAGTGTTCAGTCTTCTGCCATTTCTGTTCATCAAGTGGTTTGTCATAGCATTGTGTATTTTTAGTGCACAGTGTGAGCAATGAGTTTAGTCTTTTCATCTTTGTTGCTCTAATCTTGAATTCTTTTAAGCTGTTGAGCAGAAGTAGACTTTTGTGTTTTGGAGACTGGAGAACACTAAGCTACCGCATTATCTCCCACCCACAGGCTTTTCCTACTTTAGTTTAGGAGCAGAAGGTTTGAAGCTGGAATCTTCAGCTTCTCTTCCTTGCTTTGCTCTTGATCCCTTGACATATTGTGGTTAAATTATTTTATTCTTCCAGCCTCAGTTTACCTTTTTTTATAATTTGTGGCTTTGTTTTTATTCTGCAACTTTTTTTTTCTCAATATTTCAAGATATTCCTGTAGGGAAAATAATGGATTGACCTTCTCTTTACCTCAGTAAGATCAGTTCTGTAGCTTATTACTTCTTTCTCTTCAAATCTCCTTTTTTCAGTCCTGGTGCCAAATGGAGTGAAAACACTGAAGGAATTATCAAGTGAACTGAGGAGCCCCCAGAGATCAGAGGCTGTTGGTTGGTTTCGGTTTGTTTATTTATTGATTTATGTGTACACTTAATACTTAGGGCTGGACCCACAGGTGACTTAATTAAAATAAAAAAGAATATTCTGTGAAACATAAACGTACCTGTTTTGCAGGAGCCGTGAGCTTATGAATCAAGCAGCTGTTAAACAGGTTTCTAAAACACTTCCTCCTTGTAGTTTAAAAACTCATGCAGGATACTTCATGTCCTTGTGAAGTTCTCCAGAGTGATAGGAATTTAAATGCATTGGAAACTATCATAACAGTTTGGCATGTTTTAGGCCGTTAGTATTTTAGCTGAATGCTCTGTAAACTGATTGTAGTCTGGTTTACACAATTTTGATTGAAAGAGGAGCTAGTTTGTATTGGATCATAGAAGCAGTATGTTAGTTAATTATAATACATTTTTAAATAGGACATAAATTAATATCATATCATTTTAATATGAATTCACTCTGATTTTCTGAGACCCAAGTATTTGAGAATAGTTACTAAGCCCCCTTTATTGTTTTACCATTATGGTATAATCTGTATGGAGCTCACTAGCGTGTTGAAAGTCCTGAACCTGGCATTATGTAAGAAAGGTCTTTTGATTGTGACCCCTTATATGGACCCTGTGAAACTTAATGAATTTTAAATATGCAAAAAGGCAATGAGTGCAAATAACGCTAATGGTATTTGCAGATTGTTTGGAAGGTGAATTCCAACGATTAAACCATATCTATGCATACTGAAGAGTAAACTTCGCTCAGTAAAAAGCTGAGACTAGTGTGCAGGTGTGAACCCTAAAAATTAAAGCACATTCCTGTAAAGATAAGGAGGGGACTATATCATTGTATATAAATATCTAAAGGGAGAGCACCAAGAGGATAGAGGCAGGCTCTTCTGGGTGGTGCCAAGTAACAGGACAAGAGGCAATGGGCAGAAACTGATTCACAGAAAGTTCCACCTGAACATGAGGAAGAACTTCAGTACTGTGTGAGTGAGCATGCACTGGAACAGATTGCCCAGAGAGGTCATGGAGTCTCCCTCACTGGAGATACTGAAGAACCATATGGATGCAATCCTGTGCCATGTGCTCCAGCATGACCCTGCTTGAGCAGGGAGGTTGGACCAGGTGATTTACTGTGGACCCTTCCAGCCTTACTCATTATGTGATTCTGTGATTCTCTAATGCAGTTCTCTTCTTGGTTTATGATTTATGGAGATAGGGAAGTGCTGCAGTATAGCTTTTGCTACATGATTTTGCTACAGTCATGATGATATAGGGAAGCATAGTGAGATTTTCCTCTGTGTTTGCTTTGATATGAATTACTATTCTCAGCTGATGGTTTGTTTGGCACTCATGCCCAACATCAGGAACCCTTCCATGATGGGTCAGGAGAGCTCAGTGAGCCACAGGATTTTGCCTTCATGTCTGAGCCTTGGGCATCTCTGACTTCAGTGTCGGAGTAGTTAGAGTTGCTTAAGTCACTGGTTCTCATTCATGTGAGCTCAGTAATGCAACAGCTGGAGTAGTTTCTTTTTAATTCTTTATTTTGCTGCTGGACTTCATGTCTCAGCTGCATGTTAAGAATCTGCTCCAGCAGAGACCCTGTAATCCTCTTCACCAGCTAACAATGCTGTGGGAAGCCTTTTATTCCTTCAGGCTCTTCTGTCTTTGAGTTACTTCTCCAGCTTTCATGAAAAATGATTGTTAGCCTTACATACTCTCAAAGATGAGAAGGAGCTCATCTTCCTTAACCTGCTAGAAGACAACATAGTAAATCCACTTCAGGACAGGTAAACAGAGGGCACCAAAAAAAGGAGCAACCTTGATAAAACTCATTAATACATGTTGTAGGGAAAAACAAGCCTCCTCTGAATAGGATTTCATTCTTGTGCTTGCTCTATATTCACATTTCTTGTAACTGTGCTCTTAACAGTAGTGGAGTCTGCACTCCTGTGCTTCAGTGGAAGGAAAAAAGCCCTTCTGGTTGTAGAGAACAGCACAAGGAAGTGCACCATCATTACGGGGCCTGGAACAAATGATATTAACCATTAGGGGAAATGATACTGCGATTGTTTCTACATGAGGCAGGGTTGTGGTGGTGTATGGAGCAGTTAGATTTCATTATTACAGTTGTCATGTTCACTAATTTTGATGCTATATTTCACCAAGTGGGAAGTAGTGACATAATAGCATCCAGCCAAATTTTAACGGCTTTTTAATCAAAAGATAGATCTCTCAGTAAAACAGTGTTGCAGAGACTGTATGTGTCTGTGGAAGCTCCAAGTCAAATGACATATGCATAATCATTTGATCTAGACTACAGAAAGTTTGAAAACTGTCAGCAGGAGCATTCAAAGACCTCTATATATCAGTTTAAGAGAATCTCCATTCCTCATATCCTAATTGACACGATGAGAGCATATGAAGTTTTACTGCTTTGTTGTGGTTTCTTTCTGGAGACGTGATATGACTTACAATCATTAATCAACAATTTGTAATCCAAAAACCCTTCAGGTACATTTGCTGGGAATCATTCATCTATATAATGAGAAGCACAGTAACAGGAGTGATTACAGTCATAGTTGAGTGGTTAGAAGTTGCCGCCTCTCAGCTGCTAAGTGACTTACCTCCACTGAGAAAAAGTGTGACTGAGTACGTGTTACACCTTCCAGTGCAAAGTAGAATGGGTTTCCATGAATCCTGCTGCACACACCGGCTTACTCCTGTGTTCCTCTAACTGCAGTAAGCTCGTAAGCATGCATGGGTCAGGCACTGAGTTTCAGCTGATGGCATATAGCTGTAAAGTATTGTAACAATTTGCAGTTGGTCATTTCCTTATTCCCTAAAAATGTTTAAAAGTAAGATTAACTCATATTTCAGTGTGGGTGAACATAGAACTTTTTACTGTGGTCCTGCAAATCAGTGGTTTCAATCATGAGGCCTGGCTTGGCTCTTGAGTTCCTTCTACAGCCCTACACATTGCACCTCCATGTTGGTGGAATTTACCTTTCAAATTACATTGTAAAAAAATGAATTCAAGGGTGAAAAAGAGATAAACACCACTTGTCCCTGTGCGCAATGACCAATTAAATTCTGTCTTAACTCACTGTGGGTTATCGTTAAATCTCTACAGAGGCTGAGGAAAAAATACTCATCAATCAGTAGCATTCAGTCTCATTTTTTCTGGAGTTTTATAATACTGGCACTGGATCTTTATTCTGATGGAGCTGGAAGGGACCAGAAGGATTTTGCTACATGGGAAAACATCACTATGGGAATTACATTTGGCTTGAGGCATTACATGAAACATGTGGCTCACCTGCAGAACTTGAACCAGTTAAGAGTGACTTGAGGTGTGAATGGTATGCCAAAAGGGAAGGCAAGGGCGAGGGGACAGAGGATCATTTTACAGTCTCATGCCTATATTCTAGTTGCAGTTCCAGCTGGGTTTCCTCTGGGTTTGCTGCAGGATGTTTGAAAAAGTGGCTCCTTGTTAGTCTCAGGCAGTCTCTATGATTGATGATTCCCCTTAATCATAAATAGAGCACATTGGTGTTTCTGCTTAATTTGTGTCTATTTCCTGCTTTATTATTGCAATAATGATTTATTGTCTTAAATGATGGAAGTTTATAACCTGTTCGCCTTTTTTGGGGGTTGAAACTGGGTGCTCTGGCATGTGAATGAACTTCTTCCCAGTGACAGTCTGCTCCTAAAATGTTACATGGAAACCCAAACATAACACAACAATAAAAGACAGTATACAGTTGGTGCGTTATTTCTTAATTTAATTTAAAAAGGGAGCTGGAGCATGAGCAGATTTTGCGTGCTTCAAATGGAAAAAATTAATCTAGTTTGGACTCTTCTAGTCTTCTCATCATATCAGTTATACCAAAAAATAAAAAAAGAAGCATTCAGAGGAGAGCAACCCGAGTGGTCACAGTGCAGTACAGGAAGATGGGTGAAGAAATGGTAGAAAGAGGAAATGCCTGGAGTTTAACAAAAGGAAGGCTATGTTTTTACTAATTTCTGCTCTCTGAAAATGTCCTGCTGTTGCTCCAGTCCCTCAGGCAACCTACAGAATATTCCTGCATGAGCTGATGCCTAGCTAGCACCAGGAAGGGTAGAAAAGACAATGGTTCAAGTATGAATAGCTGCACTGTTAACAATGGAAAATTTGTCACGAAGAAAGCAAAACAGATGCTACTACTGAGTATGCAGCCATGATTCTTTAGGAGTAATTTGAGCCAGTCTGATACCTGGCAGGGGAGTTCTTGTTTCAAGCTGGCATTGGATATGCAAGGCAGTGGTTTGGGTACGTTTTAGCTGAATATCCGGAAGTTGTTTCTGAGCGCGAAATCTGTTAGGCCAGCTGTTCCTAAATGGTTTGTGTTTGTGCCTCTGTTTTTGGTGGTGAACTCACCCCAGCCAAGCTTGCGACCCTAAAGACTAACATAAACAATCACATCTCTGTCAGTCTTGCGACCCCACTCTGTGCGACTGTGACCCTGCTGGAGGTTACAACCCCCGGATTGGAAATTGTTGGGGTAGCCTGTCAGATAGTCCTGCTGGGGGAGTGCTGATATGCCCCATCCAGGCCAGGATCATCACAACAAATGCCTTCAGATCTCACAGTAATTTGTAGGCCCCTGCCACCAGTCTGAGAGTGCAGCTTATTAGAGCTGACATGTCACTTTGGTACATCAGGAACATCTCGGGGATCAAAAGGTCATAGTCCTCCCACGCTGCCGCAGTCTTTCTTCATGAACTCGCCTCTCCGTCTTACTTCCCTGTCAGTTGGTTGGCAGTGAGCCCCAGCGCCCTCGTGGCGCGGCTGACTCGGCCACGGCTGCTGGATGGGTACCAGCTGCAACTTCTGCCACAAGCCACCCTTCCCAGAACTGTTCTCCCTGAATACTCTTTGCCTTAACGAAAGGATTAATGTCTGTCTCTCTCTGCTGAAATAATTAAAAGTTATGTTCAAAATAATTAAAAGCTATATAGGGCAGTGTTAGTGGAGATGGGCTAAGCCTTCCCCTGTATTTTGTAAAACTTAATTCTGTTATTCTTATACCTGGGCATATGGGCACAGTCTTACAGATGTAGAATGCTGATAGAGAAATAAACAGAAGGTAGCCTTATATGATGGCTGGTGTAACCTGCAAAGGCTAAAGTCTTTGATAAGCCATGCAAACAGCCTTTTTAACATACAGTGACAAGTTACGGATGTCCTAATTAGACGTGATTTTTAAGCCTTGTTCTGCCACAATTTTAAATAGAGTTTATAAACAAAACCAAAAAGAGATTTCAAATATGTTCTTTTGAAAGCATTCATTACCATAATGGAAAATAGTGACGTTTTAATAGCTAACTGATAGTCCAAGGCCAGTGACTTGATAGTTTACAGGCATGGAAGTTTGACAGTGGCATTGTTGTGTAAATCCAACAAGGGGAGGAGCTTGCAACAGGTGATTTATTTTTACTTACATTTTTGTCAGTAGATCCTGAAAATTGCCAATGATGGCAAGGAGAGGAGGATATGGTGCAGAAAAATATTAAAATTGCTTATCATTTGGATAAAAGCCTGCATTGCATAAAATTAGCCCAGAATTCAGTCTGTGCAAGTCTAGTTTCAGAGCTCTATGTGGAATGCTTTGTTTAAGGATGTTGCTGGACTGGTTTTCTGTCAGGCAGGTACATAGAAAGCATTACACTGAAAATGAGAGCGGCGAAGTCAAGTACTGTGTAAGCCACTCAAGTAAATGGTCAGAAAATCTGATGTTATAGGCTGGTTACTGTACATGTACTGTACAAAAGAAAAAATTGATTGAAACTTTGTGTCTGTAACTTGATCGTCCCTTGAACACTAATTACATGTCAGAAAATGGAGCATAAAGTCTCCTCCATCTGTCCAGGTTGGATTTGGTGCACAAAGGAGCATATCCAATTCATAGTACCTCTTAGGTAATCAGATTAATATCTCCCGAACTGAATTTACCCTTTTGATAGTCAGGCTTTCATATGCTATGTTTTGCATATCACGTTCTGTTGAAGTTCTGTGGCTTTTCAGTAATTTCCTTGAAATCTATATGTGGTATGTCTGCCCTCTTTTAAGCTGTTCTTGGGACATGCATCAATTAAGTATGTTCCTGGCACTCCGTTAATGGCAGTTTCCCTAGAGTCAAAAACTGCTCCAAAACCTGAGATCATTTGTTTAATTTAAAAGCAAAAGAGTATGGAACTACAATTTCAGGCTTCAACAGCTATGCTTCTGTAGCTTTGAAGGAATGGAGGAAAAATCTTGATGTCTTGCACACAAAATAAATAAATTCTTGAGTTCTTAAAATATCTGATTCCATCCAGTTTTTTGCTTCCCTTGCTTATCTTTCAATTTTCATTCTTTTTTTTAAATAGCAGATTTTTGACTTGTCGAATTTCATTGTTTATTGATTTTGCTTAGCGAAACAGAAGGCTGGATTTTGTAATTTGGGTCTAAGGAAGAACTGTAAATTATGCAGGATGGAGCTTAATTAAAATTTATATTAAGCAATCTTAATACAGAGTTCTGTTTCAAGTGTTTGAAGCTTTTGGCTCTAGGACATTATGGGAATGTATACTGTATAGGAGGTCCTATATTTTTTCAAGTAAACTGAAAGCAGAGATACATAAACTCACGTGTTCAACCAGCTCCTCCAGTAAGATTCATTTTGTACCTCAAATTTCTCCTAGCCTGCATCTGCAGTGGTCTTTTCGCTGAGATTTTGAAACTAGTCCTCAGTGATCTTTGCTTGCTGCATGTTTGTTCATTATGTGGGGTGGTTTTGATGTGCACGAACTAGAGAAATTTTATAAGAAATTAAACCAGAAGTTTTGCTGCTAGCTAGCTCTGTGCTATCCAGTAGTGCTCAAAGCCATCGTGAAGGCAGAAGAATCTGAGCCAATTGCCGGTCATCAAGCCACAGCCAGAGCAGGGACATTCTCACCAGGGAACCAGAGCAGGCGAGTTTGGAACAGAACAATGATGCACTTACAGGGTAGTTAAAGGGGGATCAACACCAACTCCTTTGGTTGTCTGACACTGCTGTTCCAAATTATTCGCTAATGCGGACTTGCTTCTTAAACAAAAATATGAAATGTTTTCTCTTGTGTGTTTTTGTGTGAGTCAGGCGATATAGATGGCTTCTAAAGATCAGTAGGAGGGGTTAATAATAAGCTGTAATGCCTGTTGCCTGACTTGTGGTTACTGAACTCAGGTAATGCTTGATCACAAGAAACAACAGTATGCATTTCAGCAGGGTAACAGTTCAAATCCTAGCTGATGGGATTTGACAAGCTCATTTGTGCTGAAGCCTGAGCTGCCATGTCTTTCATTTACTGTTGCTTATGCTATGAAATATGACATTTTGTCTCTCTTTGGCCTACAGTCACATCTCAGAGGCAGTAAACATTTGCCTCAAGTACCAAATTCCTGGGTCCAGTCATCAGCAGCATCTGCTGCTGAATGATCTTTCATAAATACCACCCAACCTCACTTTTCCCTTGCTGTCCGCTCTGTTTTAGCTTCAAACTGATAATGTTGCTGTTCTGTTTTAAGACTTGAAACGAGGCCTGTCATGTTTGGGAGTTATGCTACCCACTGAAAACTGCTACCCACTGAAGGACGAGTGACTAAGAAGATGAGCCTGCAGGGGTTTTTAGAGCTTTAGAAGTCTGTAAATCTTTTCTTGTTAATGTGTGGTAGGAATGAAGTTTAGGACAAACTTTAGTGCCTTCTAAGCTAATATAGTGCCTGGCAGTGACCGAATCTGAATCTCAAGAGAAAAGTTCACAGTGGGTTCAGGTTAAATGCCAAAAACCTCATGGAGCCTTTGGTTTGTTCTTTTGACTGTGCACCAGAATCATGCAAACTAGCAAAGACTGGTGACATTATTTTCCTCCTGGTTAGTATTAGGTAACTCTGAACAGCATGGGATCAACGTGTCAAGTCCTTAATGGCTTTTGGCCAAGTCCTTGTCGTGGCTTACCATCCAAAACTGCCCAGTTCTGCTTTTCCTGAGGGTGCATCTGCTTCTTAGTCACTGCTGTGATGGTTATGTGAGCTAGCGTGAAATGAGCTGTTGGGATCCAAAGGGTTCCAGCAGCAGATGAGTCACAGAGGCAGAGAGGTCAGCACAGGCTGATCTTTCTAGTATTTACCGTGCACAGTCTAGATGTATCCTGAGATGAACCTTCCTTCTGTTAAAATGGAATGCCTAAATGAGAAGATCCTGTGGGTTAAGAGGAGGTTCTATCACCTTAGTGCCATTCTGACAGTGTAAAGGACTTGGAAAACTTGTTTTAGGGAGCTGTGGATTTTCCTTAGGGATACCTTGTTTTCCTTGTTTGTTCTAACAAGGTATTTGTGTCCAGCAGGCTGAATAGTAATTGAAAGCAAGTTGAGTGGTATGTAATTTGTGCCCATGAAATATAGGACAATTTTGAGTTTATTATAGCTTCATCCCAGGATTGGATGGTTCTTTCTAAGGTTGTAGGAAGTCACCTGCATTTTGGTGTAGTGCAGTTTTGAATCAAAAGCATTTTGAACAAATAAATAAAGTAATGATTGCAACTTTGTGTCTGCAAAACAGTGGATTTTCAGTGTATTTCTACACAAAAAAGTACTTATTTTGATTGTGCTGAAAATTTTTGTGACAACTGTGGTATAAATGGAAACAAAAATGTGTTTTATCAGAAGTAACATGTTCTGTGGAACTGTGTTTTTGCTGGTAAAATAAAAATCTTGAACACAAAAAGGAGACAAGGGAGAGGTTCTTGATCATAACTAGAGACGTGCTAAACAAAATAACATCTGGGTTGTTGTCTGTTGTCTGTTGAGTTTCTTTTTTTTTCTCTCACCATTCTTGCACCCTCCCAACTAAAAAAATGTTTTGCAAGGTTTTACTTTTGCTAAACCAGTGAAGAATAAAACAAAAATAAAACTGTTCCTCAGTTGGCCTTGTTTCTTTGTTCCATATGAAATTACGTGGTGTTTGTCTTGCATTTTGCACAGGTACCTGTGGTAGTGGTGTGCCATATTCTAATTGCTCTGATAAACAATACCTGGCCAGTGGTTGCCCTGCATATAGCGGTGAGCAATTCCTACTCTCAGTGGTGCCAGTGAAAATGTTTGAGAGATTGCTGTCCAGTTCCAGCAGTTTAATTGCTAATGATGTGTTATTGCTTCAGAATTTAATAGCTGTTTCTGGTTATGATAGAGTTGATTTAAACCTGCAAGCTTTTTAAAACTGTGTTTGTTGCTTCCTCTTTGCAGTGTGGTTTCCTCCTTTGCTACCTTCAAAACATTGTGGTCCAGGGTATTGGGTGAGGTGACATGTCCTATTTACACTCAATTGGAAAAGAATGCGTCATGGGCACTTGAAGCTCTCTGGAGTTTTCTTAGTTCAGATGCTCAGATGTGGCTTCCTGTCATCACCTGATTACTTACTTTGAATGCTAAAATAATCTTGCTACCTTTAGTATTATTGTCTCAAACTTAAGAAGAGGACAGGCATAGATTTTAATGTTATCTCAATGTGCTGTCTCTTGTGGAGCGAGCACGGCGATCATCAAAATGTTACACGGCATACTCCCTCATAGTTAACCTCAGAAGAAAGCCTTTTGTTTGTCTCACCAGCTGCCTCTGCTGCCTTTCCAGTCTCCATCTCCAGGGACGCAATTCCATATTGATTCAATATTGAGGCAATCACACTCTTATCAACACACAGGTCTTTCAAACATAAAATCAAGACATCAAGACCCAGTGATACCAAGCCACATCAGTAAAAAAAGATAGGAGGGTCTGAATGGAAAATATTTTTTACCCCTTAGTCTCATAGAATCTTGTGATGCCCTGACTGGTTGTGGTCGGTATAAACTCTTCCAGCCAAGGTCTTGTGCCTTCAGTGTCTGAGCTGTAATAGCCCTGAGTGTCTTGTTACTATTAGCTAATAAACCAAGTGGTGGTAATTTTGTTCTTCCATTTTGTCTTCCTCTGGCTTGACCATGTAGTGGCAACAGAGTTGATGGCAAGTATTCTTCCTCTTCCCTATTTCCAACAGTATTAAAGCTGTCCTGTTCTTGAAGGTTCTGCGATCAAAATTGTGATAACAGAACAAATAGGCCAGGAGACAAAACTTAAAATGTTTGTCTAAATCTCTCAATTCACCAGCCCTAAAAATGGCCTGCCATGCTTTCATGCCATTTCCCAATTCCTTGCAACAGGAAGCATCAAAACAGCCATATAGTAGATGTGTTTAGTTGGAGGGCTCACGATCAGCTTCTTGTCTGATGGAACTACAAAATTCAACATACTAAATAGTGTCATTCATTATTTATCCTCAGAATTTTTGCAGAAATGTGTCAAACACAGCTCAGCAGGATTGCTGCAGCCTACCTGTTTGAAAGCAGCTGGTAATTTGAGGTGCCTCGGGTTCTGGAGTCTATGTTGAGGTGGCTTAAAGGGAATAAAAGTTTTCTGTTTTGTTTTGGTTTTGGCTTGTTGTTTTATTGTACAAAATCAAGGATTAAAAAAGCAGACCCTTCACATTAGGCTTCTGGATAAATTGAAGTACTAAAAAATGTTTTCCTGTACTTGTTTTCTTATTTTTAAAATAACTGTACTTTCTTCCCTTACCCTTTTTTTTCCTTTCTATGACAGTCCTCAGTATCACTTTGAGATTCTTTTGTATTTCCTTCTGCATTTTTCTGACTGCCTGTTTCTTTCCTTTCATCTACACTCTGAACACAACAGATTGCCCAGAGCAGTTGTACTGTCTGTCACCAGTGGTTTTCAAAATCTGGATAGGTAAAGGCCTGAATAAGTTGGTCTGATGTGGCTGTCCCAGATACAGGAGGCAGGAGGTGGGATGAGAAACCTGAAGTCCCTTCCAGATGGAAATATTCTTGGAGCTTATGATGCTACATTTTTGTCTGTTCTGTACTTTTCTTTATTACTGTAATTTTTAATATATGCTCTTTTTTGATGTGCTACGTTTGTTATACCTATTTATCAATTTATGGAATGGTTACACATTTTGATGAATCTCTAATAGACAAGGATCTTAATTCTCCTAATAGCTAATTCCCTAATTATAAATCTACTTACTTTGATGCTGTTAAATGTGCTGATGGTTTGAAGATTATCTTTTCTGCCAACTCAGGTTAGTAAATACTTAATAAATTTTGAGATGGAATAGTGCTGTTTGAAGGCAGGAGTAGAAAAAATATTTTTTCTTCTGAAGCCTTCTCTCTGATTTTAGAATGTTTTGAAGAGAACTTGAAGAAATTCTGGTGGTTTTTTTCCCCCAAATCTGAACTCTGCAGATAGGATAATTCTTTTCCTCTTGAAATGAGCAATGAATTTTTTAATGGAAAACCTACTTTTGTTGGTAAGCCCCAGGTAGTGATTAATAGCATACATACAGACCTAGGACATCCCTAATTTTGGCCTAATGAGAGCTCTGGCCTGCCAAATCTCTTGCAGTACACATCCCCTTGTAACTCACAGCCCACTTCTTTCCTCTCATATTAATCCCAGGATAACATTAAACTGCCAGTAAGTTACAGCCCTCAAATGTTGACATTCCTTGAAAAAGTAACTGGGCGTAACATCAGCAATGAACTTACTGTAACTAACCAGATGTAACCAAGGTGTGTTTAAAGAGACTGTTTTAAATCCCACCTCATGGTCAACATTAACGTTTTCCTAGCACCTAATGTAGGCTAGATGAAAAGAATTTTGGTGCTTTCAGGATATTGACAGAAACAACTGTTCCTTCTACTTACATCTGTAGTTAGGAAAATATTTGCTGAAAACAGACTGTACTTTTTAATATATTTTAGTATTACTGTAAGGCACTAAGCTGATCTCTCAGCAAACCATAGTCTCTTTCCTCTTGTCCTTGGACTGTTGAACACAAGCAGTGGTGACGCAAGCTGTTCTACTGGCTTATCACTGTATGTCAGCTTTGGTCTGGAGACTCCACATCCCATCACTCAGCATGGAAGCTCAGGCTCTCATTTAGTCCTTTGCTGATTGTCTGAAGTTGTTGTGAAGGTCATCGATGATGTAGATCCTGCAGTATGCAGTGAAACTGGTAAGTTGGCAAATTCATTTTGCATCAGACTGTAAACAGCTGTCTGATGGTTATGACATTCAGCTTCTACTGACCTGTCCTGGATGCAAACGAGTGACCTAAAGGCGAAACATTTCTCCTACATCCAGTCAGTTCCTTGACTTAGGCCAAGCTAATGACCCAACAGTAAAAACTGTATTTTGCTCCATGGCCAAAGACTGAGTCAGAAATTCCAAGTCGATAGACCACAGTTTTTTGAACTTTAAGCACTTGGGCACAAAATGCTTGGAGAAGTTGCAGCCATAAACTGGCAGATAGACCTGATTTTCTGACCATCTCTTACTAACAGTTTCCACCAGCAGGTTACCTGTGGTTCTAGACTTACGGCCCTGTGTATGACATGTGCGTGTGTGTGTGTATACAGAGAGATATATATGTGTGTGTGCATGGGTGTGTTTATAGCAAGTAATCTTGATGCTTGTATTAGCTTGAGTTATTTCCTTGTTAGTGAAGAAGGAATGTGTGTAAGCAGAGGGTTTTGCTCCCTGTCCAGACTGTTCTCCCAGCAGGCTTACTGATAGGGTAATCCAGTATCTGTGAAGTTAGTCAGCGATGATGCTGGGGAACCTACTCCTGGCCTCTGGCTAAATCTTGGAGGAGACAGGTCACTGATAAGGAAGCATCATGCTGTTTACACTTTCATACTTGTGCAACAAATGTTGCAAAATGAAACAAAAGATAATGTAACATGGTTCTTAAAGTTTGGCCTTTGGCCCTTGGGCTTTACAGATGAGTGCCTGATGGACCAAAGGTGAACAGGGTAAGTCCATGTGTTACACTCCTCTTGACTGTATTTTCATTTCAAGATACAATCTGTTGCCCTAAAATGAAAGTTTCAATCTGTACTGAAGACAGCTGTAAATGCATGTGACTAAAACCAATTGATAAAATGGATGTCCCTATTCTCCAAAATGTCCAAATTATTTGAGGTAATAGTGCGTACAAGAACGCTGGGTTGCTAGAAAAAGGGGACACTTTCCTTCTAGATACCAGCAGCAACTAGTAACTATTTTGAAGATCAATTTTCAGTTGTGAATTTAATTCTGTGGAATAAAGCCAGATCCATTGCATCAATGTGATGGTTTCCCAGGCAATTTCCAAGATGGACAATGGGACAGAAGGCTTTCCACTTTTTGACTCGCAGCATACTTGTGGGATACCAACTTTTATGGGACATGTTCGTGATTTAACGGGTTATTCAATTTCTCTCCTTGTCTGTTTTTTAGCTCCTTTTTCAAGATTAGCCATCATTCTGTATAGTTCTACTATAGCCAAATAAAGGCAATGTAAATCAGACGAAAGAATGCAAGTTTGTGCATACAGCATAGGAAATAGCCTTAAACTATGATCCAGAGATTATCCCGGGGTGGGAAAGTAGTTGAAACTTCCTCAGCAGAAGCTGTCTTTCTAATCAGCTCTGGCCAAGAGCCTCTTGATGGGATCCTGATATGCTTTAACAGGATTTCCAAGTAGAAAGGAGGAATGCTGTTTATTTCTATACCCAGGACTGGTAAAATTCTCCTGGAATTCATGTTCAATTTTGATTCTCAGAATTTAAGGAGGATGTAGGGATACTCCAGGAGACCAAAAAAACCAGTCCATGTTGTGGAAGTCTTTTCCATAAAAGGCTTTAGGAGTCTGGTGTCAATGTGAGATTACAGTGGTAGTTATGCTTGGAATTGTTATTTGGCAGTTCAGTCTTCTTGCTTGTGTGGGCAAACATGTATGAGTGTGCAGTGACTGGAAGAAGTGGTAAAACTTCAGCCTTAGAAAGATACAGCTTCCTAGCAGTATGAGTGACAAGTTTGGAGCAGCTCACCTGTGAAGCTGATATTCAAGTTATTAATGTATTTAAGATCACATGGAACATCTGTATAGAAAGAGTCTTCAACCCATCTTCTTGAGGTTTAGACCAGGGTAGATGCTCACAGGAGACTCTTCTGACTATTATGTGCAGCCATGATTGTAGTGTAAGGGAAAATGAGACTGGAAAATGAAAGACCGGCTAAATGCAGTCTATTTGGTATGTTTTATAGATGAAGGCATAAAACTATTTTTGCAGTGTAATCATTGGGTTTCTGAACAGTTTTGTCAGAACCTGGCAAAGAAATAAATCTGTGGAAGAAATGAAGATCTGAAATCATCCTAAGGCATTAAGTAAAGTGCATACTTATAACTCTGCACTTCACTAACAATATTTATATGTTTTTCTAGAAATTTTTATAGAATATTTTCATGGAAAACTCCTCTTTCATTTTTCTAGGCATTATGCCTAAGGAGTAACTTATTCCTTCTCACTGATAGCATGTGTGTATACTGCTAGTTTCTACATGCAGTGACATGTGAGGTGCACAAACCATGTGTTGTTTTGCAACATGGCCTCATGTAACTCTGGGTTTCCGAGAAAGGATGGATGGGTGCAAATTACAGTTTCTGAATTTACAAAGTAGAACTTTTGTATAAATAGTTGTTGTGGAAGAGCTTACCTTCCTTTCTTGCTGACTCCACAGGCAGAAGTTTTCATAGCCTCTCACTTGGATGCAGCTTTTCCTGGCCACATGCTGCTCAGTCCTTTGCGTTTGTAGTGGAGATCAAAAGCATAGAAAAGCTCCTTTGAGCTGCAGCCAGTAATATTTACAAAACAAACAATCATTCACTGAGACGCTGGATGGCTCAGGAAGCTCTGCATGTTTGCCAGTGTGCTGGATGCAGAGGGCTCAAATGAAAACCACAGGTCAGGTTTGGAAGATGTGTGGTAAGGTGTGACTGCTGTCCTGTTTTAAGGGGAGTATTCAAATGGTTGATTGCTGTCACTTTCGTTATGAAAGTTGTTCACTTGTGATCTATAGGAAATAAAAATATGTCCAAAATAATACCTGCCTTTTAACTGAGTGGGATTTCTGAATTGTACTGAGGCCATCAGTGACTTCCATAGCAACAGTAAATGGGTTTACCTTTGCTGTCTGGTTCTGTATAGGTTTCTGTATAGGCAGATGTAGATTATTGGTGTGAAAAGTGATGAACCAGTACAGAAACAGATCCTGATGAGATTAGCCACTTATATAAAGTGGGATTTTATTCTTTTCTATCACGTTACGTATCATAGAACCATGTTAAAGTATGTCAGTAGATATTTTGTGAATAATGAGCATGGCCTAGCATCTCTCATCAGTCTCAAGAATCTGATCAGTTACAGGAGCAGGGGGACAAAGAATGCGTAGTCTGAGTTTCCATATAGAAGACTTCGGATTTTTTTTCTTTTGCAGAAATGGTTATCACTGTAAATATCTTGACAATAAAAGCAGTGATGATGAAAACAGCTGTTGTAGCCATGGCTTTTGAAATATTTACCAGTGTGTGAGTCCCCAGTGCCCTAGTATGGTCAGCTTGCAGCCTAGAAACACCAGGACTGGGCTGGCAGCCTGGAAGGCGATATTCAGGGAAAAGAAAAGGAGATTAGTCTTCAACATAGTAAAGTAACATCCAGTTACTTTACTATGCTATGGGCAGAGGATAGATTGAAGATGTGTTGATGCCAGGAATGGTGGTTTGTGGAAATGCCTGTGTAGACCAAGTTCTCTCAGTGGGCTATAGAGTAACTACACTGTAAACTGGTAAAGATGTGGAAGTGACTTGAGAAGTATGTACTCAAAATATAGTAGGTTCCCAGCTTAAGATTAAGAGCTTTATGTCTTGGTGAAGCCCTTCTAGTCAAAGAACAGAGCCCAAATGCTCAAACTTCTCCCAGAACAGGTAAACTCTGTTTACCTATAGATGAATGTGTTGTGATACATTTCACAAATTGGCCTTTGATTCACAAATTGTTTCTTTGAAGTGTCCATTTAGGAGTTCGTTCTGGTTGTTTGTAAGCAGAACATTAAGTTGGTTTCTGGATGAAGACATTTGACGGAATTTGGAGGTGTCTAACAGAAATCTGTGTGTTCTCCCATATTAAGTTAGGACAAGGAATATTTTTATCATGTAACCATTGAAAGCAACAGGAATGAGCCTTGAATCCTGGTTTGCTAGCTGAAGAAGTACTCAGGATCTCACTTGGCAATGCATGGCTCATAGAAAAACTTTTGCTAATACTATTTACAGAAGTGAAACTTTTTCAAAAGAAGCACTGAAGTCCCTAAATCAAAAGATGGCAAGGACAAACCACAGGAGAGAACCTCTGGATTTTTCTTTCCCTTGGGTGGCCCAATTTCATGTGTTTTGGATTAATGAGATGATGCCTAATCAAACGTACTAAAAGGGACTAGAAATTTTTGAAGCTGTTTCATCCAGTTTAATCAGAAAGCACAGCTTAGTCCTTATGGTGTCTGCACAAGTGTTTATACAGTCTGATTTGTGTAAGAACAGCTTTCTGCTTGAGTATTTTTTTACTTTCTGAATAAAAATTAAATACCAGCTACAATATTGTAGCCTTTAAAATGTTCTGTGAAAGAAGATTTTGGGGAGGAAAGTTTCTTATTTTTCAAGCCTTATGGTATTGTGGGTTGTTCTTTTTTTCCCAATAAGTAGTTCATAATAAAATTCAGATCAAGCCTACTCAGTAGGAGGAATTGAAGGATCACAAATGAGAAGAGATGAAGGAGTTCTCTTCTGTCCGCTCAAGAGGAACTGGGTACTTCTTTCTCAGCACTTCTTTCCCAACATCCCCAAGCCCTGCTATGTTTGGAAATGAGATTTAGATTGAAAATGACCTTGCTTTGTGATTTTTGTGCATTCAGAAAGAAGTTTTCTGTCTTGCATATGGCATGTTCTTGCCACATCTGGCAAGAAAGCAGGAGAGTCAGCAAACAGAGGCTGTTGCTTGTGTCTTACTGTGAATTAACATCTCATTTTTCGATTGGCTTCCTGTTATCTGTCAGAACTCTTGTGTAACTTCACTTCCTCAGAAATAACTGTCTCTCCTGAGGATCTCATGGTGAAGTGGTTTCAACTTCCTTTTGACTGAGTTCCAACTTAAAGGATAATGGATCTTTCTGTTCTATGTGGTTGCTGCACTCAGGCTCATCTTCATAATTATTACTGAAATTGCTGAATTATTTCCCAGTGCATGCAGTGGTCTCCTCCATGGCTGTAAGGAAAGTTTAAAATGTTCAGTTACTAGCTTGACTGGCTTATAGATTGCAATGCAAGTGCTGTCCAGTTCTATTATTGTTTCACCTTTGTTTATGCCTGATCACGCTGTAAACAATTCCAATATAGAAATTAATCATCATCCTTGTCCTGAGGGATCTTTTCAGGAAGTCAAGGAGGTGAAGTTACAGAGGACAAAGCCATGCAGCACAGAATTATATATTAATATACTTTCAGAGAAAATGCTTAGTAGAGATAGTTTCTCCGAATATGTTTTTTTTGTTGTTCTGGTGCTGTTGAAGAATTAAAAAAAAAAAAAATAGGGAAGTTATTTAGTAAAATTAAAGGAAACTCTCAGCTTACATTTGTAAAGCCCTTTTATTTAGCTGCTTCGGCTGATCTAAAAACATTTAAAATCCCATTTCCATACTTGCTCAAGCTAGGCTTCTTTGAAAGACAGGAGTATCAAATTCTAATGTGCAGTTTCCTTTCAGAATACATATTCTTCAGGAGATGAGTGTCTGAACCAGCTGTGACTTTCACATTCCACCAACCTCTCCTAAATAAACACAAAGCTGGTTTAGTATATAATAGAAGAGATAGATATCTATGTGCCTGTGCATATGTATATACATGTAGATAGATTAATTGATAACCACACAGAAGTCTGCAAAAGACGTCTTTTGCAATTGATCTATTGGGGCAATTTGGATGAATGGTCATTCCTTTTATGTTTTTCTTTGGAGTTGTTACGATTATCAAATCTTTTTCCATCTAAAAGTGAAATACTTTACTTTGGGAAATTGCAGACTAGTCTGTGGTCAACCACTCATTGATTTAAAACAACAACAACAAAACACCCAACAAAACCACAAAAAACCCAAAGTGGTCTTTAGAGCCAAAAGCTTAGCAACAGTAGCTTCAGGTGCATTTGTCCAAGAGAGAATTTGAAGGTGGAGACACCAGTCATAATTCTGAGAGAGTATGTGTAGAAAAATTTGCATGTGTAAGTGTTGGCAACTTGGAAATTTCAGGCATTATCAATTCTTTAGCTGAACACATCATACACTTCACATCTTGCCTCTTGTAATATTTGCAATCCTAGCATTAAAACATAAAACTTTCTATTGAGATAATAAAAAAAACTTCCTAAGCCAAGGTTCTCAAAAAGCTTGATAACTTTGAAATTTGTTTTTATGGATTAAATGTCAGGAGCAATGTTCTCCTAAAACACAACACAGTAAAAGATCAAGGTTGTGGTTGGTGGTAAATTATTTGTGGTAGATGTTGCTGAAGGAGTGACTTGTGTACCCTGAAGAATATGAGGAGAGTGATCATTTCCCTTATTGTACGAGGCCTTCTCTTTAAAAGAGAAGTAACTTTAAATGATAGGCCAATCAAAAGAAACCTTCCAAAGGAACATTCTGATATGATTAGGTCTGTTTTTGCTAGCCTGTATAGTATCAGGACTAATGACAAAGCTAGAATTACATCAGCACACAACTGTTCAAGTAAGAGATGTAAAGCTGCATCCCCTGCAAACCTTTATCCCTAACAAAATTAATCCTTTGTACATGCAGGGTACTCTTTTGCTCTGTTGGATTGTAAATGTTGGTAATAATAGCCCTGCTGCCACTTCAGAGTGCATAAAGCTTGCATACAAATGCTGGCTTGTATAAGCACCCTTCTCTTCTTCCCAGCTTTGCCATGTTCATGCTTTTTTTTTTTGCCTGCCTGCTTTTTGTTTAATTTCATATCCTTAAATTTGTTTATTGTGGAGAGTATTTAAATATGGATTTTTTTCCTATTTAAACACAATTTTCTGAAACTGTAGATCTCAGATGATGGAAAGAAATTTTGTTCTCTATGGTTATAACAGATTCAGTGTGTCCAGTCACAAAGAACACTATGTCATCTTCAAATAGATAATTAATGTATTCTTTTAGGGTGCTGTTT
Source organism: Eulacestoma nigropectus (assembly GCA_013397775.1). Lineage (NCBI taxonomy): Eukaryota > Metazoa > Chordata > Aves > Passeriformes > Eulacestoma > Eulacestoma nigropectus. Next base: position 350,254 of record VZTE01002224.1, read on the forward strand.
CAGCACTGAATGTTGGCAAGGTTTAAAAACAGTGCCTTTGAAGAAAAGACAAACCAACAAAAGTGACTAACCTTTAGGGATCTAAACTTCTGTTTTGAAATAAGTCAATACCAGTGCAAAATGACTGGAAGTTTTCTGTTGCGTGTAAATCTGGTCTTGTGTTTTTATGAGAGGTGATGATGTCAAACCTCCAAATAGTCATGGTTGCCATGTAATGTCTTTATAGGTATTTTTGTCAGAGGACTAAGAAGTCAGAGGGGAGAAAATATTGTGTTCATAAATAGTTTTTTCTAGCACTAGCATTGGATTTCTCTCTGTAAAGCACTTTTCTTTCTGACTCTGCTTGGCATCTTATCAAATACAAAATCAGGGCTTATATTACATTAATCCTGAGAAAGAAAAAACCCTAAGAATCTTCAATACTGGAGTTATTACAAATGTCTTCCTTTTTTCGTCACAGTTTAAGAACTTCGATTAGCTAATAAGTTGGTCAAAATTCTAGTCTGTCTTCTAAAAATGTAAAGGGTAATTTAAAATGCTCACAGACAGATGCTGGTAATGATTCTGGTTCTGCTTATGATTTAGCCATCATAACGACTGTAGATTCTCTATCCCAGCCAGAGTTGTTTGTGTGTGGAAAAATGAGACAAAGCTCAGAAAGGTCTCAAAAAGTTAAAAAGTGATTTCTTTAATAGACCTGGTCTTCTGAGCACAAAGGGCAGAAAAGTCAGCAGGAAAGAATATATATATTGTGAACTGGAAAGAAATGGTTGTCTTTGAAATTTAATCCCTTGCTTTGCCCTAAATCTAACTGAAGCTTTTAGCTTCCACCACATGTTTACATTGGAAATCTCTCTTTGTGCATATAGAGTTTGTTCTCTTATGAAATTACGTCTCAAGGGAAGGATAATTTAAAGCCATTTCCATTTGTTATGTCTGTGCTGAACTAGGCTATTAGGGGCTGTTAATGCTGGATAAAGTCAAAACCTACAACTGCCATCATCTGTGGATTACAGAATCTGTCCAACAAATTGCGTGCTGATATTATCAGAGGAAGGAACTATGGGCAGTTTCATGTTGGAGGAGCACTGGCATAATTTTATAATGTAGCAAACATCAGTGTTGTGCTGATGATGCCTCTGACTCCACTTTATGGAGGCTACATTTTTAAAGTTCAAGTCTGATGATAGCCGATATAGGTTTGTGTTTCTAGGTTAGGAGCTCTTTCTGGACAGCCTTGGAGAAAATGTGGGTTGTGGGTTTTGTAATTCTAGACCTAGCATCAAGTTATTTTGCATAATTACAGGTTCAAGAACAGCCCTAAGCAGAGGACAAGTTGTACATGTATACTGTTCTTGAGAAGTAGCCACAGATAGCACTGAAAGTTGGAGGCACGTCACTAAGCTGAAGTTTTTCTTTCTTCTATGCTTGGGCAAGAGAATGATCATGTAACAGTCTAACACTGGCTTATTTTAGCTATGAATTACCATTTCTTCATCACTTCAGACCATAGCTTAATGAATTTTATGTCTGGGAGCCAAGAATCATCGTTCATTTTACCTTCTCCTCATTCTCTCTCTGACCAACAGTTTTAGCTTATTATGAATAATCAGGACTTGAATAATTATGGAAGTTTTATGAGCTTGCATTGGTTTTAAGGTGCTTCAATTTCAGCTTACCCAAATAGAGATCAGGGGTTGCTTGACTCATTCAGAAAGATTACCTATGAGTAGAGCATGTAAAATCTGGTCCTGTATCCTGTAGATGAAGTGCAGTGTGGAAGAAGGAGGAGAGGGTTATACCCATGAGGGGTTTCATGTGCATGACAAGGTTTTTTGTCAGAATAAAGGGGAAAAAGAAATCCAATTTCCAAAATTTCCAATCAGTGCTAAGTCAGTGATTACCACTGATAATGGGGAACTGATTTTTGTCTACCAGATGTGGCTGTTGGTTCTTTACTAAATGCTCTTTTTAAATACGCATTTGTGTATGTTGTTTACTGTGGGGTTCTCTTTCACCTCAGAGAACTCTGTCCTGTCACCGGAATGTCCACAGGAGAAATAGGGAGCTGCTCACAAAGTTAGCATGGTTCCAGCGGGGCAGCTGCAGGGTTTCACAGGGAGCAAGTGTATGAGGAGGACCAGGAAGCATGAAGTCAGGTACATCTCTAGCTGTCAGCCACAAGCACTTGATGAGATGGAGAAGTGAGTGAAGTCACGTATGTCTCCATCAGAACAAGGAGAATACTAGTTGGGAGCTGTGATCATGGGTCTCATTTTCCTCAGATTCTCAGTGGGAAAAAAACACTTGCACAGTGCAGGTATTATCTAGGCCTTTATGTCACGAGGCAGAAACTATTCATTAAAATATCTGCAAATCCTTCAAAGACCTGTACTTCATATTAATTCTGTGCTTTAATCCTTCTGATTTTGAGCATATCCTGTCAATAACATTCAGAGGAGGGCTAACTTTATGATTATCTCAGCTATGCTATGTTTGTGTTTCTTGTTTGTAGTTGTTAGTTTAATGACACTGAACAAAATTCTTGAATTTACACCCTCATAATTTTGAAAGGATAACTGACATTCAAATGGGAAACTATTTGTTTCTGTGTTGTTTTATTAATCAATTTTCTTTTGGTTAATGTCTTTTATAATTACAGCATGATCAAATTTACTTCTTGTTGCTTGAATTTCTTCCTGTTTTGAAGGTAAAGGCAATTTGGACAGTAAAGTTCAGTGTTGAATGTACTGGGACCTGATCAGGAGGCATTGTCACACATTCCTCATTCTACATCAATAAAAATTGCAACATTCACTTCAACAGAAGTGGGGTTATTTTAATTATTTAAGTTGCACATTGAACCTTTATGAGTTGGATTACACAAAATATAGACCTCAGTATCAACTGTGATGTTTTCTTGTAAGAAAAATTTGAAAAATTCATGGAAGGCGGGTATTTAAAATGAGATATAAGTTGCACATGAAGTTCAGCTGGAATGTTTTACCCAAATGTCTTACTCATTGCTGCTCATTTGTAAGTTTTGGAAATAATTACGTATTCAACTCCTGAAAGTGTGTCTATTTAGAAACCAAAATTACAAATATATAAAGAATGCTCTGTTATTAGATTCTTTTCTTTATTGTTTTCATTTGCTGGGTTTTTAATCAATCCAATACAAATAGTGTGGTATGTCTGTATAAGCTTACACACTTAACTTTTGGCATTCCTCCATGTAATAAACTGCATTTGCCTGGGAAGGATAACCTAGATTATGAAACCTAGGGACTGGTTATTGTGTAAGTGTGTTGTGTGCAATTTTGAACTTGTGTTCAAGGCAAAAGACCCAAGAAGTTAATGAAGAGGGAACTAATCTTCCCTCATGCTCACTCGATAGGGATCACGGTCTTCAGGTTTTGAGGAGATAGAATCAAAAAGATCTTTGCTGATAGTGGCCATAAGGTTGAAATACTTTTATTCTCTGGAGAGCCAGAACCCATTTGCAACTTCCCCTCATTTAAACTCAAGACACTTCAGTTTCCTGTTTAGTTTGTATCTAAGTGGATTTTCTTTTATATTGTAGATAGTTGTTTGTGTATTTTTGCTGAGGGTTATTATTTTTTCCTTTAGCTGCTGTCTTGGGAATTGCCTGAACAGTGTTCCTTTATTGAAAAGGATTATGCAGTACCTTGGCTAGGGAATCTCAGAGGAAGCAGATACCATATAAAATGAAAACACAATGTCTCTAGGTTGCCACTTGCTGAGTCTTTTAGCAGTTATCTACTTGAAGTAACCTTGTGGAAGAACAAAGTTTTTGTGGTTCCTAATATCTGCAGCACCACTCGCAATGACAGAACATGGAGAATCTCTATTCCTGTTAGTGGGACAATCATAGTGAATCTTTGAGTCTGGCACCCAGCTGCTCATGGTCATACAATTTTTTTTTGTTTGTTGCATTGATGTGCTCCATCAGCGCAAGTTCGTTTACATTCTCTTTGTGGCCTTCACTAGTTTTTTGCTTAGCGAAGCACCTGTGAGACTATCTAAAATTTTTCTGAAGACATAAGTCTTCAACTTTGCCCTGGAATTCCTGGTGGAATGAGGAGACTTCATTAACTAAACTGCCTCATGTTACCTGGCTTCAGAGAAAAGGCTGTGCTCCTTTCAAGTCAAGTAAAAGCCTCCCATGCCTGCTGCTGTGTTGCTTCTAGTGGGTTTTTCTAGTGTATCTTTTAACCTCTGTTTTTTTCCTGGAAGAGAAAAAACTTCCTGGCAGAATTCTGTTTTCCTAGATCACATAGCCATTTCTTAGGGAAGCTTTGTGGACAGGAATGGCAAAGATTGCACAGTGTATCTTAAGTGTTTCTTTCTGTAAAGGAAAGAAGCTGAACTGGCTCAGAGGTTTGTGTTTCAAAATAAAACAGGTGGGTATGCTGCTAGGCAATGATCAGGAGGAGGAACAATTAGTTAGTTGCTTCTCACTGAGATAACACTTTTTTGCCTTTCAAGTCTAGAGCTGCAGCATTTAAACTCACCTGCTTCTCCTTTGATGGCTGATGTACATAGCAGTGCAAGAAACAGAAATCTTGGCCAGTATACATTTCATTTTGACTCCTTGTGGGGCACACCCTTGATATATTTGTGTTTAACTGATTTCTAGAGAAAGGAGCAACTGGTCTTGTTTTGTGACAAACTAACAGTTGCATGTATTGCATATGTAGATGCCTTGTAGTTGTGAGGAACAGCTCCAAGCAGGCCAACAGTGGGGAAAGGTTGCTACAAAGCTTAAGTGAAATATGGAGAGGAGCTCACATGTTCTCTTCAACCTCTGAGCAAGTGCCATCATACAAGTGTTCAGACAGGAAAAATGGTCCTATGTGTTCATTCTGGAAAAATGTAGTCTATTGCTAGAAAAAGAACATCATCCTCTCTGGATTCCCCAAGTTTGTTTTATAGTAGATCTGAACTAATATTTTGTTATGTTTCTGCATATGCAGTGGGGAAAAAAGCTAGAGGATGTAGGCACATGAGAGAGAAAGAACATAATTTGGAGAGAGAAGAAGAAAGAAAACTGACCCCCGGGCCATTTTGAGAGTTTGAAATTTGTTACTGAGCTCAGTATATTGACCCAGGATGGAGAATGCTGCAAACTATAAATCTGGTTTCCTCAAAAAGCATGCCTCTCAAATCCCTTGCATCCGCTGAGGGCCTCTTAGTAATGTTGTAAAAGATCTGTTTTCCAGAGTGATTTGATTCCCATAGCCATGGGCAAAGGCACCCAAGCAGCTCTTGTTTGATTAAAAAGCTGAATTGTTTTCTGGTAACTGTAAATACAAACAGCTGTTTTCTGAAACACAAAAAGGAAAGCCAGATTGGTACTTCTGCTGTAGGACAGAGTTCTAAACAACTCACGAGCTATGTGGGAATATTTTCTTTTGGAAAATAATTGAGATGTATGTTAAATGCTGAATATAATGTGTATGTATTTAGCTCACCTTCACTCTGCCCTGATTATTTTTAATGCAAGCTGATCAATCAGTCTTAGAGCAGAACAAAAGAGTCTTAGTTTGTTTCAGGAGACTTGAAAATACAATTAAAAAGAAAAACCTTACAGAAAGAGTCAATGCTGCCTGTTTTCCGTTTTGTAGTGACTTTGCATTGGGCTGGGGAAAGAGGAAGACATTGTTGGGGACCTTATGCTGGCCTCACTTCACTTAAATGATTCTCCTTATACTGCTTTTGTTGATTTTTATGATCATGCTTTTCTACCTGCAGAGTACATAAGTAGTGTATAACTGTACTCAGGGATGTGGTCTTCTGGGTTTCAATGTTTATATTTAATCTGTTTTAGTGTTCTTTGGCACTAGTTAATCTGAAGGTTATATACTGTCTTTCCACTGTCACTGTGTAGCTACTGTGCTTAGCAAGTATTATTCCATAGATTGTGCAATCATTTTGATTAACTTTGTTGTGTATAGGTGCTTACTGAAATGACTATCAGCAAGAAAAATATAAAACATTAGACAATTCCCTATCTGAGACTACTAAAGGCTGTGTATAATCCTGTTTACTAGTTCACTACTTTCTGTTCATGTTATTTTTTTTTCCTTTCACTCTAAATGGATAGTGAAAACCACTTGTGTAATTGTTGTTTGCCAAGAACAGGGAACACGAAAAGCAGTATGTAAAGCCCAGTTTTATTAGAGAGATTTAACTTCCAATTTCTCAGATGCTAACTCATACCTCTGTACTGTGGTTAGGTTCCTAAGCTCTCAGATACAGTCCATGTGACACTTATGCATTTGTTATATATAGACATAGCTTTCAAATGCACACAAGTCTTTTCAGAAGTATTCTGGAGTTACAGGACTAGGCATCTGGAGACCTGGCTTCTGTACATGGCTTTACCATCAACTTCCTGAAGGACTTAAGCAAAGTTTGAAAGTGAGGTTTTTTTGACACAATTACATTGGACAGTGCATAATCCTGTTCTGGGGAATAACAAATGTCAGTACAAATCTGTGCTGCTTTGTGGACTCTGCTCTCCCCTGATGGATTGTGAACTAGGGCTGTTGAGGGCTCTTCCAGCTTTTCACTTTCCTTGCTACATGACTATGTCCTGGATACATTTTACTACTTTTAAACCAAGTTTTGTTGGTTTGACTGTGTTTAGCTATTGACCAGCTATAAGGGCAGTGCTTCTCTCCCCGCTTCTTTTTTCCCTCTGCAGTGTAACCTGTGGGTTATAACTACCCCAAAGCTGTCTTTCTGCTGATTCCCCTTTTATGTGCACTGTGGATAATGTAGCTTTTCTAGAGAGACCACAAGACTTGATTCATTGATGTTGTAAGAACTGTCAAAATCTTGTGACAGAAGCGGAAAATTTTGTTGACATTGGAAAGAGAGGTGGCTAGAGCTGTAGTCCGGGTTCCAGCTGTACCGGGATTTCTATTAACTAAAAAGGGATTCAGAACCTTATACAGAGCTGTTTTTATGAATTTAAAATAATTAAGAACAGTTTTATTTAGCCCTGGGTATTTCCTGAATGCCTTTGCAAGTCAGACAGTGTAGTGCTGGGCTTAAAAGCTTGTCTTCAGCTTGAGCTGTATTAAACAAAATAACCAAAGAGAATTTTTCATGGAAAAGTATATTAACATTTTTTTAAAAGTATGTTACAGTTACTGTTGCTGTTAGTAAAGCAGCTATATACTTTTTAATTACAAATATTGTGTATTTTAGAGTTGCCTATGAAAAAAACCCCTTGCATATGCAACTTTTTCCATGCACTACAAGTGTCTCAGCATCTCCTAAATCTTTAAATACAGAAATAAGGTTAGTGATAATACTCTTTTCTTTTTCAGCCTGTAAAGAAGGTGGTTATTTCAAAGGTGATTTACTGCATGAACTTTCTGGTGTTGTGGTTAGAGATTCTGAAGAAATTCAGTGAAAGCTAAGTTGAATGTTGTCTATAGTTCTGAACATAGTTATATCCATGCTATTCTCTCTTTGTCCAAGAGATAGTTTCCTCCCTGGTGCAGCCAGGAGCATCCTTTTTAGCTCTGGCAGCCTGGTCTGTCTTTTGGCACTGCAGGAGATGATTACTCCCATAGTGTTGACTGATATCCAAATCTCAAGGCAGAAATCCTGGATCAGATGCTGAGTGGAGAACTGAGTTAGAAATTTAGATTCCTGAACCAATGGACTTCCCAAAGGTGCTGGACTTCACATCTTGGTAGAATTTAGCCTGATCAAAAATACTAGTCTTTTTCTTTAGAGCAGAGTGGAATATAATAAAGGATGGTGTTCTATTTAGGTGTGAAAGACTAAAGATTGATCAAATGACTGGAAGGAAGGTTATGAGAAGCAAGCAAAAAAAAGAAGAGACCAGAAAGAATAAATGAGGGTGTTTGTATTCAAAGTAGTATAGGGAGTGCATGTGCTTGCATACTGTATAACTCACCTTTGCATCTCCCAGTATTTCTCATAACCAGAAACTCAGTAAAGGACATGGGGTAAGCATTGGCTGTAGATACTTGTCTTCTGCACTGATCCTTTCTGTCCCTTTTTCCCAGTGCTTCATTTACTTGTTTGTTTCTCTCTTGTTTGTTCCTGTCTACCCTTTTTCCAAGTGAAGCAGGATTTTTTTGTTCCTTATTAATGGTATGAAAAAGTACAAATGAAAAGCAGAAGGTCTGAAGCATACCTTCAACAATTAAGCTTGAGTAACCAGCCAGGCAGCCAGGTGGAAAACCCCTTGTGCTGGTGGGGAAGGGTGTCTTGCTCTCTCTGCTGAGATTGCGGTTTTGTTGCTGACTGGGCTGCAGCAGGAGCTGCATGGAGTCATGTGGAACACCTCTATGCTGTGCACTGGGATGGCACGGTGGGGATGTTGTTGGACGACTGGAGAGTGAGGATGCTGGCCCTCCCATGGAACCCCCTCTCTCTCCCCCTTCCTTTTCTTTTGCAGTTGCACACAACGCTGTGGCTCGGAGGTCATTTGTTTCCCACAGCTTCACAGACCACTGTAGCAGAAAGGGAGACAATGGTCCCTTACAAGGGATGATGTGAAGCCTTCTTTCATCTCTAATAAGCCCCTTCATTTGCACTGTGAGGCCTGTTGTGTGTTTGTGTGCGTGCACAGTTCCAGTGTGAACTACTCTGCAGCTTCCACTGATATAAAGCAACCAGGTTTTTTGTTTTGTTTTTCGAATGGACAGCTCTTGGAATGTTACAGCCTGAGGTGGGTTTTCTGTTCAGTGCAAGCACATCAGGAGACATCCCTTCTTCTTTTCACATAGCTTTTAAAATCCAGGGCCCATCTGGTCAACATCGGTGGTCAGAAAGACTGAACTCAGAAAGCAAGGAAAGGAGGGGGGCAGCTGTCTTTAGCTCCCCTATGCCGAACACAAGCTCTGCCTATTGCTGTGCTTGGGTATGGTTGCTGACTGAGCATGTCACAAGAGCTTGTGAGAACAACCACCCTGGCAAAGCAACAGACTGTCCCATCACAGAGTCTGCAAGCAGAGGGGCAATTTGAGACCTTTTTCTTATCCTTATCCTGCCATAATGAGTAGAAAAGGAAAGGGAACAAAGAGTATGATGAAATTTTAAGGAGTAGGAGTTTGGAGCAGTGGTTCTTCTAGTCTGAGATACCATCTTTACCGTGTCTTCTGCCTGATCCTCTGAAATCCCACTCTTTGAGCCACACTCTTCAGTCTGGAGAACTTTCGTGCCTACATGAAATAGGAAATTTTTAGCTGCCTTCTGTGCAGCAGAAATTTTGTGCTCCAGTGGTTCTCCCTTGTCTAAGCCTAGATTCTCGGACTAGGAAAGTAGGTTCATTCTGATCATTAAGTTTTTCTTACTCTTTGTCCCCTTGCTTAGCCTGGACAGCATATTGCTACAGTTGATTCAAAGGGCTCTCTGTGAGGCCCTGTTCAAATTCAGTGCAGGATTATCTTAAGAAACTGCTTTGGTAGTCCAGGCCTGCTAAGACTTTGTGTCTTTTGAGTACAGTATTACTTCAGCCAAGGGAAAGAAAGTCTGTCATTTCACTTGTCTGTTTGGCTGTTGCAGTTCTTGGCTGCTTGACATCATTCAGTCTCGTGTTTCACCCCAGCATCCCTGGATGGTGTAATGGTCCTAGTGTCACCCTTCTGCTCAACCTAGAGACCTGGCCTCTCTTTCCTTAGCTTACACAGATTGTCTGTTTAACATAGCACATCATGATGGAAAAGACATCAAAGTACACTAAGAAACGGTTATGTAAAACTGACAGACTCAGATTTCAGCTATACGCTACTTCATGGTTTTCTCCACAGAACAAGTATTTTATATTACAACAGATATTTCACTGAGTCTGACTCTGAACAATTTTGAGCAAAGTTCGAGACCAATTTCTCAAAAACGTGAGACGAAGAAACAGTAAATCAGATTATTCCAGGCAAGGCAACTGGACTTTTAGAGACTCATTGGGATTTATAAGCTGGACAGCTGAGGGATCAGTCTGCAAACCCATTTCCTAGCACTATCCATACGAAAATGAACCACTTTTTTTAACTTTCAAATACATGAGATAGAACAAGTGTTAAATTGTCTTCAGAAACATGTTTAGTTGATTTTAGTGGCCAATGCATTGCTTTGGCAACTGGCAGGCCCTCCACAGTAATACAGCAGTTTGGTCTCTGAGATGCTGGGAATTTTAGGGAAAAATACAGGTTAAACTTTGTTGTAAAGGAAGAAATAGACAATCTGTGGAGAAAAGGTGTCTTCCTGCTGGTTCATAAAAATGAATGTCCATCATTAGTTTCAGACAGGTACAGAACACTGATGGATACATGAAGGTAGCATGCAGCATTAAGCATAAATGTGTTTGTCTGTCTTCAGTTTTGGTAGATGATGTGCAACAGTTGAATGTTTGATCTGGAGGAGAGGTGGTATCTCTAAGACAAATAACATTTTTCTGAGTTCTTCAAACATTTATATTTTCATCTTCCCTGGACTCACAACGAAGATGTCACAGTAATGGAATTGTAACTTGTGGTCTAATTTCACCATGATATCTGTAAATATGTCCCTTTCTTCTGCTCAAATGCTGTTGCATAACTTCTTGCAACAGGTATTGTCTTACCGAATGTATCACTTAACCTTTTTGCTTGCCTGAGCAGAAGAACACCAAATGCACTTTTTTTGAGGTGATGGAAATACAGTAGCTTCCTGTAGTGATGCTGCCGCAGCAAGGACCTAGTTATTTCACTACTTGTGAAATTAATTAAACTGTGAATTAATTAAACTGCTTGTGAACATGAAGCACATACCTCTCTAACAGAAGTAAAGAGAAGTGGAAAAAAAAGGGCAATAAACCACAATTATTTTAAATTCGTTAGTAGCTGGGGTTACAGAGCTCAGCTAACAGGGATTTCAAATTGCTATGGCTATACTATCTTTCTTTCAGTGTAAAGACCCAGCAAGTCTTGTGCAGTTTGAGAAGACAGGTTATTGTTTGCTTTTAAGGTGAAGTGGAGAGAAGTCTTGAAACTTGAGGGTCTCCTGTGAGTATGAAGAGGTATTTCTGAGAATGTGAAGAGGTATTTAGTGGCAATGTACTAGAGTTTCCAGTTGATCTCCTGTTAAAGCATGAAAATATCCTCCTAAAGAATTCAGAGCTGATAAAGGAAGACTACAAAAACCTCCACAGTGAATTTTACAGAATATTATCAACACAATGTAATAAAAAACTATAAGAAACTTTTTTAAAAATTGGTGTGTTTCATGGAGTACAGGTGCAGTACATAAAGACGTCTTTGCTCTTTGAAGTTTCAAGGAGCCTTGAAAGAGAGTCTTGTGGAGTCTTTACCTACTGTGCTTTTCAACTGACGTGCTAGCATAAGGTAACCATTAGAGTTGTTTAGAGCTGTCTATAAGTTATGCAGTCTCACCTGAGAGACCTCTGGACTTTGAGCAGATGAGAAGTAAGAGATATGATGCCTTGTGGATCAGTACTCGATTCATTTTTTGTGATACTGTTATTCTGAGTCCAATTTTCTCATATTTAAAATACACTGTTTTAATAGCACTATAAAGTCTTTCCTGTGGCTTCCTTGTGTGACCTGGAGTGCAGTATGCTCAGCTCCAGACAGTTAACCATTCCCTGCAGTCACAGGCTCAGCCATCCCCACCCTGCTCCATTTCCTGCCACTGACCCCATTTCAGTCTTGGCTCCCCTCTCTAATTTTTGTTCTCTCTCCTCCCTTCCCTTTCCACTGGCATATCTTCTTCCTTAAGCCATCCAAAAGTAAAGTAAGAGGATTATTGTGCAAAATATGCATTCCTAGGTAGTAACTGGCTATTAGCTATACCTTGGAGAGCCATGAGATGTTCACAGTGCAAAGTTAAATGGTAATCTGGATACTTTAAAAACTGGATTACAAAAGGGGAAAAATGAACCTGCTTTTAGTGAGAGGGCCTAAGATATACTTGGGACAGGAACTTAATCACAGGACAGCAACTTAATTGCTTTTTCTCTTTATGCGTTGGAGTGGCATCTACAGACAAACAAAACCCTCCTGTTAGAGTGTTTTCTGTTTAATCCATCCAACAGTCCTCTTCGATGAGGACGTGTTTATTGTGAGCAGGGCGCATGATTCATCACTCGTGGGAGATGAGGCAAGGTTTGGTGCTGATCTCAGACAATTCATTTCCCCTTGCATCCCGCCCTCCCCCTCTTCCCCCCCCAGATATGTGAAGCAGTTTTGTACTAAGGAACTGCACCACTGATAGAACCTATTAAGGGGAACATCCACCCCATTATTACTTTCCATGTCATAGAGAACTCATGCTGTTGGATAATAGTGAAGGCAATTTATCAGAAGTTCGACTGGACAAAGCAGAGGGCAGAAGTAGATGCTGAGAAGTGTGGAATCCCACTGGAAGTGAGTGGAATCTCACTGAAACTAATAAGAAGTAGACTTGTCCTGGGTGGGAGTGGGAGAAATTAAGAAGAGGGGAAAAATCAAAAAGTAAAGATACTACTACAAATGTCAGAAAATTCAGAGTCACGCTTCAGATCCCTTGAAACTGCAGTTTCTTTACCTCTGGGAATCAGCTATGTAAGCAGAATTGAAATCATAATTTTTGAAAGAAACATAGATCTTTAATCTTGCAGAAAGAGTGGGATGTAATGTTCTACTGGGAAAATTAACACATGCAACAGATTTCCTTACTGTACTGGAGCAGGCGGGACTTTACAAGTCCCGCACACATATGTTTGATGTGATTTTAATCAATTAAAAGAGACGTATAAAAAAGAATGAATAGTCAAGTCATTAACATTCTGTCTGTTGTCCAGCACTGTCCAGTATGAAAGAGAAATAGTTATAGCTGAGTTCATAAATATTTATTTCAGTGTTACTTATTTTGGTGGTTGCTTAAATGGAGAACTTGTGCATCCCAAGCAATGCATTCTTCTGAGAAGTGCTGCAGTGCTGAAATGGTGCATGTCCTCCACAGTGAGTCACTGCTGCTTGATAGGCCAGCTTGAACATGGAAAACAGAACTGAGATGCAAGAACCTTTAAAATAATTTAAGAACTCATGGTAGCAAAACAAAAGCAGCATGTTAATTCCATTAATGTGGCAAAACTCCCATATGTGTAATAGCCAAGACTGTGCAATGTAGTTGCCAGAAAACCCAAAAGGTACACAGAATTTATTCATGTGTTAGAATTCATTGCAAACTCAGTTAATCTGAGGGCTCATTACAGTGTACTTAGAGCAATCCCTGATTCTATGGCTTTATTTGGTATTATTCTGTTTGGATGAAACTACATTTCAAAAGAACTTTGGTTTAGGTTTTCCAGGATGTTTTTGCATCTGTAACTTTAAAAAGAAATCCAGAAACAGCAGCAATGTAGGGCAAGTGCCTGCCTTGTAGTTACACACCTAATATAAACAAAAAACCCGAAACAAAACAACACAACAACCAAAAAACAAAACCTAACCCCCCCCGAAATACCAAACCAAACCTAACCCACCCCCCAAACCCTCCAGGCTTCTGACTGTTATAGCAGATGTCTCATAATCACTCTGTATTGTTGTAAATGTCCTGCTATAACAAAGTTTTTGCTGATTTTTAAGATAGGTACTCAGTGTAATAAGTCACCCTTGGGACAGAGTTCACTGCATTGTTCTGCACATAAATATATTCTGGGTTTTTTCTGCCTTGTAGATATGAGTTGTTGAATACAGTTTGATTCACTTCTTACCCCAAACTGCTAAACAGTACAGCTGTAGAGCTGCTAAGCAGGTATTGAGTTACAGCCTCAAGTACCACAATTAAAAGAAATGAATTGTGTGCTATAGAGAGTGTAAAGAACTTTATGCATGGACTGTTCCAGCAGATATGATCAGTTTTGCTTTATGTTCATCATTCTTTTTCTCAAATAAAATTTGAGTCAGAGTACATAAAATCTGAAATATTTGTCTGCTTACGGATGAGAGTAAAGATGGAGCTGTGAAAGACATTGATTTGAAAAAAACTTAATGTTCAAAGCAGTAAAACATTAACACATTTACAGAGAAATATAGTTTTTTTGGCTGATTTTTTTTAGAAAATAATTACTAAGATTCAAGAACACTCATGGAAATACCAGTGCTGTGTTGTGGGAGCAAACAAGACTTGATACTTTCCATTGATGTATCTCATTTATGTATATGGTTTTGAAGCCAACACCAAATTTAGGATGGAAAGGACCTGAATTCTTCCATTCTGAAGTCATTATCAACACTGATATAAATATTAGCACTAACTGTTTGATGTATTCTGAGCTGGATATGTTGCTGTGTTTGGCCCAGAAAGCACTCAGTTTTACAAGAGAATGAGTAAGTTTCTACATACAGATTTCACTGCAGAGTTCTGTGCAGTAAGTGAAAATGAGTTCGTTTCTCCTTGCCTGTTCCTGAAGGTGGTGAGCTTGAAGTTGTGGGCAATGAAAAGATTGCCCGAGAGCACGAGGGTAGCGCTAGAAACACTCTGCTTCTTCGTTTTCTTTCTTTTTTCCATGGATGTTTTTCTCTACGGAAGAAAAGCTCAGACAGTATAATGACTAGAATGAGAACAATTTGGCTCTTTTGCAGCCAATACAGACCTTAGTTTTTAACGTTATATTCCAAATTGTTTCATACACTAAATGCATTTTGCTTTGGATATGACAAGACACTTATGGTCTGGCAAATTCCTTTACAGTGCCTTATTTACTTACCTTCTGTCTCTGTTTGAACTGACAAGATACCATACAGCTGTGTTAGCCAAACTCAGCTCTACTGCTGTATGTTGGTTATTAAGGGGAAGACTAAACCTGGGGTGTGTTGCACTAATGGCAGCCTCCTGCCACTGACCACGACTTTCAGTTCCAGTCTCCACTCTGTGAAGAGACTGCCACTTATAAACTCAAAGCAAAATATGTTGTATCGTTGTAGGTTTAACCCCACGGTAATGCCCTTGGAGAGCATACTAATGCAATTAAATGTTACTGGTGTTTGAAAACTGTTTCTGTACCTTCTGTAATTTCACCAAAGTTGCAATGGTTATTGCTTAGATAAGTCACTGCATCTGAAGAGAAAGTCTAGAGAAGCCAATGGAGAATGACTGATTTCAATTTTTCATGAATGTGTTCTTGCTATAGTCAGCTGTGAGTGTTGACTGACAAATGACTGTGCTGCCTCTGGCTCTTATCTTGCAGTGTCTTGTAAATACTGTAGGATGGGGTTGAAATGATCGTGATAAGCTTTTGTTGGGCACAGAATAATAACATTGGTTGTTCAGTAAGCATCTTATTTTCTGCTAGATTACCATTGAGACAGTCACTGGGAGTGACATAAAGAGGCACTCTTTTTGCTGAAACACAGTCTTTCACATTAAGCACAAGTGTGTTATTTTCACCATTTGAACTCATTGAAATTCCTGTGGCACTTCTTACAAGATATAGGATATAACATGTCTTGGCTAAATTCATAAACCTGATCGTGCAAGTCCAGCCAAGTAATTTGTTTTTCTTTGGCAGTGCTTGCCTTTAAAAGAAGGATTATATTAACATTGACTAGGGACATACCAAGAGAAGTGGTAAAGTTTATTAGTATCCTTGTGAATTTGGGCACCTCTTCTCAAGCTTTATGCTCTTTCTGCCACTGTAACCACTGAATGGCAACAATTGTGTTTGAGCCATAGCTGTCCCCATATATCATGTACAAAATATGTCCACATTTAGGGTCAAGTATCATGGAAGTAGGTACCAGTTCATCAGTAGTAATTACCAGTTCTTTCTAAGGTACTCTAGAGGTACGTTACTACTGCATATAAATAAAGGTAAGGGTTGATAATTTATCAAAGATGTGATACCCTTGTTCCACAATTTCTGTCAGACCTTTGATAATGTAAATTGGTCTTGCAATTGCCTCTTCCTTCTTGAAAGTCATTTGATGATAGTATGAACAGTCTTTTTGCACTGTCCTAGCCAACAATGATCAGATGTTAGAGTAGGAGACTGGCCAGATGACCTAGATTACAGTACGACTCCAGGTAAGAATGAAAATTTTATAGTGGGGTGAAGGGAGGGAAAAGGGAAGGGCAATTGAGAGGCAGCTGATCTGCTTTCCAGTAAAGGATTAAGACTGTTGTTCTTTGTAATAGGAGTGGCTGGTAAATTGTATTTCTTGTTGTGCAATAATTCCTAAGTTTTCAGAAAATACTTTTAATTGGAATGGAAAGACAAGTATTTAAGTGTCTACTCAGAGTTGCAACATGTCTTTTGAAAAAGATGTGAATGTGGATGCCCTCCCCTATTCTTACACTACCTAAGCTGTTTCCTTGGAAGTCCTAGGTCCTTGGTCCAGAGCTGTCATTTGGGCAGGCTGCCACAGAGTGGGCTGGAAAGCAGCAAAGTTCAGCAGGAAATCTGCTTGGCAGGTATCAGTATGGCCTGTGTCTGTTAGAAGATTTACTGGCAAATTCAGGTTTTCATAAAGCATTTATTCTTTAGCAGACTGACTGATTTTAGAATCAGAGGGGTTAAATTTTTTTTTTTTAACTGGCTGTGGTTAGGAAATATTGCCAGCATAGTCAGTGTTGGAGTGTAGAATATACAGGTTGTTCATTTGATTCAGTGGGCATAAATGTAGGCTAGCCATGGCTGCAAGGTGTTGATATGCTTCTGTTCACCAGCAGTGGCTGGAAACTACAGATATAAAACTAGGCCCAAATTTGCCACCAAAGGTGTTCCTACAATTCCTACTGCCTGCTGGAGCAGCTGAGTGCATGTACCTATCCACAGGGGGAAGCTTGAAAGCTGTGATACAAGTCTGCAGTTAGCAGCAAAGCTTTGAATCCAAGTACCCCTCTTCTGTAATGTGAGCAAGTACAGGAGAGCACTTCTGTTTTCTGGCTTTTGGTGCATGAGCTGTCATTTTAACAACAAATCATATTTCACTAAGTTGGAAAGGTGAATATCTTAAAGGTGAACCTCTTATCAAAATCTGCTGTGTTTCCAAAGTAGCTTGATATCAGAAGTACATGGTGATATAGTTTCATGGCCTCGTTTTTGAACTGACCACATACTATTAACTTTATTTTACCTAAGTTGATACTAGCAAGATCAAGATTTATACCTGCATATTGTTCCAAAATAAATTATGGAAATCCTATTGCTCATTTACAGAACCAGTTATTTAATTTTGCATGATTCATTTTCAGTCAGGATTTTTTACAAATTATTTTGAGGATTACTGAGTTTTCCTTACTGAAAAAAAAAATAGAAGTTAGGGAAAGAACAGTCTGTTCTGGTTATCTAGTTTGAGCAATCGTAAATCTCTTCCAGTAATTACTTTGCTGGAAGAACTAAGGCACATTTGTTAGAACCAACATAAAATACTTTGAAGAATGGCTGGTCTCCAGTAGGTACCAAACATCCAGACATTACTTATTTCTGGCTGAAAGCTTTGCCTGTCTAAGTAGATAGTAACATGCAAGATGCCTCACATCATGTTCACCCGCATTGACAATAGTGGAGGTTATAGAGTGTTGTGATGATTGACAGTATCCAGGAGGCACTTTCCTAACTGCTACTTTCTAAACAATTTTCTTTTTATCATGATTGTTGCATGATAGTTAAATGAAGACTCTTGTTCAGTTTAGAGTTATTGAATGTGTAATATATATGGCCAATGAATATGTAGAGCACACTCATGTCGTATCTGAGTGATAGCAAACTAGGCTACCTAAACTGTCATTAACTTGTATCCATCCAGCATCTATAAAATGGTTGTGGGCACTGCCCTTCAGAAAAGAATGCCTGCTTTCTTCTGAGAAAATCCAGTGTTACTGCCACTATGTGCTTTCCAGATCTCCTGTGCCTTGCTGGCAAGCTAGTTGTATTTCTTCATGCAGCATTCTCAAAGAGAAATTCTACGTATGCTTTTGTCCTTTTCGTCTGTCTTGAAAATTGCAGATAATAAATAGATCTTCCCACTTCCCCAAACACTGTTTTATGGAGGAAATTAATCTTTCCACGTTATTTGGGCCTCCAGCTTTTTGTTGATGCTTTACTTCATGCATGAGTTTGGATGTAAGGCTCTGTGAGATGACTCTGTGCTGTTGTGGGTTAGCTCTGAATCTCACATTCAATTCACCTAGGCCACCTGTAGCCTTCTGTCAGTTACAGAAACTTTCTACCAGTGCAGAGCTTTAATGAGAGCTTATGTAAGGGCAAAATTCAAAGTTGGCTTCACAAGAAGGTCAAGTTGTTTAACCACATTCACTAACACACTACTTAGTCCATATTTAGTCCTTTCTTATGTATGCCAAGTATATTATCTTTAATCGTACTGTTACTTGGTAACAAAGTTGATCTTATAATTATTATACTTTTTAATTACTGTTCTTGTTCATTTGCGTTTCAATTACTGATCTTGTTTCATTTGTTTTTCAAAGTCAAGGGCTCCATGGTACAAGTTCTGCTTGAGAAACACATGTGGCGTTCCCCAGGGATTGTATTCCACCACAGCGCTCAAGTTACTTGTTTCACATACTCCTAGCCCAAGTGTGAAGAAATTTGAATTGTTTCAAAGTGTAATGTAATCAAATCATGGAGTTTATGCCTAAGGTAGGATAGGCAGCTCCAGAAGAGATGGAAAAACAGCAGTTACTTGTTTTTGCTATGTGGAATAGATGGTCTTCCCATTGTATGTCTCTTTTGTCACATCAGGCTGAATGAACTTGCCCATGGTGTTGCCTTCCAGAAGCAGAAGTCAGTTGGCTTCATTGATTCCAAGATAGATAGTGAAATCACAGTGCTGCTTTTTGGAGAGGATGGCTTAAGGGTATATATGGAGTAGAAATGCCTGAAATTACCTAACTGGTCAATGACTAAAGCTCCTTTACTTTCTGGAAATGAGGTTATGCTGGAAAACAGCCACATGCTTCATTTCAGTCCTAAGTTTCAGTCCTGGCTCCATGGGAAGTTCTAAGACATTTGCTGTGTGTTCTAGTCATGCTTTATTTGAACATGGTCACACAGTGGCATCCTTTGCCATGAGGCATGGTCTTGGGGTCTGTCACACAGGGATCCCCTATAACATTTCAGTGTAGCTCAGACTAGAAGGTTACTTCTTAATTGAAAAAAATAAAATAACAGCAACAAAAGACTGTGCACTTGTTTCTGTTGCTTAGTTTTGGAGATGATGTTTGTACTGCTAGTATCTCGTATGGTGAGACATTAGCTTTCCTAGCTGACGTGTGCGGTTGTGCTGGTAAAGTACTTGAAGGAATGCTGAATGTTGTTGGAAATGACATTGGTCATGCAGCAGGGGCCGGTCTCCTCTTACAGTCCGTAACAAGGCAGTGCCCAGTGGAGCTGCAGTGCTGGTTCAGCGCGATGTGCCAGCTTCTGCCCAAGATGCAAACCAGACTCCCAGCTGCGGGCAGCTGCTGCCATCTCGCCAGACTTTGAGCGAGAGCAGAAATGCCAGCCCTCGCCACCTCTCCCAAGTACAGCCCAGGCTGTATTTTCTGCCTTCTATGAGTAGCTTACTAGTTGAGAAGCAATTAGTGCTTTGAATTTCCTGGCGTCAAGTCTTGACCAGTGGCTCTGTTTCATTAGTGAGAAGAATTACTTGTAACCACATGTTTTTAAAGCATATTGATTAGATTCATTCTTGTAGGGGAAAAAAATAAAGCATTTCCATACTTGCTGTAGGCCAACACTAAACGCTTATAAAAAACCAAGATTGCTTATACGTACATGGGAGATTGATTAATTTTTTTAAGCAGATAGAGGGGTTTGTAGGGTGAGAAAATATGTGAATCACCTTAATTCTCTAATTTTTAAAAACTTCCTGCAGATCAGCAGATACTTGGGGGGAAAAGTCACATCTAGATTCAGTTTTATCGTCTGGGCTATTACAGCTGTCATAAGTTAATTCTCGAGTTATCTCCTCTGCAAGATAGCTGTGTAGTATAACGAATCAAGATTGGGCTCTTTTTTGAAATTTATAATCTTGTTGAAATGACAGAGAGCTCATGTGGCATACAAGGTCAGTTGCTATGTTATATATAACCTCTTGTTTTCATCTCCTACTGTTCTTGCAGGGAACTAAAAATGTTTTAGACAACAGATGTGGAACACTTAAAATATTTGGAATGTGTGGGAATATACTGAGAGACCACCTGTCCTGCAACGTGAAAGACAGAATGGGTTTGTGAGCACTGTTGGTTACTCTTGCAGTGAACTTAAGGATTCGTATATTAAAAGTAAAGCAGAATGAAAACTATGGGGTACTAGGTTGACTTTACTCAAGGAAACATGGGGAAGAATGTTGAATCCACAAGTTCAATACTTATGAATACTTAGCCAATAATCTGCATTTGAGTTTCCCTTAATAAGTGTAGCCTGGAGCAGTTACTCAGTCTTAGGAAGCTCATGGTTAAGAAGAAAAGAAACAGAATTTATCTGATTTATCTGATTTAGCCTAAAATAAGGTACTTTATTTATTGTTTGACTACTTCCACTACTCAGATCCTATCTATTTAGTTATTAATTAACAATTACAACTAGTAATGACTACATTGGCTATCCTTCGTGAAACCAACAAAACCCCACAAATTATTTACATATTGTAGAAAACTGTGGTTTTAATAATAATTTGGATTGCTAAGGATGTCGAGGTGATTTGTTCCTGGTGTCTATTTTTCTACACTTTTACTACTTATTGACTAAAGTAAACGAATGCTGTTTCACAGATGAGGGAACAAAGGTGCAGATAGGATCAGTATGTAACATTTGCATTTCTTCATTTGGAGTTCTGGCATGTGAGCACCCATAGTTCTTTATTATCTTTTTCCTTCAATGATTTTTAAAAAGGAGGATATTAAAATTGAGATGATAGCCACTTCCCTGCCTCAGGGAAGGATTGTGAAGATAGTTAATGTTTATACCATATACCCTCTCTTTTCCTCCCTGCAACTGTTGTGTGAAACTGCCATTGCTCTGATCCCCGCTACAGTGAAAAGGGAAGGTATTTCTCAGTGCTTCTGCCCATAGGCGAGCTTTAGCTGGGAAACGGACAATACATCAGGCTCTGCCTTAAACATGAAAAAGATACAGAAATCAGAGAGAAATTCAGAAATTGAGATACATCTCTTGTTCTATGGACTTTGGAAACAGTGATGTCTGGTTAACAATTAATGGCTCAGGTTCCTCTTTAAATTTTGGATGGGGTTGTGAAGCTGTCCTTCAAAACTGAAATCTCTGTCTGATAGCACATATCCAGCATTGGTGAATGAAACAGCTGTTGATGCACTCTCTTGGTAAGATTAATAGAAAAGTCAGGACAAACATTAGCTGTGTTTCCCACAGCAGGTACAATTTTCCCTGCCCTCAGTTATAATGGCTTTCTGCTATGTTCTATGCAAACAAATTACACATACTGTGGGAGCCACAACTTTAAATTTATCAACCTTTTTGCATGCAAAAATCCAGCATTAATGATGCGTTTTTATGTTTAGAGTTCTTCATAGTTTGCTGGAGGGAGGTCTTTGTGATTAAAGGAAGCATGTTTCATTGAGCCAGACTTGAGCTCTGGTCTGTCCTCTTTTTCACCTCCCCTCAGGGCAAAGACCAACAGCTTGAGAGTGACCCCTTCCAGAAGTTTTCACCAAAAAGGAAGATGAGAAAGGCTGGACAGGCTCTTTCTAATGCTCTGCACTGGAGCCAGGAAAAGGCTGCTGTTTCTAGCCTTTCTGATGTTTGCAGGGTTTTTTTGGTTCTTGGTTTTTGTTTTTTTTTCCCTTTCCTGGTGGCTGGGATCTGGGCTTGCTGCCGTATCTGTTTGTCTGTCTCATGTTGTTTTTCTCAGAGAGCTTCAGAGGCCAGTTGCCCATAGTCAGTTGCTGGGAACAGAGGTTGTTCCTTGTATCATCTTAACTCTCCATGCCGGAGTGTTCATGCTTGAATAGGAAACAGCAAGATCTGTCAAAATAGCCCTTTTCTTTAGAGCTTTGAGGCTGCATTCTCCATGGCCATCTGTTCCCTTTCACCCTTTTGGACAATGTTGCTATTTGAAACCAACCACTCTTTGCTCTCTCCCTTTCCCCTTGCCCTCCCCCTGCCCCCCCAGAGCTGGGAAAAAAAATTGTTTCTGGCCCTGACTGGCCTCTGGAGGTTTCAACCATTTTGTAGTCCAAGGATTAAAAGTGGTATTTTGCAATTTTTTATTTTTCACTGACTTTAAAAAATGTAATACATCTCAGGAGAGAAGAGTCACTGCAGTCAAAAGATCATTTTGTATTTATGCATTAGTCTCCACAGAGCACTTCAGTGTCCTGTCGCTGCCTGATGCAGACTACCATGAAAATTTGGCACATCTTGGAATATTTTACATTATAGCAGGAACGAAAGGAACCTCCTATAATTAAGGCTGTATGACTGTTTCCCTTCTAACCCTCTGTCTTCAGTCAGAAAAGCTTATTGGGATGAAATTTTCCAGTCTTGTTTGTTGTCCAAAATTGAAATTATTTGCTTAATTCAGATAAAGTAAGTCATTCCTTTTTGAGAATGAGATGAAGAAAAATATACCTCCTCTGCTTCAGGATGAGTGACTGTGCCATGAAGAGAGGGACTGACTAGCTGAGAAACTCCTGGAAAGTCTGTGTCAGTCAGAGAGTGAAGCCAGATCCCTGTAATCCTCAGTCATTTTAACATCCTACATGTTTTATACTGCCTCTGTGTGTGTGTGCCTAAGTACATAAATGTATATGTATTTTCAGCTTTGTAGATGAGTCAGTTCTGAGCACTGAGCCCTGTGGTGTCTGCAGGTACTACAAGGTTTTGTCATACATCTTATAGTGAGAGGGAACACATTTTCTATATGTGGGTATATTGGCTGTGCAGTTAAAAAAAAAATGAAAGTGCCCGATTAATGTATGTTCAGAAGCTGCTCCACGCTGTGTATTGAAGGTGCTCTGAGTACTCAAGTGCATCTGCTTGGTCTATGTGTAGGGTTTGCTGGGCCAGCCCAAAAGATAGTTTGTCAGAGAAGAGTTTGCATCCTTCATTTTGTGTCACGGACCACTCTGTGCTGAGAAACAGATACAGCCAGAGAAACCTATATTGGCAAGTGCAGATCTGTGGTTAAATACCAGTTAAGAAATGCCACAGTCAACCATGATGATACTCATTGTGAGAAATAATTGAGTCCATTTTTCTGTGTTTGATAGGCAGAGTTGAAATTGCACATAGCGGTTTTTTACATTTAATATTTTCTAACTTTTATGTTCTTAGTCATGCAACCAAAACATTCTTCCAGTTCAGCTTTTGTGATGGATAGTATTAAGCATTTGGCCAAATCTGAACTCCCAGATGTGAACAGCTGTAATTTGCAAACAGTCATCTCTAGCCCCCAAATGTTTGGCTGACCTCTGTTTCCATGTTGCAGGCTGAAAGAGGATTGTTTCCTTCTGGAATTTCAGTTTTGATAACTCTGGCTCGTGATCCAAGCTTTACAGCTCTAAGATTGTTGTTTTTATTTATACCTAGAGGGAATTCTTGCAACTGTAATGGGACCAGTGTTAAGAATGCTGAAGGCTAAATTTTCAAAGAAATTATGTTGGTCATCATGCAAAGTAAAGCAGTTTGCTCAGTTTGAATTACAGTCTCAACTTGAAGTACTATTTAACACTGATTTTTAAACATAGTCCTTGCAGTTATCAGCCCCACTGTGGAGTTTTAATGATTGCATGTTTCAACCATCTGCATAAAGAAGTTGTCACTCACTAAATTCAAAAATTATTTTAAAAGACACTACTAAAAGATACTTTTAAAATACCCCTGTGCTCAGGAGTGAAAAGGGCATATAATTTAATTCACTGGTTCAAAGCCATGTAACTAGGCTGTGATTAGAAATTGTTATTCATTTAGACATTTTATGTTGAGTATATACACCCCAGTGTAGGCTGACTGTCAGTGCTAGTGTTAATTGAGCAAACTCAGGTGCTGGCAGTGACCCGACTGTAGCAGCACAATGCTCTCTGTGGCTTCTTAGCAGAATATATTTACCAAGGAAGACCTTAGGGCTCACTGAAAACCAGCTTGCATACACCTGCTGTCCTTTTCCATCTGCCACGTAGGCACACACCATCACCCTGCTCCTCGGGAGGTGGGCAGCCATGTCAGAAACACCCTGGGTAAGTTAGTACTAATTGGTGCTTTTATTGGCCACTTTGCTGGAGAAACTGGACTCTCTCCCTCCTACCCCCATCACCCTTCTGCACCCTGACTCTGATTTTAAGGTTCATTTGCCGACTGCTCCTGCCTTGCCTGGAGTACTGCTGCTTTTGTCTGCACTGTGACAATTTCCTGGGTATGAGAGCTAAATTGCCATGGCACTATTTCTTTAACAATACATATTTTATGGCAAGAAATACAGACTGTGGGAATAAAATCTGCATCTCACACCACAGCATCCTAACACGACCATATTGCTGTGAGCTGCGTTCTGAAACTCACTTCAGTTTCAGAGCTATATCTTACTCTCCTCCCCCAGCTGTATTAGCTTTTGTTCTGCCTTTCTGGGATTCAGCCATTTAGGCTTCCAGGCCTCAGGCAGTTATGTTGGAGGGGTGAGTGTGACAGCTGGCTTATTCGGTTCTAGTCTGGAAAGTTCGGAAGTGGCAAATCCAGATGATGGGTAAACGCTAGCAGAGACTGATGAAGTTTAGCAGCTGACATTAACCATCCTGGGAAAATCAGATATGATAATGCCGTGGCTGTGTAGGTCAGAGGGCTGAGGCTTGCAGTATGCAAGGTTTCAGTTGCTCTAACAGTAGGATTCTAAATCTCATTTCTTTATTCAGTCCTTAAGGGACCTACATACATGTCATTCTAGCATTCTGCCCCCTCCCTCCTACGTACCTTCTGATTAATATCATGATCTGTTTAATTCCCTAAGGGAACTTAAGCAAAAAAATTACAGCAATAACTTGTAGCATGATTGGTGAGGTGATAATTAAAAGCGTTTTCTGGATCACAGGGCCCTAACATTGCCAGATGCCATGATTGGGCAAGCTTTGTTCTTACCAACCTATGCATCCTTTATATTTGCAGGCAGGCAAAATTCCAGATCTGGGTTGTTTGGGGTTTTTTTTCCCTCCCTTAGCTCAGTGGTTTGAGATTTTATTTTCCAGTCTTGGAGAGACAGGAAGAAGTGACTGTATAGGAGAGGTTCAAAATAAGAAGCTGCTTTAAGTTTTAATGGTGAGCAGTGTGGGAAGGAACTCTGGATACTAAGAGAGTGGTGTAAATTTGAATAATTTTAGATTTTAGAAAAGGAGGGAATTTCTCAAAGACCATCATTAGAAGGGGAAGGAGGTTTAGCTGAGGGGTAAAGAATTATACTCAGTTACAGAAAGGAATTGACTTAACTGCTTTCTTCTACTTGTTTTTCACCATCCCTCCCACCAAATCACTACTTGTTCTGTCATTTGCAGTGGCACTTCAGCAATGATAGAGAGCTGGAAACTCATCACTTTGTAGCATGGTGTCAGGCCACAGAGGCAGAACATTTTCACTAGTAAAAAGAAATATTTGTTCCTGAGGATCTCAACTCCACAATTCCCTGATTTGGGCCCTGTTTCAGGTGCTGTAAACCACCAGCTGTCTTCCCACCTCCACAGATCTCCTGAGACCTGATCGATTTGGTCATGGCTGGTAGATTATCTGGCAAGAAATCAGACCAGCTGGATTTTTTCATTTCTTAATGTCAATTCCTTTTTTAGGTCAGC
The DNA here is from genome assembly GCA_013397775.1 of Eulacestoma nigropectus. Lineage (NCBI taxonomy): Eukaryota > Metazoa > Chordata > Aves > Passeriformes > Eulacestoma > Eulacestoma nigropectus. Next base: position 376,078 of record VZTE01002224.1, read on the forward strand.
AGGCAGGAGTCTCAGTACTAGCATATGTGTGTTTCTCTTTCTCAACTCAGAAGAGAATTGATATGAACTCACCAATGATTTCAATGAGGGAATGAGATCTTCTCAGATCTGTTACCAGTAAAACACACTGGTAACAGCAGGCATTGCTGGTGTGGGATTAAAAGTAAACCAGCATCTCTCCAGTTCTCTGGTGGACCCTTCCTAAATTTTGAGCTGTATAAAGGTCTCAGCTGATTTTTTGGGGGTAGAAAAACCTAATTTTTGGTTAATGTTACTTATTTGAAAAAGCTTCTAATGTTTCATGGAGAATACTCAAAGTCCTTATTTATACACAGTTCTTCTGGCCTGTCACATGTTTTGGTGTATTTTCTCTCATCCCTTAGGGAAGATTGTTTGTAAGTGGGGAATAATCAGCAGCAGCTAAGAGACTTGTAATCTGCAATTCTCATAAAAAAAGATCTTTAGGTCAGGAACTATCTTTCTGTTCTTTATTTGTCTAGTGGTTTGCATCTTGAACATGGGAGCTCTAGGAGTTGTCGCAACAGAAATAATGAATGACTGGAAAAAGGACAGCAGAAAGGACCTTAGTCTTGATCTAATATCAGATTAACCACGCAAAAATCACCCAGAGTGTGTACACATAAATACACAAATATGATAAACAAAAAAGTGTGAAAACTCACCTGTTTGGGGCATATGAGATAAATAAACTCTTTTGTCCAAAATGAGAAGTGAGCTCCTTCTGCTTCTGTCACATTCACTGCTGACTCCGTCAGAACTTCGCAATATAACTGGCAATTTTTGGTCTTTTGATGATGACAACTGAATCGAACAGCCTGTTTAGTGTAATTTCAAGTAGGCACATAACTAGAGGTGATCAAAACAGTTTCCATTGATACTCATTTGGGTTTTTTTAACTGGGGATTAGTTTATGCTTAACTGCTTTGTTTGCTAAGTATATTTTGATGACTATGCTATGGGAAAAAAAGGAAAACTAAATTACATATCACTGATTACTAAACAATTCTAACGTCCAGAAAAAATATTTCTGCTTAATTATAATTAAAATTTGAATTAATATGGAGTAATTGGGTGGTGGTGGGATGTGTGTGTGGTTTGTATAGATTTAGAACTAGGAGGTTTTTAGAAGTAAAACTGCCAGATTCCCTCTCTTAATAAAAAGAAGAGCATAAACATTTTAAAAGTTAGAATTTTCACATGGCTAGTTTTGTGGCCAAACTTGATTTCTTACAGCAACAACTGTTTTTCCTGCCGTATGTCCTAAATAATAAAAGACTGTAGTAAGTCAGTAGTGTGCTTTGAGACATACCTTTGCTGACCGGTGCAGAGAGTGAGACGGTCACCACGGCAGGGTAAGAGAATCAGAATCACCATTTGACTTAAGAAAAAGCTGTGGAGAAGGGCTGAAAATGACAGAGGCCAGCAGTGGGAGTTTGAGGAGCGCTGTGGTTAGTTACTTCACAGATGAGTTTGTCCTGTGGGTTGTTTTTTATTGTGTGATGGGTTTTTCCGCCATTGCATATTTTTATACTTGTACTTTCTGAGTAAGTGATGATGGAAAAATAGATTAGGGGTTGAAGGGGATTTTTTTCTTCTTTTTCCTCTGGTCTCATTGTTAGAGATCTGCACCAAAAATACAGACTAAATGCAATGCAGGTGAAAAGTAGTGGTCTTTGAGTTCTGCCAGTGAACCAGAAAGCTGCACAGCCTGAGCGAGAGGCAAAGTACTTTTATTCTTATTGCATGGTGTGCCTTTTTTGTTGAGCTCAGTAGTTTAATTCTTTATAAATATTTTCCTTGTACTTTCTGAGAGTTTTTTTTCCTTCTTTTTGATATAGATCAGGCTTTTATCAAGATGGTTTGATGTTAAGATTTGAAAGATTTGGGGACTTGTTGCTTCACTATTTTGTTACTTCACTGTCATTTCGTGCATTGATCCATTTTTAACATTTGATGAGAAAATATTTTTAAATTACCAGTTGATAGAGATTGCAAGGGGCCCAGCGTTGGTGATGAAACTGCCAGGCAATGATATGTCCATCTGGAAAGAAAAAAATCAATATGTGAGAATGTGGACAAGGTGGAGCTAACTGTTCTGTGCAGTTATACCAACAAGGAACATGTTGGGGTTTTATAGTCACATTCTGCCTGCAAAGACTTCTTGCATTTAAAAAAACTGTTTTAAGAAGCTTGTTTCATTTGATTCAAGATACTGGTCTAGTTACCCAGATTTTCATGGGATAAGAAACTAATGGAACTGAAGTGTCTTTATGATTAAATTGCCTTCCAACATACTTGCAAAAACTGGGACTTGGTTACATGAGGATTTAGTCTCTAAAATGTACCACCTTATATGCAGAGGACAAAAAGGTCTTTGAGACCAGGTCTGTACTTGCAATGCTCTGGTAGGACATAATAGAATACTCCCAGAAGCAGTATTGAGCTGAATAGCTTTAATCCTGCTGTTCCCTCCAGTGAAAAATGGAAGGTGAAATAAAACCACTTTCCCCATCCTGCCTATATGTGTCATTCCTCTCAGTGACAAGGAAGTTACTTATAGAAAGTTTGTTTTGATTGCATTGATAGGGAGAAACAAAATTAACCTAATTCTCATGTATAAGTAGGGCCAAGTGGTGTGGCCCAGTTGTACTGACAGCTCCTTCCTGCGCATTGGAGCCCGGTGCAAGCCTCTTCTGCTTGGAAGCAGCACTCTGGGCCTCAGTTGAAGTTACCTTTTCTTCTTTGTTTTTCCCCTGGTTGCGGAAAGACATTTACTTTGCATTTGACTCAGACCACAAGCAGCTTTCTTTTCACTTGTGACAGCTGTTCAGTGAGAGTGAAGCAGCCAGTTCCTCCTCTGTGCTTGCAGTCCAGAACAGATACAGTGTCTGCTGGTGTTTCTGGCAGTGCTCTGAAAAGTTCAGTTTCACAGGAGGCAGTAGAACAGGCATCTCATGCAGTCCTTGGCCTGCCTGCTGATGTGCCCTTTGGAGATTAGTTTCATGCTACTTTTTTTTGTGTGTGAGGAAGGAGGGAGTGTTTACAGGAATTGAAATCACTCATTTTACTAGCGGTGGACCTGATACAGAAAGCAGGGAGTTGTTCAGACATCTTCTTCCAGTCTTCTAAGGCTGAAGGTTCACCTTCACCTCCCCGTGCTAGGATCCCGTCTCTGTGCTTCTGGACACCCACTGCCTTACTGCATCCATATACTGAGATCTGTCACTTATCTCTCATCTGTATGTCAGCTCTGTTTTCTTACTTTCCCTAATCCCTGCACTCCCTGTATCACCTGTGTCCTGAACAGAAACCATCATGCCAGCAGTGACTGGAGTAAGAACTGGCTTTAAGCAGACTGGAGAGACTGGAACTGCTGCCCATCAGCTGACTGCACATTGCAGGTGCTGTGGAAACGTCCACCCCACAGCATGGGCAAGCACTCCATACCACTCTGAAGTGGTTCAGGTTGGAGAATCTGGGGACCTCTGAGCAGAGACCAAAGTCTTATAAGCCTATTTTTCTCTTGGGGTGATGTTGGTCTGATACTCCCATCTCTAAGTATGAAAATATCAGGGTTTGGAAGCACAAGGCATTGCATGCTGAAAAAAAATCGTTCTCTCTGAACAGTGTTATTTATCCACTTCCTTCGTCCAGTTCATTAATGTCTAAGTAGTGGTTGAAATAACAGAAAAGAGAAGTCCAAGGTTTTTTTAAGGCCATGTTTCAACATAAATTTGTTTTCTTAACATATCCTCTTTCCTTCCTCTGAGACATTTACTATCTTTTTGTGTTTAGAGCAAGAAGAAGGAATGCAGCATGTGTTGTCACTGCCCTTGAACTTCTTTGCAAAGCTGGCGCTGCTTCCTCCTCTGTTTGCTTCACTTCTTGTTTTACCCCTCTATCTGCCTAATGCATCAGTTCACAGGAGGATCCCTTATAAAATGGAAACCTTTCCAGAGACGCATTCCTTTCCGCCCTGTAAAAAGTCTTTGCTGTAAATTTGCTCCAGGTTTACTAACTACTTTACACCAAAGTCATAAATTTTAATAACTTCACAGAAGAGGATTTGCCCTCTTCAGACAGGGGCTGACACAGTATGGTACAGTGTAATTTCTCTTGTATAAGAAAATAAAATAAATTACAGCAATTAGGTTGATCTGCCACAAACTTTACACATACAGCATTTCTGTTCGCTTTGGGACAGTTTTTAGGCCTGAAGGAATGCAGAGTTAGGAATTGCTATGGAGTGATATCTCCATAGTGTAATAGTAACAGGTTCCAGACATTTAACCTTTTAAATGCCTGGCTCAGGATTACAACAACGAGATGTTACTCCTTCTATTACCTAATAGTAGAGACACATGATTTGAGGGAAGTTTGAGTGTGAATTTTGTGACTGTTTTATGCCAACACTAGCTACTTCTGGAACGTCTGGGCGCTTTGTAGTGAGGAGCCCACAAGCAGGGGTGCATGAATTGCTTGTTGGTGGTATGGAATGGTGGCTCCCAGCTTTAAACAGGGACGCAGTTACATCAGCTGTGAGGGGAACACCTCCACACCCATCAGAACCCATTTCTAACAGGGCAGGGAGGGAAGGACTGTGTTGACTGCAGCTTATTCCACATGAAAGGTTTGCGAAACTTTAAAGCTGCTTCAATGTCTTATATTCTCCGTTATCCTGTTTATACAGTAATAGCATTTTACTTTTGTGGTGTTAGCACAAACCCAAAAAGTTGTAGAACTTAATGAACTTAATTAACTTGCTTTGAGTCATTTTAAGGGAATGGAACACAAACCTCCCAGCACCCTGTTTTAACACTTGAATGTGTTCACTCCTCCAGCTGGAAAATAAAATCTGAAACATAGATGAAGATAAATTATTCTTGTTAGCAGATCTGCCTTCCCAACAGAGATGGGCTAGACTAATTAACAGAATAGCATTCCTAATACTGAAGGTTCCAGTTAGATGCTTCTCTGGTGAGTTATTCAGGTGGAAGTTTGCTGCTTATCAAGATATTTTTTTTAAGTACAAAAACGCAGTCATCCTTGCTGGATGGCACAACTGTTTTCAGACTAGAACAAGTGTTCTGGAGAAGCAGGTATTGTGCATGTCCCAGTGAACTCCTGTGATGTAGGAAGTAATTCAGACAAGTACCGAGTCCAGACTCTAGTCAAACTATTGGCTTGAAACAGATGCTTCACTCTTTTCTTTTGTAGACCTTAAACATTTAAAAACTTGATCCAAATCCGGTTGATGTTAACTGAACCTTTTATTACTTGAGGAAGGCTTGAGGCCTTCAGCTGAATCCTGTAATGCACTGCAGTCACCCCAGGCCCTTCTTTCCATCCTGCTACTTTCCTCTACCTAATGCAGTCTAATAGTGTCCTCATTGCTTGCAACTACCAGCAGTGATATATATAATGATTATCATTACATGTCAACACTTTTGGTCTTATTCTTTACTGAGTATTTTTCCAAAATAAAAGCTTTAGTGGATCAAGAAATTATGCTTTTGCTCTGAATAGGTAGAAGGGTGGGGGGGGGGGAAGTAACAAAGCCCACTTCCTTGCAAATGTAAAAGTAATGGAGTGTTTTAAACCTGAATCTCCCAGAAGCTCTGCTGGGCTACAAGATGACTTTGACATCTCAGTACAGTTTTGCTAGTACTTATAATTTAGATTTCAACATTAACTGTTGCATTACAGATAATTTTGACAGAAACATAAGACTGCTTTATTACAGTGTCTGGTCTTTCATTGACTTAGTTGACAAGAATTTCATAACTGTTCTGGGAAAGCAATTTTGTTTGTTGCCTGATAGATCACAGGAAGTTACCTGCCTTTAAATCCAACTGTGTCTCATTTACTCATGGGTTTTTAACAGTATGGACTGTCTACCTCAAACAGTTCAATTTTCAAATTGCACATGATCATTTATACACATGTAACAACTAGGATTTTTTTTCTGAATTTCAGGGGGTTGTCTGTCTTACTTTACTCTTGAAGTGTCGTTTGAAGTACAAACAAGTCACCCATCAATCTGTTCACCTTACATAGAACTTACGATAAGTAAAGATGAAGGTCTCAGGCACGTCCCTGCCTGCATGTGTGTACGTGTGCATGTGTGAGTCTCTGGTTTCAGTCTGAGAAAGCTCGGGTGCAATGGCAGTTGAGCAAGCTGCCTTGCGTGGCATTATTGGAAACACTTCTTTATGTTGTCATTGCTGATTCCAGCAAAGTCCATTTTCCTTCAGGGTTACATAAAGTTCACATGATTCCAGGGACAGCAGAATGGTAATTATGGCTAAGGGGCTCTCTTTGCAAATCTTAGAAAAAGTGTAGGTGTCTGATGGCATGAAAATCAGTATTCTGATTTTTAGGTCAGAGTATTGTGGTAGCACATTCTGCTCCTTTAGATTCCCTTTTTGTTATGTCATCATACACTGTGACTCTGCTGGCCTGCTTCCCTCTCCTCTGTGCCCAAAGAAAGCTGGTTTGTGTGGGGATAGAGTAGCTAAAGAGGAATAGGCAAGTGTCCCACATGCATGGTGCACCCCTAGATATTTAGAAAATATACTAGTCTCTCCAAGAAGGTAGGTAATACTTTGCAACATCTCCTTAATTCTTGGCACTTTTCATTGATATCAGAGGGTGAGATGGAGAACTCACGCTACAGTTGTATAATTAAATCAGAAAGGTAGGAAATTAATGCAGCAGTGCCATCTATTAAGTGCCATTTGTAATTACCTAGCTTAGGGAATAATCTGAGATGACTGAAGAAGTTTCAATGCTGAACCCTTTTCTGTGCCACAGTTCTGATGCAATTTCTGTCATATTTATCTTCAGGATCTTCTGTAAGTGGGAAGAGGGATTCTGGTTGTGTGACAGCAGCCCTTGGCAACACGTGGAGTCACAGCGTCAACACCAGGCTCATTCTACAATATCATGACTTGCCGACAAGACAGGTGAGAACTTAACAAAAAAGAGAATTTAAGTAAAAGTACACCAGCAGTCAGATGGGCTGTGTCCTTCAGCCTCTCTGGTTATGCTACGTGTGTTGCGAACTTGGCAGTCAAGAGGCCGACTGCTTATTTGGAGTGGGGGTTAGTCAGTGTCCTTTGTTTTTAACGGATGACCATCACTCCAATGCCTTTGTGTGTTAGGATGGGCTTTTCTAAGTCACAGCTGGTACAGGTGTACAAGTTTTTTGAGCCTTTGCTGCATTCTACGGTATGGAGATGAAAGGTAATCCTTAAAGTGCTTTCCTGCACAGGAATTTTAAGACAGGAGTAGAAACCTAGTCTTTTCACAGCCATGATTGTTTTGCTGTCATGCTGTCCACTCTTTGTGCCCAGTTCCGGCTGTGACTGATGGGACAGGGAGCACTCTGTTTTCTGACTGTTGTTTGTGAGTAGAAGCTTGCTGCCTCCACCAGCAAGCTTAACTTTGAGCAGTAAGTATGGTACCAATTTCCCAGAGGTATGCCTGTACGTACGAGAATAGTTACCCTTTTCACTGAGAGACTTTGTGCTTTTAAGTGAAATATAGTAGCATCTTTAACTGCAATCTTCACCTCTTAATTTAAAAAGTGTGAAAAACTAGGAGACAAGACATTTGGGATATGATTGAGGGAATGACATTTTTTTTTGTTTTCAAAAACATCATAACGCATGATTTCATCTGTCTCTTGGGATATCTGTGGTTATAATCTCTTTTGGCTTTGTCTGTTCTGTTTTTGCATTGATGCAACTCTTTCCAAAGGCTGTGACCCTCAGTCTTAATGTTATTGATTTTCTGCCAGTTAAAGTAGAGAGCTGTCAGGAAAATTGCTACGCGGTATTTGTACCATCTTACTCCTATACCATTACTACCCATGTGCGTTCAAATTGGTGCTCCTGGATTTACTGCCACAACTCAAGGTTTCTTACTTTTAGATTGCAGTCTTTAGAGCCAGAGGAGAGGAAGTCATCCTGTTTTATTAGAAATTTTTTTTATTAGAAGTAAAATTATAATGATAGCACTCCTGTTTCTTCAAGTAGCGGGCACTTTGAAGCAGCAGTAGTCCTCTGGACTTTGAGGTAGAAGGTTAAATGTGTCAAATGCAGGTAGAAAAAGGCATCTTCTGTACCTGCTTCTAAAGGCTATGCATAGAAATATACTCTTACTGCTGCTGGTCTTAGAAATTTTCTTATGTACTGCTTCTGATTCTGGTCTGTAATGTCCTTTTTTACAGAAATACTAAGTTCTGCAAAATACAAAGCTGTTCGTAAATTTCCTGGATCACTTCGGAATTACATGAGAGGTGGACTTGGCAGAGGGTAAAGGGCAGAAACTGGGCTCTGTGCTCATGATGCACAAAGTCAGCTAAAACAGATTAAGAACATTCCTCTGGTGGTGGAAAAAGGGAGCAGTTTTCCTAAAGAACATTCAGATATTACATGTAGTTTTTCCTGATTTTGTTTAAGAAGTAATAGATCATAAGTATATGAAAAGCTGTGTTCAAGCCTTTAAAATTATGGCCTGCTTAGCAGAGTTTTCCTTTCTTCCTGACTGAATTTGTCAGGTGCACCACCTTGCTTACAAGTGAAGCTATGGGCTCATTCTGTTTCAATTAAGCAAAGAAACTAAAGCTACAGTGAAGAAAAACAACCTTAAAGTAAATGTTAGTATATATTATTAAAACAAAAGTAATTTGAAGCAGAAGTGTGATATAAATAGTGATGCGCCTGTGAAGTCCATGACTGAAATGTGATATGTCCATGATGTCCTGTAGGTATTTTCCTGTTGCTGATATCTGTCCTTTTTTCAGATAAATTCTCTTTTCTTAAACTCATAGAAATCTTTCAGCTAGACATGCAGTTTCCAGTTAGAGGAAGGCATCTAGAGTTACCCTACCTGTCGCAGCACTGGATTGATCAAATTACTATTGTTTTACACACATATACTCCTTTATAATTGCTTTATACCCACTTTCAGAAATGAACTGTGAATAAAGGTGCCTCAGTTCTTGAGATGCCATTTCAGTCATCATAAAGTGGTTCTGCCAGGAGGTGTTGGATATCAGTGCTTTGAAAGCCAGCACTTTTTAAGGAAGCTTAACATGAAGATTCAAAAATGACCAAATCAGTAATCATATTCACAAATTCTCATATGACTGTATTAAAAAAAAACAAAAAACAAAAAACCAAAACAAATAAAAATAAAAAACAACCAGAAACCTGTGATTATCTGTAGTCTTGGTTTTAAAGTGAAATTTTGCCCGAGGAAGTTACTGAAAGCACGCAGTTGGTCCAGAGATTTGGATGAAAAGTCATTTCAAAACCAAGTTTTTCCTGCTTTTCCCTATTTGTGACCTTACAGAATCAATACTGTACAAGGAATAAGCTGTGTTTTCATAGAACTATAGAAACTTTATACAGTTGGTGATTGCCCATCTCTCTAATTTGTTGAGGTCTCTCTGCAGGGCCTCCGTGCTTTCCAGGGAGTCAACAGCTCCTCACAGTTTAGTACCATTGGCAAACTTACTTAGTATTCCTTCGAATCCTGTGTCCAAGTCATTAATGAAGATGTTGAAGAGCACAGGGCCAAGGATGGAGCCCTGCAGAACCCCACTCTGATGTCACCCCATTCACTCTAACTCCGTGTGCCTGACCTGTGAGCCAGTTGCTCACCCAGCACTAAATGTGTTTATCCATCTGTGGCCTGGACAATTTGTCCAACAGGATACCGAAAGCTTTGCTGAAGTCTGAGAAGATTATGTCTGCTGGCTTTCTTAGGTCATTTAGGTGGGTTACCCTGTTGTAGAAGGAAATCAGGTTCGACAAGCAGGACTTTCCCCTTACGGAGCCATGCTGGCTGTGATCAATGACTGCGTTGTCTTCCAGGTGTTTTTCAGTACTTCCCAGAATAATCTTTTCCATTACTTTACTTGGCACTGAATTAAGACTGACAGGCTGTGGTTTCTGGGGTCCTCCTTCTTGCCCTTCGTGAAGATCAGGATAATGTTCGCCAGCTTCCCGTCAGCTGAGACCTCTCAGGATTCTCAAGACTGCTGACAATCATTGAGAGAGGCTTTGTGATGACATCAGCTAGCTCCTCAGATGAGTCCTATCAGACCCCATGGATTTGTAGGGGCCCAGCTGGACCAGCAGATCCCACACAATTGGAGAATTGATCATTCTCACAGTCATGGTCCTCTAGCTCAGGGCTAGAGGCCCCTGTGGCCCATCATCCGTGTTGAAGACAGAGGCAAAGAATGCATTTGAACACCTCTGCCTTGTCGATGTCCGTGTTTGTGAGGTGACAATCTTCATCCTGTAATGGGATGATGTTATTTCTACCCTGCCTTTTGCCGTTAATGTGTTTGAAAAAACTCTTCTTATTGTCCTCCGCAGTTCTGGCCTGCTTCGTCTTCAGTTGAGCTTTGACCACATGAATTTTCCCCCTACCATGGCAAGCAGCATCTCTATATTCTTCCCATGTCACTTGACCTTGCTTCCACTGGACATACACCTCCCTTTTTCTTCCACAGTAGATACAATTTGTTCTTTCAAAAGGTGGAATTCATTCTTTAGTCATTCTCTTGATCTCCAGAATATTCTCTTTCTGGATCTACTTTCCCTCTTTCTTTCCCTGGAGGAGCTGGAGCAGTGGTGACAGTCTGAGGGACTTTCCCTCATTGTATCTGACTTCCAAGGTAGTAGAGCCAGCGTGCTAATCCTCACTGCAGAATCCCACCCATCAAGAGAAAAAGCACCTTTTGAGAAGCACTGGGCCAAGGGTGGTATTCTTCAAAACATGGAGTGATAATGTGATCTTTCAGGAGGATTCAAGCAAGCTGCTTTCCAGAACTATGGTATCTCCTGGACAGCCCACTGGGCTGCTAGATGCTTGTTCTTAGTCATGCAGTATTTGTTTCTGGGAAAACTCAGGGACGTAGTCCCTATGCCTGAAACCTTGGGGAATGCCAGGGCAGCAGGTGGCAGAACAAATATGTAACGAACCTTAGGAAATTGAACATAGAGTTCCTACACAGTTGGGATTTTTTTATATATTAAGTAAAAAAATGCCTTTTTTTTGTTTGTCCAGTAGATATTTTCCAGCCAACTATCCTTTTTTCCACTCCACCCTTCCTGTGTCTGGTGAACATTAATAAGACAGCAGCCAGTTCAGCAAAGTAATGAAATTTCTGGGATGTCCTGCCTGCCTGAAAATCAGTTAGGTTTGCTTTATTGCTAGGGTAGGAACAGCTTTCTGAACAAACAGATGAACTTTGCTCTTTTGCTTCCTTCTAGCCGCCAGGGTTCTAGTTTTTATTTTCTCCAGGACAGAAGCAACACCACTGGGGCAGGGCCGAAAGATTTCCAGTCTGCATTTAAATTCATTATGTCACCAAAACCCACAAGCGTGGACAATAGCAGGAGTCTTTTAGCTGCTGAGGTGGGACTGAGCTGTACAATTTTAACAGCAGCACAGTGGCATAAGAACATGTGAAAACGTGGGAAAAGTTAGTTGTTTCACACAAATGCCTTCCTGAAGGGAATTATCTTTATGGATACTGATACTCGGTTCTCCCTAAGCACTCTTATGAGTAGTTAACCATGATATTTATTTTCCTGAAATGCATGCATAAACATGCAGACCCTTTGAGTTTGGGCCAAAACCAACGGGGCTGCACTAGGAACTATCAGACTCCTCAGTTACCCCTATATGTATAATTATCCTTCTTTCCTGAACTGGAGTCAGCAGACTTCAAGGTTGCTGTTTTTCATGTGTTCTCAGCTGTCTTTGGGGGTCAGCATGGTAGGGTTAAATACATTGCCATGCTATATTTAACATTTTGTTCTTGTCCATTGGAGGCAGGATGCTGGATTAAATGAGACACTGTCCAGATCTAGTATGGCAACTTCTATGGGCCTGGTTTATTTTTTAATTTTCAAGGGATTTGTGAGACTCGTAGTATTATGTTAATTTCTGTAACATGTTTTGAAGTTCTTGGATGGAAAATGCGTATAGAAGTGTTATTTTATAACAAATAAGTGTTTTCCTGTGGTATTTTCAAGGAAGAGCATTTAGAATCACAGAATCATTTAGGTTGGAACAATACCTTTAAGATCATCAAGTGCAACCATTAACCCAGCACTGCCAAGTCCACCACTAAACTATGTCCCCAGGTGCCACATCTACATGTCTTCTAAATACCTCCAGAGATGGAAACTCCATCACTTCCCCGAGCAGCCTGTCCCAATGCTTGACAACCCTTTCTGTGAAGACATTTTTCCTAATACCCAATCTAAACCTCCCTTGGCACAACTTGAGGCCATTTCTTCTTGTTCTATCACTTGTTGCCTGGGAGAAGAGACCGACCTCTACCCACCTACAACCTCCTTTCAGGGAGTTGTAGAGAGCAGTGAAGTCTGCTCTGAATCTTCTTTTCTCCAGGCTAAACAAGTCCAGCTCCCTCAGACACTCCTCATCAGACTTGTGCTCCAGACCCTTCACCAGCCTTGTTGCCCTTCTCTGGACACACTCCAGCACCTCAGTGTCCTTCTTGTATGGAGGAGTCCAGAACAGGACCCAGGATTCAAGGTGTGGCCTCAGCAGTGCTGAGTACAAGGGGACAGTCACTTTCCTGGTCCTGCTGGCCACACTGTTCCTGATACAGGCCAGGATGCCTTTGGCCTTCTTGGCCACCTGGACTGCTGGATCATGTTCAGCTGGTTGTCGACCAGCACCCCCAGCCACTCTTCCCCCAGCCTGTAGCGTTTCCTGGGTTGTTGTGATGCAAGTGCAGAACCCAGCACTTCACCTTATTGAGTCCCATATAACTGGCCCATTGATCCAGCCTGTCCAGATCCCTCTGCAGAGCATTCCTACCCTCCAGTAGATCAACACTCCTGCCCAACTTGTTCGCCTGCAAATTGGCTGATGGTGCACTTGATCCTCTTGTCCAGACAGTCGATGAAAACATTAAATAGGTCTGGCCCCAATACCGAACCCTGGGGAGCACCACTGGTGGCTGGTCACCTACTGGGTGTAGCACCATCCACCACCACTCTGGGGCCGGCCACCCTGACAGTGTTTCACCTAGCAACCAGTACACTCATCTGCACCATGGGAAGCCAACAGCTCCATGAGAATGCTGTGGGAAACACTGTCAAAGGCTCTACTTAAATCTAGGTAGATGATATCCACAGACATTCCTTCATCCACTAAGCATAGAAGGAGATGGGGACGGTTAAGCAGCACCTGCTTTTCACAAACCCATTCTGTCTGGGTCTGATGCCCTGGTTGTCCCACATGCATTGTGTGATGGCACTCAGGATGGTCTGCTCCATGACCTTCCCCAGCACCAAGGTCAGGCTGACAGGCCTGTAGCTGCCCAGATCCTCCTCTGGCCCTTGTAGATGTTGTCACATTTGCCAGGTTCCCGTCACCTGGGATGTCCCTGGCTGACCAGGGCTGCAGGTAGCTGATGGGCAGTGGCTCAGTGAGCTCTTCCGACAGCTCCCTCAGTACCCTCGAGTGGATCCCACCTGGCTCCACAGACTTGTGTGTGTCTAAGTGGCAAAGCAGGTCGCTGGGCGTTTCTCTTTGGGTTATGGGGGCTTCATTCTGCTCCTCATCCAATTCTTCCAGATCAGGGGTCTGAGTACCTGGAGAACAACTGGTTTTAGGATTGAGACATGGGTTGAAGCTTTCAAGCTGTGCTAAGTGAGCTGTTGTGCAGAAATTTTCCTGGTAAAATGGTGAAGTGTTCAGGTAAAGTGTTTCAAATGCCTAAGTATATGGTGACTCATTCTTAATAAAACAAAACAGAACAAAACCCCCTTATCTCATTCAGACTAATGCCAGACATAACTTTTGTTGTGTCCTTGGTTACAGACCAGCTGTTTCATCTTGCTCTGCTTACTATCATATGAATAAGCCCTGAATAAGCATTCCAAAATCACGATGGTGAAGTAACCCTAGTACTTTCTGGATGGGAGAAGAGCTGGAAGAGAGCCAAGGGGAGTGAGGATGATGTTTTACATTTATGTGATTTATGATTCTTTACCTTATATTTTTTATCATATTAGTAAAGCAGTTCTTTCAAAATGTACAGATATTTGGCTGTAACTTCACCAGGAGATGGGTACTGGAAGTGTTGTAAAGTGTGTATCTGTTCTGGGCCATCTTCTTATGTAATATGCTTATCATATGGAAGGTCAATCCTATTAAAACACAAAGAGATATATTTATAATTTTTTTTTTTAAGATAAGAGTGATGATGTGGAGTCATGCAAGGGAAAAAATAATAGGAAATTTTACAGGAAAGTAGATTTTTTTTCAGGTGAGATTAATTTTTTATGGTTCTCCATTATGCTTCTTTTGAAAAAATAGCTATGAAAAGACTGCAGAAGCACATATTAAAATTCTGCAAACCCTTCCATTTAAAGAAATTGTTTTTTCCTAGGATGCACAGTTTATTTCAGAGACTTTTGCCTCACCTCAACTATCGATTGAATATTTTGACTCAGGACACAATGTTGTTATGGCTTCAAATTTCCGTGCATGTTTACAAACCACATCCTTAAAAATGCATAAAATAAGCTTATGGGGTTTTTTCTGATTAAAAAGGCTGTCAACTGATAACCTTTATGACAGAAATCCTTTGCTTATCCATAGATCATATACCAGCATAAGCAGCAATATAATCTTGAGTAGCATGAGAACAGTATGAAACTGGACACAAGGCACAACTGTAGCATACACAGATGGTTATCGACATGGTATGATACTGACTTAATCCAGCAAAGTGCCAAAAGAAAGGATGCCAGGAAAATAGCAACAGTTCATTAACAAGTGTTTGGAGCTCAAACGTCACCAGGTGACTTACTTTCCTGCCTTGAGTGTTTGTTCATGTCTCTCTTTGCAGCAAGCCTCCTTCTTAATGAACTTTTGGGGGATGGTCATATAGCCATCACTAGAGCCCTGTTTACATTAAATATGTCTGGATTTATGGCCCTCTCCTCTTAACAGGACACTTTTAGAGAGAAATGTTTCCATCATTCTTGGAACAAGAATTCATTTACTCTGGTGCTTACAAAACACTAATCAATTTGTTACCTAGGAATCTAAATAGAAGTGAAAAGACCCTTGGTCAAATAGAAAAGAACAGAAGAAAACCTTGAAATAGTTAATCTTGTTCTCTTCTCTGTCATTTAGTAACCACTGCAAGTTTTCTTAATGAGGGTTATTCTACTGTCAGACAAAATGTAGGAGCAGCTGTACAAACTTCAAACTCGTTCACCTGTGGTTCAAAGCATCGTAAACAGAGGAGCAGGGGCATCTCTGAGGCAGAGAGGCACACTCAGTCATTAAGTTACACTGAGTCTTCCTACTGAGGCTGGTGGCAGAGGTGGGTTCTTTCTGGTAGGTGTCTTTGACTGACAGACCAGTCAGCTCTTAGAGGAGACTCCTCCCTAGTTGCTGGTAACCTGTGCCAGTTACAAGTTAACCATCTCATATTATGTTATATTTTCAAATTACTGTGCAAAAGTATTTGTGGACTGATCTCTGCAGTGCCCTTGCCAGGTGCTCATAACCGAGGGAATGGAATCGTAACTAAGTGACTGGCCAGAGTAAATCCTCTGCAGCTGGGAGCAGAGCTGGAATCTCTTCACTGCCATCGGGTGCCAATAAGCTTGATCTTGCTTAACCTTTACTGCCTTTGTTTCAGGCAGTTACAAGTCTTTGTATCTCCTGGTACTATGTAGTGAAGGTACTCCTGCTTCCTGCTCCAACTTGCTCTGTAGATTAACTCACCTGCTGAACTGATTTTCAGTCTGGTCACTGACTTCGGTCTTGAATCTCTCTCCTTAGCATGCCATAAACTTTTCTTCATCAGTGGAGGTTAATGAAACTGGGACTGTGACTGGAGCTTTATGGCAGAACTTTTTCTCTAATTCCTTGTTTCCAGTTTCTGTTGATACCAGAGGTGATTTTTCTAAGCCTCAGCTCTAGAAGTCACCTTGCATTCCTACGTCTCTCCTCTTTGCAGACATCAAAACTGTTCCAAACTGCAAGTACCCAGCAAAGACAGTAGCTAGCACTTAAATTTTTAGATTATTAAAATGCTTGTCCAGCCTCTTATGTCCAGGATTGGTTAATGCAACATTTCTAGTATTATCAAATATACATTTTTTTCTCTCTTTCAAGCACACCACAGAAAATAGAATTGTTACCTTGATGAGACCTACTTAGTCACAGTGGTGCTATTGTTTTAATTTTTACATATTTTCTCAGCTCTGTAACTGAGGAAATGGCCTTTTGCCTTGGTCTAACTGATAATTGTGCACCTTCATATTAATCAGATAGCAATTTTCAGAAATTTGGGCTATACCTCCTGTTCTTTATTGGGAGCCATTTAAAGGTCAGGATGGGAGAGGTAAGATTACTGTAACAAAGTCTGTTCTGAATACAAACAGAGAACTTCTGTTTATGATGCTGTTAATCCAACACCCTTTACGAACACTGTACTTTCAGTTAAGTAAAACAGCATGAAAATGGGAGAGAGAAAGAACCAGATATGACTTTTAGGCTCTGGTCTGAATTGTCTGAAGAATGCTTTGTTTGTAATCTTAAGTCGCTTTGCACAGGGGGAATGAATGCAAACTCCCATCCTGTTTATACAGAGTCACTTTTCTGTGATTTGCCTTCAGTGTGAGTTTTCCCCTCAAAACAGAGAGGAATTAACCTAGGGTAGATTCTCTCATCAATAACTGAAATGTCATCGCTCCTAAAGAGTGGCAGTGACCAAAGTTGTTTATCCTTGGAATGACTTGGCAAATCCCCTTGCCTCCTGTCTTCTACCAGATTCTCCTCTTTTTTTCTTTTTTTTTTTTCTTCTTTTTTCTTTTAAAATTTGAAAACAAAGGGCAGCAGTGCCTAGCTCAACTTTAAGTATTAATTATTCAGAAAAGTTCTGCTAAGTCTTTCTTAGAATGTAGTACACTTAAAGACATTCTTAGTAGTGAAAAATATCAGAAAATCACTGTGAGTGAACTGGACAACCTCAAGTAATGAAAATATAGTGGAATATAAGATTGCTAATAGAAATAATTTGCAAAATTATATTGGGCATTACAAATGAGTGTCTGTTTTACTTAAGGAGCATACAAGTTCAATGTAAAGCTAATACTGGCATAGTTTAGTTTATCACAGAAAGACTAATTCAACACTGTAATGTAACCATAAAAAAGGTCGGGGCTATCCTAGAATGGATCAGGCAAAGTGTTTTCAAATGAAAAGTGTTTGTACCCTTGTGGAAAGGCACTAAGGACATCTCTGGAATACTGTATATAGCCTGGAAATGTTTGTTCAAGCTTCTTTCTGCTTTCTTCTCTGTCTACTTTCTTCCCAGCCAAGGTCTGTGCTAGACAGAATGTATTTATATCATAGTAACAAGTTTGAGCTGTCACTGGTAAAAAAAAGTAAACCTCAGATAAAGCTTTAAAACCAGACAAACTTTGACATGTTGACTTCAGTGGGCAAAATGGATGGCATCTTGTGTGAAAAGGTAAGGATCAGACATGATTCTCATGTTCGGGCATTACTACTTTTATGATTCTCTAAACGTATTAAGGGAGAATCATATCAGGAATTTGTATATCTAGGATATTGTACTCTGAACTTGAATTTTTGCTTGTTTTATGAAACTAAAGTCATTGTACTATTCTAGATTGACAACACAGGAGAATGGCAGCCAGTATAATCACAATATAAGTGATTTTTAAAATCTACTGTAGAGAGAACAATGTAGAGTTTTTCAGTTCAGTTTTATCAGTATATCTACCCTGAGTAGGTTCAATTCATCTAGAGGAGTTTGCTCTACATAGACTTTTTAATCTTTGATCTCTGTAATTCCCGTGCCTTTAGCTGTGATGTAAAAACAGGCTCAAAAAGAAGAAACTCTCTTAACTGCTTAGGAACTAAGTGCAGACTACTGACCCACTTTAAGGAATAAAACCCATTTTGGCATACCACTGCCTGGATAGACTGGGGGTTTTGATTATCTCCAATGTTGCAGACTTAATGGGAGCTGCCTGACTGACTTCATCATATCTACCCATCATAATGCATCAAGAAGATAATGAAATATCTAATTTTCACAGTATTACCTTCCCTTGGACTGATTGTTTTAACTGCTGGAAAAATACCGTGGGATTTTAGGGCATCTGCTCAATCAACGTGGAAAGGATGTGTGCAGGAGGTGGTAATGTATTGTACCCACATGGTGGAAACATTGGAAGATACTTGGGACTAAAAGGTAAAAGGCATTATAAATAGCTACCTGAGCCATCCTGCATCCAGCTCTCACGGGTACTTTGATTAGGGAGACATACATCCTTTGGATACATATTAACAGAAAGCCATAAATTCCTCAATCCATGTTGAAGTTCAGTGTTTCTGACACACTTGTGATTGATGGGTAGCTTCAACATTTTGAATACTGGTAAGAAGTACTGTAAAGTACAGCTCAGTTAATGAATTACTTTTTCCGTGAGTATTCATATTGGAGCAACACCAACTTGGAAATAACTAATGAGGTCACTTGTCAATAAATCCCCCTATCTCATCAAAGAAAGGGATAAACTTAGGTTGCCAAGTAGTGTGTGAGTCACTACTGAAGTTCTCCACTGGAAAGAGCTCATTAGACTTATCTTGGGTTTGCAAGGCCCTTTCACATTTGTGTAACAGTGATGGTTCGGGGTCTCTCTTATCAGTCATTTCCTACAAGTGAGTCCGGAATCTCTGGCAGAAGTTCTTGCACTAGTCCTGAGTGAACAATCAGTCTAATTTTTTTCTGCCATTTGATTTAATTTGTCTGTGCAGATATCTTCTGCAGTTCAGGGTGTTTACATACTGCGCAGCATTGAAGTGGAAGTTATGGACTTCAGAACACTTGAACTGGCCTTGTGCAGAGCTGACAGTGGTTGAGAAGGTTTGGTTTGGAGACTGAGACAGTAAAACTTTATCATGTCTGAGCCAGCACTGTCATTTTTTTCAGCACATTGATGGTTCTGGTCCAAATTATGTGTTTGTTCTTCTCTGTACGTCACTGAACTTGTTTCTTTTAGCATCAGCCTTTATTTATCTATCTAATAATTATATAAAACTCTTTACCCACAGTCATCTCAAGCTACAGATAAAAATCACCTAATCCTCTCTTAAGTTGTGTTGATATTTACAGCTGGACATGGTACATTTCATATCAAAACCAAAAGGAAACTACTTTTTTCTCTTTTTTTCATATGTTTTGTTTTGCTTCTCGCTTGTGATCTTATGATGGCCATCTCAGTCTTCATTTCAAATAACTGAGCAAGCTGAAAAGAGAAAATAAAAGTGTAGTTAAGCACAAAAAAATCAAAGAGTTTCTTACTAATCTTGCTAAGCTAATACTTAATTGGTATTAAATATATAAAAGAAATGTAAAAAACTTACTGTAAGACTTGTACTAAAGGTTGCCATTTAGGTGCCACTGCAGGAAAGAAGAGGTTGAGATTTTTTTTTCCCTACAGTTTTGTATTTTCTTGTAATAGCTACATTTTTGTCCTTTAAACATAACTAAACTTTCCTAAAGTTCGCATGTAGTTAGGATACCCAAAGTCTGAATTTCTTAAGCATAATCCCCATGCAAGATAATATCTAAGAGCTATAAATGCTGCTCCCAGTAATTTTGTGAAAAGAATGATTATTACAAGTGATCTTTGCTTCTGTTTCTTCTCCAAACATAAAAAGGTTTATTAACTTACTGATCGTTGTTTGGGGCATGTTGTAAGCAAAAATTTTATACCTGATGGGTTATAAAGCAATATTTCAGGTCTTAAGGGGCTGACCAGTCTTTAGTGCATCTGTGCCATGCACTGGAACAAGAATGCTTGCCTTTGCCTGCTGGGCTTGTTGGGGATCCTTTAGCCTGTAGAAATGTAAATGAAGCCTTCTAGAACAGTTCGTGTTTGTTAGGGAAAAGTTTTTCTAGAATTTTGTTATTCAGTGGTTGTACATTCAGCAATACAGATGATGTTTATAAGGCCATTGGTTTCCAATTCATTTGTAAAACCTCTCCCAATAATGTTCTTGCTAGAGAAAATCTGACTCTTGTAGAAAGATTGAAATTAAATTTTAAATTAACTCTATCACCTTTTTCTTAACGTAGTAGAGCGTGACAGTACTCTAAAAGCACACATACTGCATCTGTATATATTAGCTCACAGATCTGTTAGCATGACTTTTTTCCTTGTCCTTGTTATGTGATGCCCAGTGGACTCTAAAATACACTCTACTGAGGCTTTACATAAGATAATATTGCTGTCTCTCACGTGTGAACTTAGTGTTTCGTTAGCTTATCTGCAGGGACTTTGCTTTTAGGAATGGAACAAAGTGAATACACAAAAAGAGTTAGAAAGGGGTTTTGTTTGTTTCATGTCAAAGGCATTTTGCAGCCACTACTGTGGGTGAAAAATATTTATGCTATGATCTAGGACTTCAGCTTGGTTGAATCCCAAGCTTTTTGGCTCAGGTCTGGGATTTTAGGATTATGCCTTTACACCAAAGAAGGCCACTTGTTTTTACTGATGTTCAAAACTTATGAGTGGAGACCAGGAAGAGCCCACTTCTGATGCTATTTTATAGTGGATTAATTTTCTTTCAATTTATAAATAATAATGTTGGTGGTTTTTGTCATTTAGAAAACCAAAATAAAGAAGGAATAAATATTATTTAAATAAGGACTTGAGACACATTAGAAACAGGCATTGAAGTTGAATTTACAGAGGACACTTTTTTATCTGTAGAAGGTAAGTATGTTGCTAAAATTATTATAGATATTCAAAAAATAATAAAAGTGATAAATCATGATGGCAATACACATGCTAATTACATACTTCAGAATGTATATTCTTCACGTTGTGCTGCTGCGTTACACCGAGCTGATTTACTCCATGCAGTGACATGGGCAGAGGAGCCAGTGGCATCTCTGTCTGAGCATGCGGCTCTCTGGAGGAGAAAGTGTGCAGCTGCTGGGCTTTTGAGCTGTGCTCCCCCCTGGTCCCATCTCCCGGTCATGTCTGGCAGGCTGGGTGGAAGCAGCCGTGTATTCTGAGGAGAGCTGCTCTGGTGCTATTGTACTGGTACTCCCTTAGGAGTCCTTCGCGATTTGGGACACGAGATCTCTGGGATAAAGCAGTGTTCCAGTATGTGTCGTAAATAAGTGGTGTATCCTTCAGCTTGTTTCTTATTCACAGAAATAGAGTGAAATGAAACAGTATGGAAGGCTCTGAAAAGCTACATTAACTATTTACTGTTCTTCTTACTACCGGTGTACTGTAAATCTCATGAGTGACCACAGGTTGCCACAGAGGAGAATTCCCATAGGATACTGTGTTTATGTTGCCCAACTACTTTATCCAGCCACAGCACCATCCTCAGATCCCTTTTCTTGGCACTGTTTTATTGTGGTAAGCAGGACACTCTTGCTGGCTGGCTGCTTTCCTGCTTAGTAAAAGCTACAAGCATTTTCTCCTGAATTACCGTTCTCATTGGACAATTATTAGGGCTTTGAGCCTCAAAAGTATTATAGCATAGGAAATCATTATGGCCAAGTTCTTGTGAAGTTTCCTGGCCTATAGAGGACTCTCCACTGGGAAAATTAGGAGAGACTTGGAAACAGAAAAGGTGACAAAAATCATTTTACAAACTAGGGAATAAGGCATGTGGCAGGGAGACAGAAAATGCTTCTGGGGAGAGGAATTTCATAGGATCTGGTGGTTCATGAGCTGAAGGGAGCTGACTACCCTGCATACCCGCACTGTATTTCACCCTGGGGATCTTTCACCAGAAGTCTGACTTCAGCAAAGTAAACTAGAGGCAGCCTGTTGTTGTGCAGTTCCCTGGCCATGCTGCTGCAGTTCAGGCACAATTTAAATACACGTGGGATTTCATTTTCTTTTCCAATTAAAGCTTGAAGTTACATGCTGTTTGCCTGGGTACTGCAGTTCCCTGCCACTGAAGTTATTGTTAAGTTATGTACATCAGGCAAGAAAGGCTCTCTGGGTATAAGCGCTCAGGAATGTGCTGGCAGTCTGGGAAAGGACAGCTAAGAAAAAGCAGCATTTTGTTAGATTTGGCCTGTTGCATTCAGGCCAGTCGTTGCTCTGGAGCACATCAGGACAGTTCACCTTGGAAAGTTTTGGTTTTGTTGTCTATGATTGTCTTTGATACTCATTTGAGGTTTTGATGGTTTTCTTCCACTGAAGCTATGTTTACTCAGTCCAAGGATATTCAGAGCTCCTCATTATAGTGCCTGATGCTAAAACCATGCCTGAATTGCACTACGTATTTCATGCTGACCTCTCTCACTTGAAATCCAGTGTTTGGCACACCACAAAGACTGAAACAATTTGCAGACTGGTCATCTGTTGCTAGCAACTGCCTGGATAGGCCCAGCCAAAACATACGCCTTTGTTCTGGTTTTATGAGAGGGGGAGGAATTGACCCCACTGAAAAGAGATAGCAGAGCTGTTGCTTATTGGTCCTTCTGGGTGGTACTCTGGGTACAGGAAAGTAGGGTACCTCTGGAGCTGTGCCTAGCTGGCAGAAAATTAATACAGTAAGGTTGCTACAGATGTCTTATCTTCGTATACGATTTTCATGCAGTGGCTCAATAAAACAGTGACAAAGTTAGGAAGAATACTCATGAATCCTGATTCCCAGTTCCTTGCATTGTGCACTGTGAATAAGTGCTCTATACATAAATTGCTTTTTATGAGGAACACCTGAAGCCAGCTAGGTATACTAGGCTTGAGATTTGCAGTGTCCTCTTTCCTGGACTTGTCCTTTCTTTTTCTCCTCTATTCTTAAAAGATTCTTGGTTTTCATTTCTATCTCCTTCTTTTGTTTGTTTTCCTTCCATTCTTTCCTTTGCAAGTATTGAATGTCTCCTGTGGGAGTAAGCCCAGCCACATGTGCATGCAATGATGGTTTATTTTTACTGGAGTCATTGCCTGTGACTGTTATTCATTACTAGAGGAAGAACTGCACTAACGAACTGCTCGGAGAGCTTTTTTTTCTGTTGTAAAAAGTCCTGTTCTGTCCATAGCCATTGAGATTGTCTACTGCCATCATGAAGACATTGAGAGTTTGGAGCTCAGACACTGGTACTGCCTCCTGAATGTCCTGTTGTGGCTGGTGTTGCAAAGCAGAATCTCAGCACCTCTCGGCTTCTTTGCATGATGTCTCTTTAGGTCAGCTTTTCAACAATCTGTCCGCCTATCTGCCACCAAAGCAACTCAATTGACCTCTGCTTGGGGAAGAATTTGTGATTACACGAAGTGCAAACAGAGTCACTGGCTACTATTATATACTCTTAGGATAATAAAGTGTGCAGCCAGAACATCACCAAGCCAGGTCTGCCTGAGATGAAATGCTGATTCAGAAAAGGCAAGTAAAAAGTACTATAAAACGCTTCTATCTCACTTGCACTTCAAGCCTTCACACTGGATAAGTAATCCTCACTTTTTTTTCAAGTTGTCACATATTTTGTGTCACCGTGGGCAAGACCATGATGTCCAATCTTGAAGGTCATGTGAGGAATTCCTGGTACTTCTTTAAGATGAACACCTAGCATAGATAATAAAACTATTGGTAGTTGAATTAGGAACATATGCTTAACATAAATGTATGCTAGAACTTAGGTATGTAAGCAGCCTGCATAATTTCACATAAGAAATACAGAAGTGTAGAATTAATTTTTATTAATTAAGCACTTCTGAGAGTGGAGCACAGAGAGGAAAGTGAAGTGGTCTGCCTAGGCTTACACAAAAGAATATATGATCATATCCTAGAAGTTATTGTTAGGAAGAAGCAAAAAGACAAGAAGTTATTTATCTGAAATTTGGCTATTCTTACATAGGTTTATGATTTCTAGAGATTCGTTTTAAATATTTCAAAAGCTCTGCTTCGCACTAGCACTGACTCTCATAATTGAAGGTAGTCTGTTGTAACTTGGCTGAGGAAGTTTGATCTCTTTGATACTAATTTACATTTGTTAATATAAGTGTCATGCTGATATTTCAGGATAAAATTTCTTTGAATTCTTTCTCCCATGCTGAATCCATTTCATGTTTTCCCTTGGGCTTTTGAAGACTTTATCTTCATTAATTTTCCTACCAAATCAGCACCCATGGTTGCTGTTTTCCCTGTAAAAATGTCTTAAGTGCATCTGCATTTCTCCCTCCGTCACTTTCTCTTAAGATGATAAACAGGGAATTCTTGGCTTTGCAGTATTAGCAGTGTTTTTAATATATGAAATTTGTATGCATTGCACTAAAAGAAAATAAACAGACGTGCTGCTGCATTTTGAGGGATTGAGACAACAATAGGATGGTCAGTTGCCTTTTGAGTCCATTCACTTTGCTGTTTTTTCCAGATGTGTGCTAATGGACATTTTTAGGATGTACACAAACTCTGCTTGCCTACTTTTCTGCACTAATTGGTTTGGATTTATGGAATGCCTCTCATAAAGTGTCTCTAGTTGCCGTTGTTGCTTTTCTATAAGTACTAGAAAGGAACCTTGTTCCTAAACAGTTTCCTCTGGGCGGGATTTTCTTGTGGGGAAAGGGGAGATAAAATCCATTTAAACTGCTCTATAAAGAATTTTATTGAGCTGTGGCCCATTAACCTGGCCTTGATGAAAGCTTTTCCAAACAGCTGGACTTAAGAGAACCACATCTCTCAGGTGCTATGTGTGGCACAAATTAAATTATAGTTTCCTAAGAAATCATTTTAATCCAAATGGTGATTAGTTTTTAATTTTTTTTTTTTTTGCATGTATGAAAGCAGTAGGGAGTCCACATCTACTCCCAATACTGGGGCATGTTTGTAGCCCCACTCCTCATAGTTTCCTCTCTAGTTCAGGACATCTTAAGCATGCCCTATTTCAGTCCACCAATTCTTTTTTTTTATAACAAGGAAATACATGTGTGGAGTCTAGGTGTTTGGGAAGACTGAAGAATGACTACATATATCTCTTTTTCCTCAGCCTGTCTCTTTTACCTCTTTATTCCCCATAATTGCGCAGCCTGCCCAGCCTGTAGCCTTTCTTACTGACAAGTGTACAGGTGCAGACAGTACAGCTGGAGTGGCTGAGCTTTCTTCTGCTTGAAAGGGGAAAATTTGTGCATAGAGAGTTTTGCTTGCAGTGGGATTTGGAGGAAGATACAAAGCATGGGATAATTGTTTCCACAAGAAAACACTAGGCCCAGATAAAGTCAAACTCTGCAGTGATTTGCTTATGAAGGCAATATGATTTAATAGCATGTTATTCAGATTTTTGTACTGATATCAGCTATAAAATCTTTAGGACTGGATTTAATTTCTGAGCTTCAATTTACCCATGTGCATAATGGGGTTATTTGTTCCCCATGCTTCTAAGGCCTTTTTAAAATCTATAGATTAAGTACCATATATAAGCAAATGTTGTTATCCAGAGCGTCATTTGCCATCAGAGATCAGTTAATTGTTTATAGGTATATCCTGAGAGCTTAGTAAATGATTGCAAGAGACCTAAACTACTTTTTTTTCCACCATAACACTGGAAAGACGTTAGGGTCACTTTTTATTTCTGCGACAAGGGGCAGTTATCTCCCAAGTCAAATCAGAACCCATGGCAGGACTGAAGCGTCAGAGAGCTCCAAGGTCTAATGAGCATTAGTGTTTGGTAAAGCTTGGCAGGAAACACAACCATTTTTTCTCTTACATTGTAAAAAGCCATCTCATTGCCCTAAAGGATGCTTCAACATGAAGAGGGAGTGGGGAACAACTGGTGTATTGCTCTGTGAAGCCTTGATGCCGCTACGGTGTTAGTGCCCTTTAGGGAATTCTTGGTTCTCTCCTTGGGTACCTTTCTGGTGAGCTGGAGGCAGTGTGAGCTGTGGAATTGAGAAACAGAGCTGGCCCTGAGAACTGGGTTGCAGTTCCTGCTAAAAAGTAAATGATCTGCAGAATAAGGACTGCTGCTTTCGTTTCTAGAATATATCAAATTCCAGCACACTGGGCCTAAGAAGAAGCAGAAGGGAGGGCAGAAAAAACAGTTATGAAGTCTGCTGGGATATCTGATGCAAAATCAACTTTGTTGTTTTCCTTACTGGCTTTTTCCTGGGGTCTATTGCAGCTGAAAAAACAACTCTTCTGATCTACAATAAGAAGGGAAATTCTGGCGTGAAGATTGTCCACCCAGTCAATTTGGCACAATTATGGGAAAGATTTGTTAAGCTTAGCACTGATTTTATTAGTACATGAGTCTAATCAAACCTTTAGAGATAGTATTCTACCTGTTGAGTGACCCTGTCAGTGGTATAGGCTTCCTTGTCAATTCTCATGCTCTTTCAAGTGAATGTGGTGTTACTGAAGAGTTCTCCTGAAATGCACCAGCTATTAGCAAGGCTTGTTTACTGCAGTAGAACAACATTAATTAGCAAAATATCCCAGCAAGCTAGCGTTGTTTCAGTAAGGGCCACAAGCATAATGAGAGCCAGATTCCTTTCACGGGTCTCTGGTATTCAGTCAGTAGACCTGAATTCCAAAATATTCATTGGCTGTAAATGTGGATTTGTTTTTCATTCAGTCCTTAGCGCATGTATATGCATTTTGTCAGTACAATAGACAATAAGTCTAGGAGAAGAGATAGTGTAAGAAAAAGCTTGACACAATAAAATAGAGAAGAATCTGTTCACTGATAAGAAACTGACAGACTTTAAAGGAGGCTTCAAATAGTTTTATTTATGTTCCTCTGTCATTGCTAAAAAACAATTTCTTGTAATACTTTCCATAAAAAAGTAGGGACAAAACTAGTTGTCTTTCCAATCTAAATGGAAATGATGTATTAAATGTTAATACAGCAATTTTCTCAAGTATTTCATTGAAATATCTTAGTCCATTAGTTTTCCATTATAAAATTATAATTTTTTAATCACGTGAGAGCTGATAGCTCAGTCAAAATCATCTTGTTATTTCACTGTTTGGTAGTTTATCATCCTGGCATTTTGATAACTAATTTGATGTAAGACTCTGTCCCCTTCATCATCTTTACCTTTTTTTTGGCAGGACATTGGCTTGATTTCTGGTTATCAGAATCCTTCTGAAGGTTCATCCAATATATTTTCCAATTCATCACTTTCCTTGCTATTGACAGGAGGTGTTGTCCCAATAATTAGTATTTCCTGCTGGGCTTCTGCAATCAATTCTGTGATTCATCTCTTCCATAAAGCTTATAAACAATAAAATGTATTAATAAAAATGCTTTCCCTAATTACAACAAACTTTAATGTACAGTATTTCTGCTGTCATCATCAATTCTCTCTAAGCCTTTTGTTTCTCAACTGCTCTGCCTGTCTCACATTTATCTTCCTTTATCTAATCTAATGGCACCTATCCAATTTCTATTCACTTTTCATCAAGGTGATATATTTCCTCTTCCACAGTACCTTTGTGTTCTTAGCATGCCTCATGGCAGAAATTATTTTTCAGTCATTTAATGTTTATTCTACGTTGTTGTCAAATAGTAAATAATTATTACAAACCTCTTCACAGGGAAACATGATGCAAGAAAGGAAAGTAATATTTGACCGTTTTGTAGAGGTTGGACTTGGCAAAACTTGAAATTGCTTTCATTTTTACTTCCTTCATCCATCTCTATCATTCGCATTTTACAGGAACAGCAGTGTAAGAATAACTGCAACTGGATTTTACATTGCGTTCCAGAAGCTCATGGGTAGCTCATGGAGAGAATTTCAGAAGTATCATAGGATGAATTAGAAAGACTAAGTACTGTTTCATCATTTTTCTATGTCTCTTTTCTATTAATTTCACTATTTAAAAAATAATTTTTGTAATCAAAATGCCTGTTAATTTCTTTAGGCTATTACTTGTCATTACTCTTTACTCATCTCAAAATGAGTACTACTTTTGGTGCAACTTTTGGTGCACTGAAGTGTTAATTGGAAAAAAAAATTCCTGGGGCCTGGATTAATTTTTGATTCCATGATTAAATAGTGCTTGTCTCTAAAGGTGTGTCTTTCACTTATCTGGCGAGGAAACAGTGCAATAAATTTCTTCACACACATCAAGAACATTAGTGGAGTTCTATTTTCCTTTCTTTTCCTGAAGCAAAAAAGGAACCGAGGAAATCTTTTATGTTGGACTGAAAATTTAGGATGATCTTAAGTTTTATAAAGTAAGATTGTGGAAGAGGTCTGTGTTTCAGCTTGTTATTAAATGATTCTGATTCAGATCCAGATTCAGATAATACATCCCTCTGTACTCTCCCCGGTTTTCAGCCAGGAGTGATTTAGAATTGAAACAAGACATGTAGCTGAATATATGTGAGTTTTATAAATTCCTGTTCTGCCTGTGCTGCCTGCTTCTGATTTATTCTGGAAGATCCCATGTGTTCTCCACATCCTGGGGTGGCTGTTTGTAATCTTCTGGTGAGGAGCAGATGCTCACCAGAAGATACAGATGAGAAGACTTTAAATTACAGATTCTGTGTTTGAAAACCAGCAACTTTTTCTTGGTTTATTCACCATAAAGATCTTTAGTTGCTTGTGGGCCATCAGAGGACATTGTTAGTATGTATTGTTCCAACTCTATCAGTTCTGTCAGCATAGAACATGGGTTAGCAGGGCTTTCATGCTGTCAGGAAGCCCATAGGACTTGAAGGGACTTAATAGGTCATGAAGTGCTCCCTAGGCACTGCTTCATATCCCTTTCATAAACATTTTAATCTGAATCCTAAAAACAAAGATTAGCTTTTTTAGCTTTGCCTCGTTGAGCTGAATGCTCTTCCAGAGTCTCACTTGACTGATAGTTATGAACTTTCAAATTTCTAGCCAAAATGTCTTCATGGCTGCACATTTGTTCTTCTGCCAGTGTTGTCAGTTTGAGAAGTTCTCTTTCTTCCTGCTTCATTCTCTCATTTCCTCCTCCCCATTCACTTACATACACAGCCACTGTCAGCATTCGTTTTTGCCAGATTCACTGAACTAACGTTTTTCTAGTGGCACATCAGATGAGCACTCCAGTCTCCTCACCAGCATACAGCCCATATCTTGCAGTTTGAGTTCATAAGTGACCTGTACAGTGCATGGTCTCCCAGATTAAAGGTTGCTGGTGTCTTGTACAAAAACACCCACGTATCCCTGGTTTTACCAGGTACGGTGCACCGTACAACTGGATCTGCCACTGTCTTGGCTACATCACTTTATGGGTCAATCTAAGTGAGATACTAGTATCTCAGATACACCCAGGAAATGTCTTTTTTACCATAACTGACTGTTTCCCCTTTTGTCTTACAGCTTCTCTGCTTATCCTTGTTTTCTTCATTACCAGTTCTCATTTAGCAGTGTTAAAAGCTTTACAGAGATCCAAAGAGATGAGTTCAAATTTATATCAGACTTCTAAAAAAAAAAATCAAATAAGGATGTCAGGTACATCTGGCATGACATCCATGTTTTCTTTTACCCCATTTTCCAAGACTTTAGTTCATAGAATCATAGAATATCCTGAGCTGGAAGCGACTCACAAGGATCACGGAGTCCAGCTCCTGGCCCTGGACAAGGCAGCCCAAGGATCACACCGTGAGCCTGAGAGTGTTGTCCAAATGCTTCTTGAACTCTATCAGGCTGGTGCTGTGACCACTTCATTGGGGAGCCTGTTCCAATGCTCGACCACCCTCTGGGTGAAGAACTTTGTTATAATATCCAACCTAAACCTCTCCTGACACAACTTCAGACATTCCATCAGGTCCTGTCACTGGTCACCGAAGGGAAGAGATCAGTGTCTGCCCCTCCTCTTACCCTCACAAGGAGGTTGTAACTGCAATGAGGTCTCCCCTCCGTCTCCTCTTCTCCAGGCTGAACAGACCAAGTGACCTCAGCCACTCCTCATATGGCTTCCCCTCAAGATGCTTCACAATCCCTGTAGCCCTCCTTTGGATGCTTTCTAATAGCTTTGTATCCTTCTTATATTGTGGGACCCCAGACTGCCCCCAGCACTCGAGATGAGGCCGCCCCAGTGCAGAGCAGAGTGGGACAATCCCCTCCCTTGTCCGGCTGGCGATGCTGTGCCTGATGCACCCCAGGACACGCTTGGCCCTCCTGGCTGCCAGGGCACTGCTGACTCATGTCCAGCTTGGCATTGACCAGGACTCCCTAGGTCTCTTTCCACAGTACTGCTCTCCAGCCCCTCATTCCCCAGTCTGTCCGTACGTCCAGGGTTGCCCCATCCCACGTGCAGAATCCGGCACTTTCCATTATTAAACTTCATATGGTTGATGATTGCTCAGTCCCCTGAATTTTCAAGGTTTCTCTGCAGGGCCTCCCTTCTCTGAGGGAGTCAACATCTCCTCACAGTTAGTATCATCAGCAAATTTACCTATTAGGCCTTTGAGTCCTGCATCCAAGTTGCATTACTCCTCACTTCAAAATTTCTTCTAAAGCCCTGCTTGGTGCTATCAGGTTACAGGCCTCAACTCACTGGTTTACATTTTTTTTTCTCTTCCTTTAGGGAAACTAAGTTTGCTGCTTCTCAGTTATGTTGCATCATCTTCAAATTCATAGAAAAATGACAAGCTATCAGACCTAAATTCACATGCTGGTTCTTACAATGGTTTCCCGATAGAGATTACCTACTTCTGCTGAATGTGCTAAATTCCTGGAGTATTCGTTCCACTCAGTCGTTATTTCTATATCAATGTGATATGGATAATTCCTATTACCTGCCTTTTCTTCTTTTTCAGTATTGTCCTACCTGTGGAAAACTGATTATTTTTTCACTGATGTCTAGAATATATTTAATAACTATCCCAATGTCGTTTCATTATAGATCCAACTTTTATTTCCTTTTTGCTATTGTTAATAATCTTTCGAGAGTCAACATTACCTTGATTTTTGGTAATTCCTGATTTATACTTCCACTTCCTGGCCTTCAAAACATCATTTTCTTTTTTTGATATGTATTTCTTTCTGTATTTTATGAGTTCCTTGTCTATATGTAAGAACCCACTCTGTATTGTCTGTTCCAGCTAGAGGATGGTTTGCAATAATCTTTTACAGTTTCTTGATTTTGCTTGAAAAATGAATTCTATGTACTCTATCTGGTTGTGAAATACGCAGTTGTACTTTAAAGGTTCTTTTTCTCACTAAGCAAACATTCAAAATAAAGCAATATCTTTGAATATTCTGAGCTGTTTCCATTTTGCTTCAAAAAGGAAGCTAATTCAGAGCCTCAGAGGTAGCTGTGCAGCCGCCGCCTTTCAGAGAGACCCTGTGATGTGCTGCTGAAAGGATGTGATTTATTATATTTTTTCATTGCTATACTTAGTTATGCACATATTGTAACTGCATAAAAATGCAGTAACAGAATGTACATAGAGTTATTTGAATGTCTTATCCATGTGCACGTCTAACTGCCTAGTGCACATTCATATATAGGTTAGTACTTATGTGCATAGTAGTGCATGGAATGCCAAAAATTTGACCTCAGATGTCAGAATTGTGACTGTTTCACTTCAGGCCTTTCCAATTAAACATCCAGTTGTTGTGGGAGACTCTACCTGAGTGTTTGCACAGTTCTTCCACCCCATCCTCTCCCTTGTGTTTTCAGAGCTGAGGGAGTGTGCGAAGCACCTGAAGGCAGCTCCTCTTCATTCTGCTTTCTTCCTGGCAGTCTTCCTCCTGCTGTGCCAGTGGGAAGTGCTGTCTCTGTGGTAACCAGTGACAGGACCTGAGGAAATGGTCTGAAGTTCTGTCAGGGGAGGTTTAGGTTAGCTATTGGAATAAGGTTCTTCACCCAGAGGGTGGCTGGGCACTGGAACAGGCTCCCCAGGGAAGTGGTCACAGCACCAAGCCTATTCAAGTTTGAGAAGCATTTGGACAATGCCCTCAGGCACATGGTGTGACTCTTGGGAATGGTCCTGTGCAGAGCCAGGAGCTGGATTCGATAATCCTTGTGCGTCCCTTCCAATTCAGCTTATTCTGTGATTCTGTGATAATGACAGGCAAGGGAATTCAGGTTTTGTTAGAGTGCATCAGGCATTTGGGATGTGACTTGCCCCTCTTTTCTCCAGAAGATAATCCCAGAGAGAATGGTAATTAACATGGAAGAGGGGAAAGTGCTATTACAGCAGTTTTCCTAGTTGGAGTATTCACAAAGTATTCACAGTATCATATCCTGAAGTGGTTTTGCCAGCTTCATAAAACAGAAAGGAAAACATTGACATTTGGACTGGTCTGATGTTCTGTGACTGTATTTGTGGTCTTTATGTGCCTGCCTTTATTTTTCGCTTTCAAAGAAGAAAGGAGATTATGTTTGGTTTAAATGCTGAAGCCCGTAAAATGTTAGCTTGCTGTGGGTAATAATGGTTATGTTTGAAGAACTAGATATGGGGACATTTTTAATTCAGCCTGGATCAGAGACAAATGAGAAAGAGTTGCAAGACTAAGCATCTAAGCATGGTCCTGTCTGCAGATTACATAGAAATACAAATGAAATTACCTACTCTATGGACACCCTTATCATTTAAAGTGCTACAGGAAAATCTCTGCTTCAGTCACTGCTGTCAGTGACTGAAGCAAGGCCACGTGGGCACCATGAGATCAATGTTTGTGCTGATCACATTTTGGGCAGAGGGTATTAAATTTGTCATTAAAATGTCAGTTTCATGTAGGTGACAGAATGAGGGTTATTTTGAGGCAAGCTGTGGAGGAGCAGTCTTTCACAATGAGCAAAAATCAAACAGGCAAGCAATAAAGCTTGGCACATTTGTGTGAGTTTGCCACCTGCAGGTCTCACATTCCCTAGGCTGCTAATAAGCCCATTTCTGTCTCCGCAGTTCTGCTGCAGCTCATCTTCCACAGAGGACAGTTGCTCCATAGTGGAGCCAGGGAGCTTGGTTTATTTCTGGCGTCACCCTAACACCAAGCTAAATTCAATTGCACTGTACACCCCAGTTCCTATTTTGATATTTCAAGGAGAAGATCCTTGACTAAAGGTTGGCATTGTCATTAGCCCTTTTGCAAAAGAGGACATTCAGATACTTGCAATGGCATGTTACCATCCCCAGTGTGATGACCCATGAGTGGACATGCTGCTTTCAGGGGCTGGAGGAAGACAGTGGGTGGAGTTCTTGGAGAAGCCAAGGGGACATATCTGTGGAATGGCTAATGGTAGTTAAAAATTGCCATGCACTGTGGCAGTTTTGTCCAAAATCATCTATGAGTGCAACAGCCTGAACCAACAGGAATGGTTAAGCTTAACAGGATGCCACTAAGACAAGCAAAACTTACTGCTTTCATTACAGTGGTTTTTTAGGAGCTGTGAATCCTTTTAAAATTGCAGCATGATCTATATATGTGTATGAAAAGACCTCAACTACTTAGAAGTGACAGGGCTAGATCAATAACTACATGTTGTTTCTGAAGTGTGCTTCACTACTTCTGGAAGTTAAATCTGGTGAGATTGTTTTGCAGATTTGAGCTTTGATCAGTATGTTATAAAGATGCGTCCTTACATCATATGTTTGTTTTGCAGCTGC
The DNA here is from genome assembly GCA_013397775.1 of Eulacestoma nigropectus. Taxonomy (NCBI): domain Eukaryota; kingdom Metazoa; phylum Chordata; class Aves; order Passeriformes; genus Eulacestoma; species Eulacestoma nigropectus. The sequence continues at coordinate 409,730 of VZTE01002224.1, forward strand.
TGGTTGCTAAATCTCCTGTTGCTCCATTCTCCGCTTTTTTCTACACCATTGAGAAGTCAGGCTTGGTTTTTCAGGGTAAGACCAGAACATTGGTTGTTTTGCCTTTTCAATTAGTATTTTAAGCAGACTGAATGTAGATAACAACTGTTGTTGAAATTGATGCTGTTTATACTGAATTAAAACCCCACACATTTAAACATTCTGGTTGACGAGGGCAGCATTCTGCTGAATTCACTGTTTTTTCTTGGATTACACTAAATTAGTTCTTGCATGTTTCCATGGATCTAGGAATGGGCCCTGAAATTATTAACCAGGGCTCCCTGTTTTCATCCAAGGTAAAGTGGAATGGTTCGGGTAACATGGGCTCTATGGGATAGGTTTCTTCAGAAGAAACATACCCATCTGTCATGACTAACCTGCTCTAATGAATGGTTCTTCTTCAGCAAATGGCTTGACATCAGTAAAAATACAGGAAATTAATATCTGTTTTGTATTTTTGTGATTATTTTGATGCTAATGCCCTGTGGTCTTAAATATCCTCAGATTCTCTAGGATATGAAGCGGTATACTGAAAAGCTGGATGTTTCTACCATGCTGACAGGGAACTAGAATTCCTCATGGCTGTGTCCTAAATCGTGTACTTTTAGACACAATAAAGAGGGAAGTTCAACTCTTCCCTTCTTTTTCCCATTTATCCCAACAAATGTCCTTACTTTTTGACAAACATTCATGGATCAGTTTTGTTGAGTTAATGTCTTTTAATATGCAGCCTGGCTCCTTATCACGGCATCAGTTTAACAGACTGAATAAAACTAGTCAGTGCCTGTCACTTCCTGTTCAGGGAAGACACCATGATATGCAGCCATGGCAATAAGACAAGTGAATATAGCTGGTTCTCAGGTTCCACTGATTGAGAATCACTGATCCCATGAGGCACCATGAACATTTTAAGGGATGTGAACAGTTCTCCTCCTGATTGCACATTTCTCACATTCGAACAGGCTGTACCAGACTAATGACACATTCATACTTCTTAGTGACTCAATATGCTTACATCTCAGGTGATGCAATATGTCAGAAAACAAAAGAAATGAAAATGTTTTATGGTGCATTTTTGCTTCCATTTGATACATCTACATAACTGTAATGGGGGGGGGGGGGGGGGGGAAGTGTCCACACAGTGTTTCCTAAACCTTTGGATACTATTTTCAGTATATTCTTAGATAGCATTTTGGGCACTTGATCTGCTTTATTTGGTACCAGTAATTCTGAAAGTCTACAGGAACTAGAAACAGTTTTCATTAGTTTAAACTGAGGTTACTTGCAAGAGTTGGTCTTGACATGTTTTGTTTCAGTATAGGGCAGATGATAAGCTACTTTTCTATCTTGGATATCTTGAGTTATGTAGATGTTTTTGGTCATTATTTAAAAAAGGAGACATTTCCTGCTCTTTCATCAGACACTAATGTAATGAAACTCTGGGAAAGAAAGTTTTCCCATTTCAGAAACAGGGAGCATTTGTTCAGAGGCGATCTTGATTTTTTCAGTTCTTTTCTGTGAGCTGTGAATATGGCTTTCCCAGGACTGAACCATACCTTTAAAGAACAAATGGGCCTGGTGATGATGGAGCAGCACTCTGATAGGAGGATATCACTGTATTAAAAGCATGGCAATTGCTCTTTTCCCTATACCCATATGTTTCTGGGGCGTACATTTAAAACATCATTCTCCATTTTTTCTACAAAGAGATAAGATACCAGTTTGGATTTCTTTAAGTAATTGATGTCTCGATATCAGTCATTTTGAAAGGCAACTAGAATGTCTTCTTTTTGTGAACCTTTTATTATTTTCTGACTGCATCATTAGGTTTCTATTTTAGATATTTTTCTCCAAGATGGATAGCAAGGAAGGGCACGGTTCCCCTGATGATGTGCCCCAGACTCTTTTACAGAGGCTTGCAAGCACTTACACATGAGCCATCTCACTGATTTGTGAAAGTAAATATTGCATGGTCTCATCCCACATATCAGTGATCATTATTTCTGTGGAAAGAGGAAGTGAGCAAATCACCAGGAAATGTCTGGTTTGGATAAGATGCAGAAAGTGGCACCAGGCTGCCTTGCTCAAGAGAAGCTAGAGTTTTTCTGAGTTGTACCTGGTGCTTCTTTCCAACGGGAAGCTGGATGCAAGGTAAGGTGACAGTAAGGCGACTAGCCACAGGCCAGCCGGTGACTGCTTGAGAGACATCGCATAGCACTAACAAGGGGAATCTGTCCCGCAGCCTGATTGCAAAGGCAACTCTCCCATTCAGGCTTTGTTGTTGAGTTCCCTTGGTGTCAGGAGGTGAGCACATTCAGGGTGGCTGATGGGAACAAGTGGATGGATGTGGGAACTGGTGAGAAGCAGCAGCTGGCTGAAGTGCCCAAGATTCTTTCTTTTTACTCAGGGGGTCCCATCCCAGGACCATTAACCAATAGGCCATAAACAAATTGATATCGGAAAATGTGGCTGGAAGCTCCCTGATTAGCGAGGGTGAATGGGGAATGAAAGACAAAGTGAAAGTGTGATTTAACAGTTCCACGAGCAATTTCCATTGCCACCTCTGAGGGATTAGGATGTGTGGAATAGGCTAAAAAAAAAAGAGGAGGAGCTTCCCCCCGCTTTGTTCTGTGGGCTGGAGGATAATAAAACGGCAGGAGAGGCAGTGCGGCTAGTTAGGGATTTCACAGACTGCTATTTGATGCAGTTTAAGGAGCCCTTCTGCTATTGTTGCAGTTAAAATGGGAAGCGGAACTGTTCTCCATTTGCAAAAATCTCCAGCGTCCTCAGGAAGAGGGCTGAGAGCAAAAGGCTATTAAGATGGTAATGCTGCCCCATTTGGAGGAGTGTATCAAAATCCTCTTTGTCAATGTAAATCGCTGCTCTGTTTCCCTGGTACCTTTGCATCTCATGGCCTCAGTGCAAGCACAGAAATTTTTGGAGGACACCCTAGTGAAGGCAGAACTGCTTCTCTTTTATTATCAGAGGAGATTCCAGGATGCCCAAGGGTCCCTTGGAGAAAACTGCTTTGCTTTTATAAACTTGAAGTGTTCAGGGATTAAGAGAATCCATTTATGCACTCACTCTTTCATTTCCACTTTCAGACTAGAGAAATGAAATGTGATGATTGAAAAGCAAGATCGGACAGTCAGAAATTTAGCAAGAAAAGTCGTCAGCCTTCTCCTTTCGTTGCTTCAGATTGCTCTGTGCTATAGAGGGAGTGGACTGCAACCCCAAAAATACCCTCAGTTGCCTTTACATTGCAGTACAATGTCATGTCATGTTCTACCATGCTGTACAGTGTCACTCTTTGATGAACCTGAATTGGGAGTGCAGAATCCAGTCTGACAGCAGATCTCTATTTTGTAGAGATCTTAGACAAAAAGGCAGAAACCTGAATCTAAGCACTGCAAAATATTGGAAGTTTTACTGTCAACTTATGTTTGCTGTTTTAAGAACTTGCTGTCACTTCTCTGTTTCAATACACCAGTTGAAGTGAGTGAAGTTATACTGTTAAAAAGAAGAATAAAATTAAAAGAGCTCCAGATCTACTTGATTAAGAGTGCAAGTTGTAAGATGATTTTTCTCATTGGCAGTGATGTAATTTCTGTTTTGATTGGAAATTACTAGCTGGTAGTTCTGTTCTGGTATAACAGTCAGAAGTTTTGAGCTGCTCTTGCCTAATTGTAGTTTCATTGAAGTTGAATGTAGCACATAACCCAGTTCAGCTGGGTTAGGTCAGCTGAACTAGAAGATGCTACTAAGCTTTGTGCACACATATGCAAAAAAGATAGGCTGAATGAGCTGATTTTAAGCTGTATTCTGTGGGTGATCATCCAAGTCTACTTTAAAAGCAGCCGTGTTCTAGGGTATAAATACAAGCTAGCAACAAGCCTAGCTGTTAGCTACCGATAGCTCAGCTGTTTGTGGAAGCCTCATTCCATCTTACTTAAGCAAATGCCTTCTGTTACCAAGAGGATGGTGCTGCGACAGGAGACGGGGGACATGGTGGCTGTTTGCCAGCTGAAGAGTCTGTTGGGACTGAATGCTTTAACTAAGAGATTAACATTGCTCTTCACTGAAAAAACTCAGAAACACTGAAAACATAAGGCAAATTATATTAGTGAGCTAGGACTTGCTTTTGAGTAATGGTATCTTTTCAGTTTCATAAGGTTTAAAGATGGATAGAATTATCAGTTCATCCAAACTGACCTCCCATATGTCATATATGTTTCCTTCAGGTACCTGGTAACTTTGTTGCACTGAATCATGTCTTCTAGGAAAGCATTCACTGTTATTTGCAGACATAAAGAAATGTGAGTTCCTGGTTTGCCTTGACAGTGTTTTCAAGTTTTAGCTGCCTTTCTGCTAAACCCTTGTTCTGTGTTTCAGACTAGAATTTGTATGCCTTGAGCTTTTGGCCTCAGCTCTTGTCATGACCTTCAGTGCTAAAAAAAGCACTGTTGCTGTTAAATGGTTGCCATTTTTCATGAGTGCACTTGGCATTATGATTTATCTTGCTATGTTTTACTCCTCCTTTTGAAAGAAACATATAAATGTCTATAAATTTAACCTCAAAACTTTTGTGTCTCCTGCTAACTGGCTCCCCTCACTACTCAAAGAAAGAACAGAATACCTTGTATTGCTAAAGAGAATAGTTTGGGGGTTGTGCCACAGGACTGGACAATTAGTTGATTAATCCACCCTTTCTCCTGCCCTCTTTTGCACTGCACACAACCTGTCTGAACACAAACGTGCTCACCTTGCATGTAATGTCTTATTGAGGCTGGTAGCTTATTATATGTAGAAACAAAAGAATGTGGCACTTGGAAGAGAGTCTCTTAAGTTTCACAGTAGTATGGGAAAAGATTTAGTAACAGCTAAATCTAGGGAAACCTTGGTACATTATGTTTCATTTGTCACTAAAGTAATGAAGGAGGCCCATTTTGATCTGAAAATAGCGTAGAGTTTGGGTTTGTAGTGCAGCATGGTAAACTGTCTCCAAAGTGCTATAACTAATTTCAATGGCTGAAGCAAGTGAAAAGTGCCTCATTTTATTTTGTAAAGAAACAAGTAGTGAGGTAGAAAAGGAATTCTGAAAGAAAGGGCAGCATTATTTGTATTGTATTGTGTGGGTTTGAACAGTGAAATACAATGATTTACTGCATCAAAAGCTTTTATTCAATTGAAGAACTGTAACTATAAAGTGACCTTTGTCTGGAGCAACATGGATATAATCTGTAAAATGAAGCAGGGCTGTACTTGATGTGTGAATGGGTGGAAGACAGATTAATGGGAATAGAGTTGTGCGTTGCTATTGAGATGGTAAAAGATTTGCAATGCCAATGGTGATTTCCAGCCCTATTGGAGGGATAAAGATGAACTGATCTTTGTTAGGACCTCTGTGGGGTGGAAACATTTTTGCTGTATTCACCACAAGACACTGAAAGTCTCATGCTATTTCTAACAAGTTTGTAATAATGAGAGCAAAGAAGCACTATCAGTTTGTAGGTTGAGTCTATCCTGGCAGTAAGGCATGAGAAAAAATAAGACTGCCATCATCCCAATGCCAGTAACATCACCCACATAGATATAGCTGACATCAATAAAAATGTCCTTTTGTTCAGGCAATTCGTGGCATTTTGAGGAGTGGGTTACTAAACCTGGCCTGATGTTCACTTGCATGAGGGTGTCCTCATTAGATGGGCTTGTGGAAGCTGCTCTACTGCTCTGCAGCAGCAGTGGCAAAGACTTGCTGGAGTAGCCAAACTCCACAGCTGTCAAATGAATGTCAAATGTCAGAGAAACAGAGCACAGATGCAAAACCAACTAAAAATGCTAGTGAAGAGAAATGGAAGGAAAATGGTTTAATGGTGAAGGAAGACTCAAGGCATCTTGGATTTAGATCCAGTAGAAACCAAATAAACTGTCATTTCAATAAAAATAAATGTTTCTCTCTGCAAACATGACCTTTCGCATAGTGGCATAGTAGATAGGCAGTTGATTAGTAAAGTTTCTGGCCATACTATTTTCTGTGAGCTTAATTTGTGAGAGTTATGCTGGATAAATCCAGTTTAGCACAATGTTTTGAATTACCTGCTTATTTCTGAAGATGCATCTGAAGATACAGTAGTGCTGTCTTGCACTGAAAGCCAAACATGTTCCTAAATGCTTTATGAGATTGCAACTGGAGTGACAACATTTAATTTGTCTGAAGTTCTACTAAATGTAATACAAAAAAACTTTAGTGCAAGCTGTGTGCCAAATCTGTTCTCATTTACACAAGTGTGAATCAAAACTCATTTCTTTTAATCCAATGTTGTTAAAACAATGAGCTGAAGAGTGTAAGTCTGTTCCCCTCTTTTCAAGGCTGGCATAGGCTTTCTGGGACAAAATGATCTCACTTCAGAGAAATCTTCTCCTTACCAGGCTCTCTGTAATGAATTCCTGATCAAAGTGGGCTGCTCCCCTGGGTTTTCATCATAGTGCTAAAGCAAATGGCCTTTTTTCCAAAAGGCTTTTAACATAAGGAGTGTAATTGTCTGTTGATTAGAGGTAGTATCTGTGATTTGTGACAATATATTGTTCTCGGAACTGAACATTGTCATGGAAGACTAAGACTTTACTAGTAATTGCCTGGATTTAATGTAGATGTTACATCTTTCAAGCTACAGATTTGTAAAATAAGATCAGATGTACCTAGAATGGACTTAATGTTTTTAAGTGAACACATCCATGAGTAGGAAGCTAAATAAATGTCTGTTCAAAAACATGTTTTTCAGCCAGAGTAAACTCTCATGCTTTTGTGCGCAGCTTATGAAAGTAAAAGACAGTTAAGTCTCACTGTGATTTCTTCCTTTCTCACATAGGCACAACTAGGTTTCTTTTGCTGTCTTCAAAGGTTATGTCTGTTCTGGCTTCACCACTAACATGTTTGGTGAAGCCATCACTGATGTCATTTGATTTTGCGAAATGATAGTTAGCAATAGAGGACTATGACCCAAATTACTTACCCTTGGTAATACTTGCAACTTTTCTTTAGCTGTAGGAATTTATATATTACTAAAATCTTGTAAAATCTCTAAGTGTACAGCCTGTTTTCCAAAGAGAAATGCTGGACACTTTATTGTTCCCTCTGCTGGGGAGAGAGGGTGCTGTGGAAATCCAAAAGTTACCTACAGTCTAAACTCTGGAAGTCTCCAGAGTGCAATTCTGTGTAGAGAAGCACACTCAAATAGCACTTCATCTAAACTAGGAAACTTTGCCTGAGGAGGGGCTTACTAGCACAGGGATAACACTTTACAAATAGGGCTTCCACTGCTTTGACCCCAGTGCCGTTTTTCTTTGAAACTTTCTCTGTGTTTCCAGAATTAACACACCCCAACCAACCTCATGCATCTGATGTGTTGACTTGCCCTGTCACAGATTTAAATTATCTTCTCATATGATCTTAAGTCTATCTTGATAAAATGGAATAGGAATATATAGCACTTTCTTAGAAACAGGCACATGTGACAGGCGCCCTCTCAGCAAACAGTGGTTTACTTCAAATGCTTTTTCTCATTACAGTCCTTCCCTAAAATTCATAATATTGGGCTGTTACTGTGAAGTATTTTCTGCAATGTTCCTTTGAACTTTAGCACTGCTTCTGTGTTTATGTTGTAATGAAACCAAATCTGATCCTTGGTCATTCAGTTTGGTGAAGATCCCTGAAAAACTTTTGAGATTAAATTTCAGGGCCAGAGTTAACGAAGCATTGTAGAGATAAGAGAGGCAACAAGGTTAGTCAGCAGTTTGCTAGAGTGTGCTGTATCAGCCCAAGCTGTTCCTTGATTTGCCACCTGAATAACCCTAGAGGATCTGCCTTAGGGCTCAGCACACAGGCAAGGCAGCATGTGTATGCCTGCAGGGGTGAAGAGGAAGCAAAGGCAAATGATGCTACAATTAGCAGTTCAACAAGAGATCTTGTTGAAAAGATTTTACTTTATTGTCCACTGAATCTCTTTTTCATTTAAACGTCCTAGTTTTTCAACTACAGAAACAATCTCCCATACAGTCCAATGCTCTGTGAAGGTGCACTTTCCAGAAGCAGCAGCAGAGATGTGAGGAGTGACATTTCTAGAAAATGCTGGAGAATATTAGAGTCTGAACAGTCTGAACTGAGACCTCAGCTGAGATATGCCTTACTACTCAGTGAATAGGCTTAGAACAAGTGGGCTGATATCCAAAGTTGTGAACACCAAGTGTTGTATTGGTGACGTTCTGAGTGAATTTAGGGATGAGTTTCTTTCTTAGTAGCATATATAAATATCACATTCCTCCTTCAGGCTGCATATGCTTGTTGAAGTACTTAGTCTTAAAACATGACAGGTGGGAACTGCGCACCACGTCTTTTACTTTTCTTCATGCTGTATTTGAGCTGTGAGTGAATTACCAAAACAAGGTATTGGGCAGCCAGGCACATACATTGCAGCTGTGAGTCCTAGCTGTGAGCTAGACCATATCCTGTCTGCCGTGGCATTTGCTGAAGTCCACAGAGTAGAGCATCCTGTTTGCTTAGTTTTCTTTTGTCTGCCCCATACCAGCACAGGGAGAATATTACTCTATATCTTTCCTCTTCTGCTCTGAAATTGGATCACAGCACTCATGATTGTGTTCAATAGCTGGAAATGCTGAGGATATCCGATTGCTGAGGTCTCTTATTTTAAACACCACATGCCAGGAAAAGTATGTGGGATCCCACCAGCTTAGCACTGGAGGGTGCAGGATGCATCAACAGGAAAACCAAACAAAACATGAAGTGAAATTCATTTGAAAAGGGAAGGGACTCATAGACCACCAATCAGGAGTGTTTAAACTCTTAATATCTACACAATAGGCCTTTTATTTTCCTTCAGTTCTTGATATGCAAACTATCTTAAATTGATTTTTAGAGCTGCAGCTGTCACCAAAAGCAGTGGGACCTGTAGGTGCTCGTTACCTTTGAAAATCAAGCCAATGTATTCTAATGTGTTAGCAAAAGCCAAAAGCACTAAAGCAGTATGGTTAAAGCATAACTTTGATAGTTCCGTTACATGATCCTGGCCACCTTCATGTCTTGATACAGAGGCAGGGCCTCACACAGAGCACAGGAGAGCACAGAGGTATGCTATTTCTTCTTTGCCTTTCAGCCTTCCTTCCTCTACAATTTTGTTACCTTGTTTCATCACAGCAGTCCTTCTAGGTGAGTAATCCTGGATAGGAATTCATTAGAGTTTAGCAGAGGTAACTTTTATTCATCCCGAATACTTCCTTTTCCTTGAGAAACAGATTTTCTCCTCCTTTTTCTCTCAAATGTATGTTAGGCTGAACTGGGGAATGAGTGGTCGCACAACTGGCCCATAGGCAAATGGGCCAATTTGGTACAAGGTAGCAGCAGCAAGGATGGGCAGCCACCTGAGTCACAGTTTGATTTTCATTTGGAAGACTTGTCGTGCCCTAGGAAAGGTTCCTAAGTAATGGATAAAAGTCAGAGCAAGCCCTGATTACTCTAGTGTAGAATGAATTAAATTCCACTGTCACATCTGAGCACAAAGGGAGAAGGGTGTCCTGGTCCCAGGTGTCTGGGCTCAGGAAGGACACCACTTACTGCTCTATCACTTAAGGGCACAGGAAAACTTAATACACAAACTGAATTTGCAAACTCAAGGCCTCTTCTGGCAGAAGGGGTAAGTGAGCTGGCCCACCGAGGGCTGCAGCCAGCAGTGTGGCATTAATTTAGGCCAGCTTGCCTCACACTCAGTTAAAGAGTAGGGTTTTTTGTGAACACTTCTTTGCAGAAAAAGAGCCTTGGCTGAGGATGAAGCTGTCTGCCTTGGATTGCTCCCCTTCCCACTTACCACTGAAACAACTTTTGCTTCCATAACCTAGGAGGGAGTAGGCAGCAAACTGCTATGCCACTTAGACCTTCACAAATCCATGAGGCCTGATGGGATTTGCCCAAGAGTACTGAGAGAGCTGGTGGAAGAGCTCACTGAGACACTTCCAGTCATTTTCCAGCTGTCCTGGTCAATAGGGATGTCCCAGGTGACTGGAAATAGGCAGATGTGATGCCCATCTATAAGAAGAACCAGAAGGAGGATCTGGGGAGCTGTCAGCCAGACCTTGATGCCAAGAAAAGTCATGAAGCAGATCATCTTGAGTGCCATCATGCAACATGTACAGGACAACCAGGAGATTGGGCCCAGCCAGCATAGGTGTATGAAAGGCAGGTGCTGCTTAACCATCCTCATCTCCTTCTGTGACAAAGTGATCTGCTTAGTGGATGAAGGAATGTCTATGGATATCATCTACCTAGATTTAAGTAGAGCCTTTGACACTGTTTCCCATAGCATTCTCATGGAGCCGTTGGCTTCCCATGGTGCAGATGAGTGTACTGGTTGCTAGGTGAAACACTGTCAGGGTGGCCGGCCCCAGAGTGGTGGTGGATGGTGCTACACCCAGTAGGTGACCAGCCACCAGTGGTGCTCCCCTGTTTAATATCTTCATCGACAGCCTGTACAAGGGGATCAGTTGCCCCCTCAGCCAGTTCACAGATGACACCAGGCTGGGTGGAAGTGTTGATCTGCTGGAGGGCTGGAATGCTCTGCAGAGGGATCTGGACAGGCTGGATTCATGGACCAAGGCCAGTTGTATAAGGTTTAATAAGGCAAAGTGCTGGGTCGTGCTCTTGGATCCCAACAACCCACGCAGTGTTATGGGCTTGGGGAATGCAGCTGAAAAGTTGCCTGGAAGGAAAGGATCTGAGTGTTGGTCAACAGCTGAGCATGATCCAGCATGTGCCCAGGTGGCTAAGAAGGCCAATGGCATCCTGGCCTGTATCAGAAATAGTGTGGCCAGCAGGACCAGGCCAGTGATTGACCCCCTGTACTCACCACTGGTGAGGACACACCTCAAATTCTTTTTTGTAGTTTTTAGGCCCAGTTTTGGGCCCTCACTACAAAAAAGTCATTGAGGTGCTGGAGTGTGTCCAGAGAAGGGCAATGGAGCTGGTGAAGGGTCTGGAGCACAAGTCCTGGGAGGAGCAGCTGAGGGAGCTGAGGGTGTTTAGCCTGGAGAAAAGGAGACTTAGGGAAGACCTTATCACTCTCTAAAACTACATGATTTTTATCTTTATAAAATACACTGTAGGAGAGTGTATGTTAGTCTCTTCCCTCAGGCAGCATGACAGGACAAGAGGAAATGGCCTCAAGTTATGCCAGGGGAGGTTTAGTTTAGATGTTAGGAATTTTTTTTCCATGTAAAGGGTTGTCAAGGATTGGAACAGTCTGCCCAAGGAAATGGTGGGATCACCATCCCTGGAAGTTGAAAAAATGTACACTTTAGGACATGGTTTAATGGTGAGCATGATGGTGACGTTGTGTTGATGGATGAACTTGGTGAACTTAAAGGTCTTTTCCCACCTTAACAATTCTATGGTCCTGTGGTCTGTGTCCACCAACATCTCTTTCCATTGTAGGTGCTTGATGATTCCTGCATCAGAGAGGACTGCCCAACTGTCCTTAAATTTGTGCACCTGTGTGAATGAAGTGTGAAAAGTGAGAGAAAATTTAGTAACTTGTCCAAAAGAATTACTTCTCTGGGAAGAGTAAAAGTCTGCAGGAATGCACAAGTGATAACTGTGGTAAATCAGGTTTGCCATCTATCTGTGACAGATCAGAGGGTATGGATTTTGTTAAATAACTAAAGGTCTTTTAGTTCATAAAGTAGGAGATGTGACAGGGAGGAGTCTGCTGTTGATGTAGGTTCAGGAAGTGTGAACAGATGCCTGGATGTTTTCAAATAAAGTATATTCCAGGCCCAAACTGTGTTCCTCATGTCCATTTCCTTCAATAGTTGCCAAGGATTAAGTTGTTTTGACTTCCTTTGTTTTTGGTTTGGTGTTTTGGTTTTTGGTTTTTTTCGTAGTGCTCAGAATCAGTAGCTTAACTGGTTCAGGGAAAGCTCGTTTAACTGGCCTTCTGTTACTGCTTGCCTCAGACTGGAAGCTTTCTCTGTTCTTTGGGTGTCTTTTTTTTTTTTTCATAGTGCCACATATTGTTGGTAAAATAAGGAAGCTTGAAAACAGAGGAAGTGGAGGTAATGTTGATCTTGAAACACCAGCAATTGAAAAGACCATTCACAGTTTCCTTTAAAACAAAACCAAGGGGTAAGATAATGCTAACCAGGGCTGGGTGCCCAAGAGAGCATCATAATGAAGCATCCACTGTTATTGTTCAACTCAGTGTTTGTTCTTCATGTGAACAAAAGGAAGGAAGAGCTCTGCTATCAGGCTGGAGAGGAAGGAGTCTTTGTTGCCCTTGGCTACCCTAACTTTAAATGTGAGGAAGCGCAGGGCACTGCAAAATAACCTTTCTGCAGTACAAGATGAGGAAAATTGATAGTTCAGGAGGTTAAGGGTGGACACTTTATCTAAAGACTAGGCTTCCCTTTCATGACAGCCCCAAATCAGGTATGTCAGTGCTAGTATTTATTTAGGTCATGTGAGGTTTTAAAAACCTGGTTCTAAACCCTAGTTCTTCTGCTTTGCTGCTTCTCTGCCATTTGATTCCTCCTCTGCATTGTTGCTCACCACAGGGGCAGTAAGAGATGCCATTTCCTTATGGAATGTGACAGGCACCCAGTATCCTGAGTGTAAAGTTCAGTCATGTTGCTGAATGTATCTGCTAGAGACTGAGTCAGGTTTACTGTACTTTTCTGTTCCTGCTCCACCCATAGAGTTGTCTGCTGAAGTGGCAGAATTCCTGCTGTCCCTCTCCCAGTCCTTCAAGTCATGAGGATGACACACTGTCAGATTACTGCAAAGTTTACCATGCTCAGAGCCATTGTTTCAGATTTTCAGATGACTCAGGCAATCAACGAAGCTCAGGTTACTGTTTAAAGATACCCCTGACAACCATGAAATTTTGCTTAGCTTGCCTGTGTGTTAGTCTTACTCCAGTTTTGCCTAGTCCGTGTACCATTTCTACATACCGAGACACTGGAGAAGCAGATTTGCATCCCATTAGAGGCAGTGCTGTCATGTTTGGATGTTTGAAAAATGTAGGCGATATTTTGATTCTGATATACAGAGTTTGTCCCTTGTATATGATACTTTGAAATTTTTGGACAGGAAATAAAAGCAGCCCACAACTACTTGTCAGCTTTGTCTCCCATTCAAGGTGCATCCCTGCATTGATATCCTGTTAATTCACAGGTTACCATGGTGCACGATGTACGACGTGACACTTCCACACATTTATGTTAGAGTCTATTTCCATAATCCCGAAATCTCATTGTTCTCACAATAGTATGTTTTGTGAAGGTTCTACCAACGTTACTGTAGACAGAGCAAGAACATTAATTAGAAAAAATAGTCTTGTTTTGTTTAATGCAAGTGATCCGAGGGCATGGTGATTTTTCAGAGTGAAAGCATTTGGTAAAAATGCAAAGAGAATGGGGGGAATTCCATGAAACTACTGAGAGGGTCAAGTGTAAGAAATATTCTTTAAAGGGTCATAGTACATCAGCTATATACCACTGAAGGCAGAAGAATTAGGGCCAGGCTCAAATTAGATATGCTTCATGTGGATCTGGGTATGATCAATTTGTGTGTAAAACCATGCTGGATACAGGAAGAAATAAAACAAATACTTCATATTACATTATTGGTATTGTGGCTCTGTAAACCCACCAAGTTCAACACAGAAAATGGAAAGAAAACTCTGAATGTCCTGGGAAATTAAATTAAGAAATAAAATTAATTCAGACCACCCACCAAAGTAGCCTTCTGAAAACAGGTTGGTCTTTATTTCATATGATAGATATGAAACCTCAGTAAAATGCTGAAAATCCAGATGGGCCAGTGAGGGAATGACTCTGCCTGTGCTTAGTTTTCTTACATTACTAGCATCTTGAAGTATGGTGGTTCTTTGAAGAAAAAAATTGTAGTATTAGATTTAGTACATTTTAGTCAAGCCACAGCAAGTATACTCAGTTTACAAATACAAATGTTTTGTGTTTGTTTTGTTTTCCTAATTACTAGCCCTAGAAATTATTTGTTTCTTAAAAGCTGAAAGGACTTCTTTCCTTCTCACTTATCATCCTGAGTGGTTTTAATAGAATAAATTATTTCTTTGCCAGTTTAAACAGTTGTCTTCAGTTATGCCAGTCATGGTGGCTTATGTATACAGTTACAGTTTTTGTACTTGGGTGTTAAAATAAATCTGAAGAGGCACAGAAGAAATAGAATTTACTTCAGATTTTGGTGACCTCTTTGCTGCAGAGAACTAACAAGGCTGAGTGAGTAGCTAACATTCATTAGTGCAGCTAAAGACAATAGATGAGCTTCTGAGTACTGTCAGAGAACAATTATCTTCAATAAAAGTAGATGCTGGTTTGATGCATCTGTAATTAGGACTGCCTACCACTGTGGAAAGGGTTTCCTTTCCCTCCTCGGGCTAGAGGGCTCAGCAAAATCTCCTTTGGAATGAAACTAGAGCATTTATCTGAAAGGCTTATTGGGTAAAGTACAACTCTATGACTTTCTTTATAGAAACTGTTTTTATGACCATCCATATCTATCTATGTATCTATCATAACTTCAACTTGCAGAGGATGTAAAAAACCATGTAGCAGTTACAAGAAGATTGGAATTCTGCTATCAAAGCCATGCCTAATGGTATTGCTTTTTGTTGGAGCTGTATCTTTGACAGACTTAAGCAGTGGTTTTAATTAAGAGTTAGGGTCCCATTGTAATAGATATGAGGAGTGGCAGTGGATAAGGCCATGATCTAACTGGAAAGAAGAGGAGAATCATGGACAGCAGAATTCTGTGTTGCACTGCAGCAGTACACGTCTTGCAGGTCATTAGTGGAAGGGGGTAGGCTGAGCTGTTGCAGCATTCCCCTTCCCACTGCCTCAGCTTTACACCTGTTTGGAAGGGAAAAGCTAGTACAGTACCATTTTACAACACAAATCAAAAGACAACTCTTTGATCCAATGAAATTGGGTGTGATTTCTTCCTTTTCCTTGCATAGACACTTATTGAACCCTGGACACAGGGAGAGATGTGCAGTCCTTACGTGCCTCCTCTAATGAATTTTCTCACCAATGGACTAGACTTGATAACAGTTTGCACTGGGAGAAGGTGGAATTCTGCCTGTGCACAGGTAGAAGCCTTTCATAAAAGAATCCTGTTAAAAAGAGTAAATCTGTTACCAGGAAGAAATCAGGTGAGCTGGTCTGACAAAAGAAACAAGAATAGATGACAGTGTTACTGAAAAACTGTTTCTTAAAGAAGCAAAATGGTTTTGCTTCCACAAGCTAACAAGAGGGATATTGATTGCTACAGCAGGAGTCTAATGGCATCACATTCACCAGCCTGGTTGTTTATTTGTAGGGATACGTTCAGTGAACATTTCAGGCACTCCAGGAAGAAAGGAGAGACTGAGGACTTAGCCATGTTTTATTAACATTTTCTTTTCAATAGAAATCAAACTGAAGAAGACAACAGATAAATCCTGATTTCACTTCATTATTACTTGTTGAGATATGCATTTATCAGAAGAAATGAGAAACAGATTACACCAGCAAACACATCTGGCCTTAGACTGGCCTACAAGTCACCCAAAAAGAAGCACGAAATATGGAGTTGTTTACAGCCAGGCACTTAAAATCCCACACAGCTGCAAGGGTGAGAGGCAGAAGAATAAACTCTCAAGACAAGCTGACAACAGCTCCACTGCTGGGGTGCCCCTTTTGCAGACGAGACAACAACAGATGAAGAAATCTTGAGAATGACCCAGAGCAGTGCTCATTAGTGAATGAAGCACAGGCAGGAAATGGGACAAGATTCCTTTTGTCATAGTTTTTCACCCAGCTGTCTGCCTGTCCCACAGCCACCCACATGCAATCAAATATAGTCATAGTCAAATTCCAGAAAAGTTAGACAAATAAAACCTCCAGTGATTGCATACAGACTCCTTCCAAGTTACATTTGCCCCATTAGCAAGGAATGAAAAATTACTGTGTTTAATCCAGGCATGTTTATTATTGCGATTGAAACTTATTGAGAGATTGTATTCAGGTAAATCTGATAGAACCATGTGATTCCTCTTACTGATGTCATCTGTACATCTGTTTCTCTGCATATCTACTGTTTATTATTGATTTACTAGCACTTTTATTACATCTATTTTATTTCCTTCTTATGGCAAAGCTATGATTTTTACTTTATACAGGTATAAACTCTCTTTGTGTTAAACAGATGCATCCAATTCCCAAGTTGAGAGCATTAACAAGCAGAGAAAAACATTTCTGGACTTCTGAAATGGAATCTGTGGAATCAAATGCTATTTTGAGAGTTTTAAGTTATTATAATGACATTGAGACTCCAGCTTCTTTGGGACCTTTCTTTTGTGAGTGCAGCTGACTTAACATCTTGCTCATAGGCTAAGAAAAATATTTTGTTTTTCTTATGAATTGAATGCAGTTTTTTATCTATATTTTTCAGCTGGAGTTAAATAACAGAAGTCTGTTACAGAGAATTCTGTAACTTGTTTTTCCAAATGGCAGCCATCCTGTTGCTCTCCACCAAGAGACACCTGCCTGTAGGGTACCCTAAGTAGTTATATTCAACTCCCTTGCTTGCTGTTCATTGTCCCTTCATGTTTGGCTTTGCTGCTCAGCTGCAGTGGCCATTTTCAAATGGAGCAGTTGTGTATGAGCTGTCCATGAGAGTCCTCTAAATGGAAACTTTGAACACATCAGCACTGAGGTTGAGCATCAATAAAAATGAGTGTCACATTTGCAGCCTATAGCAATTATTTTCAAGATCACAGATTCATGCACTCTTGAGCCATCCAGTATGTAGAGTTCCAGAGTGACATTAGGCAGACAGAGAATTCAAGTTGGCATAAAAAAAAAGAAAAAAAAAATCCCAGCCCCTTCCCACCCAAAATTACCTCAGCACTGATCTGAGGCAACTCTCTCTAGGGTCAGCACCTCTATTTAGAAATCCCACTTGAATCAGTCCATGTGAGTATCATGGCATTCTTTCATACTCCAAAATATCTACAAGGAGCTAGTCTGAGACCAACGTATTCCACCTTAGCTACCAGAGAGACCTGAGATAGAAAGACGTCATAATTGCTAATCAAAGTGATTTTATGTTTAACAGAGAGGGGTTGCTGCAAACTATCAGAACAGTCTTTGAGGTATCTGGTTTGTTGCTTTTGGTGTCCCATTAATATCTCTTCTGTGTTGTTGCAGTGGTAATGGTAGCTATCAGACATTACTGCATCTCCTCTTACCGCTGTGTCTGGGTGCAGTATCGCTAGAGCTTTTAGCTGTGTATTTTTCTCCCCACATCTCTCATTTCTCATCTTTATTTGAATCACAGTCTTGTTCAGCAGGTCAGCTAATGGAGAGCAGATTTTTTTACTCATTCTTGTTCTTTTTTCCCTTTTCCCTCTATTTATATAACACACAATTTGTAATCTTTTTAAAACCAAAGAAGAGAGAAGTCTTGAGTTCATCTAGATTAAAATCAGCTGCAGCCTATTAATGGACTCAGCCCAAGACTGAGACTTTAGGAAACAAAAACACTGGACTAAATTATACTGAACTGGCCTCTGTCTCCTGGTGAGGAGATTCATATAGCGAGAGGAAAGGGGAAAAGGGGGGTGAATGGAGAGGATCTCCATGTGGTTTTAATTCATTTTGATTCTCTTCCTGAAGGTAATTTACCCAACACAAAGGCTCTGTAGTGGGCAGCCAGCTTTTTGGAAGTTTGGCTTTCACTGATAAACAACTCCATTCCTCTTCTGAAGGTCTGAGATAGCTCAGACCTGTGTGTAAACAGCCAAGGTTTAATGTGAGTATTTTGGTACAGGGTATTTCAATTACATATTAGAGTCCTTTCATCATCTGTCAGAGTGTATCCTGAAGACTCTCAGATAATTGATCTAACTCCTCCATTCATTCTGTCCCCAGAAACAGACAGTGAATTGTCTCATTGAAGAATCAGAATAGCAGACACATGGACCAAAACAAGTCAAGCCAAAAGTGCTTCCACTGGTGTGGCACTCGCAGAAGGCAGTTCTTAGCTTCTTCTGGGCATAGAAGCCTTTGCCACCGAAGTAGCAATGTACTGTTCTCTGCTGAAGGGAAAATACTCATTGATTCTATTCATCCCCTTTGACATTAAATCTTTTTTATTGCATTCTTGGTCCCATTACTGTGTGTAGTCCTCTAGCAGCATGCAGGAAGTTATGTCTTTGCCCTTAAAAAGCCAGACAGTGGGTGGAGAAGTGAAGCAAACAGTAAATCATTAGCTGGAAATAACTTGATTAATTATGTTAGGCACAGGCTGTCTTTGGTTACAGTTTTCATGTACTTAGTGACAATAACTTGTAGTCTAAACAAAACTAGAAGGCAGATGGGGAAATTAATGAAGGGACTGAGATGGAGGAGGGAGTGGAACTGGACCTTGGAAGTAAGGGTTGACTTGAGACAATAGCTGTGCAAGTATGGCTTCCCAGTGCTTCAGTCCCATGTGCAAATATTTGTTATGGGAAATGAGGATAGCATGGCCTGTATCTATCACTGGCCAATAAGCCACAACAATCAGCACCAGTTCTTCGCTGCTCTATTAAATGTGCCCTAGGAATGAGAAGCATCAAAGAAAATACAGTTTTAAGATTGAGATCTGGGGATATCTGGCTTCAACTGCTAATTCTTGCCAGTTTTGTGTAATAATGGACAAAACAATTTCACCATGTCCTGCTTTCCATCTTCTTTTCTAATTTACAGAGATGCTGAAATGTTCTGCTTTATATGAAGGACACTCCATTTCTACAGTGTTAAGTTCTGTGTACATATGATCCAGTTACTGCATAGTTATCCAGGAAGCCTTATATATCCTTATCTGGGCATATTTTTCCAAAGTGAATTTTGCATTTTCATAGCTTTCCTTTATGAGGCAGGTCAAGCAAAGATTTAAATACAGAGAGAATCCCTCATACTTTGCTTGACAAATGATTTCTCACATTTATAACAGGTCATCTGGAGACTAGGTTGAGCAGGACGTGGTTTTTCTATGGGGTTCTCCTGTAGTCCTTCCTTCTCTTAAGCACATGCTGTACCTCTCCCATCAGCACCTGGTTCACCTCCTGTGTGCCACAGTGCTCTGAAAACAGGCCAGAGCTGCTGCAGAGCTTTTAGGAATTAGACTGGGTTTTTTTTATGGATAAATCAAGTTTGAGTTGATGTACTGGAAATAATCATAGCATTTCCTTTCTGTATTTCTTCTTTCCAAAACTTAAGGCATGATGTAGCTGAAATAAAGTGACCCTAAGGCTTTTGGATACTAAAAGGTGTTTCACTTTTTCCTTTGGCCTTCCTCAAATACTGCCAGAAGCAAATTGGTTTGCTGTCCTTTTTGGTTACTTTGTTTTGTTCTTCTGCTTTTATTCTGTCAGTAAGTCTGTTATTTGTCTAATGCTTAGACAGATCATTTTCTCCCCTCACCCCAACCTGTTAGATACTGATGACTCCAACAGAAGTGGTTAAAACTTTGTTCAGAAATAACTGGAAGTAATTAGCCATCTAGGACTTGGCCAGAGATTTATTTTAAGGCTCAAAGTAACCTAATAGAATTCTGAGAGAGTAAACTTCATTTTGGATGGCTTTGGATGACTTTTGTAAGAAGAAACCTGTTTTTGGTGTTCTTTACACACACACTCACACCCCAACAAAAACAGAAAGTGAAACGAACAGTTGTATGCTTTTACTATTCCACGTGCTTTGAGTGGCAGCTAGCAAATTACCAAAGAAATAATTACAATAGTTTGATATAGTAAAAATTTTGTAAGTAACACTGACTTACAGTAAGCTTCACATGCTAAGATATGCTTCTTCTGTCAACAAAGATACCGTATTCATCCCCAACACTTTTAGACGCAGAGCTGCACTTCTCATTGCCCTAACCTCCACATTTGTAGCATCTGTTCCCATGATTCCCTTTTGTCTTGTGAGGTCCAGACCCTGCACAGCCTGTGTCTTTTTGTAGTCTTTTGTTTTTAGCAATTACTAAACAAAGCGGTATTTAACTGTAGCCTTATTTAGCTTGAAAGGAAATACAGTGCTAGAGCGACCAGATTCAATAGGTTTTAACCCAAGACATAACAAAAAGCCACAGTCTTTTTCTTTCATTGATTCCAACCTGAAGAAACCAGATAGTTCAAACAAAAAACTCATAAGAAGGATGGAATTCAGTTATTTCAAGGCATCAAGCTATGACATAATTTTGAGAAACCTATTTTAGTGTGTTTGCAGACTTGGGCTACTCTAGATAAATTACTCTTCATTCCCAACATAGAAGTTGCCATCAGAAGCGTAAAGCTAGAAATGCACTTTTGAAAAAGAGAAAAAATATTTGAGAGCACAATATTCAGTTACCATGAAAAAAGTTTTATCTTGATATTCTACTGTGACTGTGTGCAATTTGATCCTATGCTGTCATACAAAATGGAGTAGTGGTAAGGTGTTGATCCTGGAGGTTTCCAGGGATCTGGCACAGCAGAAGTGATGTGTTTTTACCAGGCTGAGCTCTAGTTACCTGTGCACTGTTAAGGGCCTGCAGTATTTGATCACATTTTACCTGTAGAGAGGAAAAATCTCAAAATTTTTACAGTTTTCAACTACATAAAGTTCTCCGCCTAGACGAAGAAAGTTGAGAGAGAGAGAGACATCCTGCTTTCATGTCCTTCTCATGGTCCTGTAGCTGGCTGCACAAGCACGTGGGCAGTCACACGTGCCAAGGCACCCAGAGCTCAGTGCTCTTGCTCACTGAGCACACGTGCACTTACGTGACTCAGACTAAGTTTCACTCCTCTGCTCTGGTGGCTGTTACAGGACAGGAAGCAGGGCCCGCTGGGAGGATTTATTTTAAGAAGCTGTTGTATGATTTTGGTTCCTTTTGGCTGCAGTGTTCATTGTAAGCTTAGAGCTGCTCTCTTGGGGATGCTCTGTGTGCGCTGTGTGGCTGTCATTGCTGTTTCTCATTTGCCCTGCTGTGCTCCAAACTTAGTGTGGTTTCAGAGTACTCTGCTGATATGTCAGGTCCAGCTCCTTGAGTTCCACTTCTCAGATAACCAGGAGTAGTTCACCCTGGCTGCTGTTAAGCTGTTCAACTTTCTTTAAAGCTATTACTGCAAGTGTAACAGTCTACCAGTATTTTACCATGAAACATATATTCTTTGGGGAGCTTCTGCATCTGTGATGCTCTGGGGAAGCTATGGGCAGAAGCTGCTATACAAGGTATACCTGTGCTCACAGTCTGAAACTAGGCTTAAGAATAAAAGGCAGAATAATATAGACAAGCATCCTATAATACGAAAGGGGGTTTACAGAAATTCCATTTGGAGGATATTTATAGTCATTGCCACACTTTGCCTGGGATGCTTTTTAATAGTTTCTGAAATGAGATGGCTTTATTGTTTAGAGAGCTCCAAGAAATAAAATTGTTCTTAGCTTGGGAGTTTTGCTGCTGGTTTCTCTAGCAGCTGTTGAGGAACAGGCCATGAGTTCTTCCGTATCCCTTCTGCCTGGTGGGTGAACAACACATTTGGAGTTCTTTCATTTTGCTTTTAGTGTGTTGGGGAACATTGGCATACAGCCTAAAGCAAAATGATGGAGGAAGAATGAAGTTATTTGCTTTGGTCATCAGCAGTTTTTAACAAAACTAAAACAGCTCAGTCTGGTGCATTTTCCAGGAGTTGTATGTATTGTACATTGCTTTCAAGATTTTCATGCTGGGCAGCACTTACTTTGTGGATCTTGGGTACACTCAGATTTCCAAGCAATATAGACTTCCCAGTGTAGCTCAAATTCTCTTCCACTTTCTCTCTTCTTTCTTGCAGCACTTTCCACAAAAGTATTCTGATAATATCAGATTATTTGTTTCCCTTCCTTAATTACTAGTTCTAAAAAATCCATCTCATACTGTTCAGAGAGAAACACTCTAGTCAATAAAAGCAGAAATTGAGGAACAGTTGTCTGTGTTAAGTAGAGGTTTGAGAATCCAATCATGCTGGTTTTCTGAGTCTAGTTAGCATTTTGCTTTGATGCTGTGGGTCCTGTAGCTTCACCCTGTGAAGGGTGAATACAAAAGTAGAATTTTGGTGCTAGTCCAAGACTTTGTTTATCATTTGTTACCTGAATTTCACAGAACTGTGAAACTGTGCTTGAGGTTCCACAAGAGAAGTTTTCTTTTGAGGTTTTTGCTTTGATTAGGGTTGGATCTATCCAGAAAATGTCTTGTGGCATATTATTTGAATTTTTGCAGGTTTTTTTGGTCCATCGGGATAAAATTTCCTGACGTTCTGAGCCAGCAGAAGAAGGTGAAATAAGATAGAAGATGCTCACGTAGACAACTTCACATTTGTTCAGAGGATTAGTCTTCAGATTTTTGCCAAGTTTCGTATAAAAGTTTGGTCTGGCTCTGATGTAATCCACAGTGATTCATCTGTTTCTCAGTGTCTCCCAAGAGGGTGAATCACAGTGTATATCTCCAAGATAAACTATCGACATACACTGACAGAGGTGTCATTCAGGTAAAGAATGATAAACAAAGTACGCTAGAAAACATACTGTCCTGAGGTCAAACCTTTCCATGTAAGTGACAACTAGCAAATACATGGAAATGTCCCTTACTTGTTCTAGATTGTTTGGTTTTATTTCGTCTGCCTAGAAAAAGATGAGACTGAGAAGCAGACAAGAATAAGTTTCTTTCCTGATACTGAGCACCATAGTTGGGAAGGTGATTTTCTCCTTCTTGCTAAGTCCTCTGTCATGTGGTTTTTTTCTCAGATATTGCTTGGCAGTATCAACTGGCAGAGATGGTTCTGTTTGGGATAAAACCTTCTTTATTTCCCCCCCACTCCCATTTCTTTTTTTTTTCTTTTCTTTAATACTAAACAAGGAAACTATGTCATTTGAAGAATAAAAATCAAGTTTCTATTTCTATATCTGATTTTCTCCCCAACCTTTTATCTATTGATTTGACTGATTTGCAGCCCTTCTTCCCCTCCCTCCTTGCTGTTAACTAATGGACTTTGGTATTAAGCCAGCCTTTCAGTGCACACACCACCATGCCAACCAGAGTGTGTGCAGCTATTCTGTCTGCTTTGGAAGCCTACAGATGCAGCCAGAGCTAGAACAATTCCTGTATTGATCCCACACTTGTCAGTTAATCCGTCATAAGGCATGGGAATCCTAGCCCTATCCACATCTGCCTGCATAACTGCAGGGGGAAAACCAATTCTCTGAAGCTCTCACCAGGAAACAAGAAAGCAAAGAGAAATGGGAGCTTGCTGGGAGAGAGGGCTGTAAGCTGCTGGGCCAGAGGGCTGTGAGATTGCCTACCTGCTCCACCCTTTCCCCCCGGCTCCTTTTCATCCTCCTGCAGGTCAGCAGGATCAGGTTTATGTTAGTGAACCATGAAGCTTATCAAATAAACGTTGCAGCAGCAGGTGTTTGGCTCTCTCCACAGGCCAAGTCTAACAAGGTTGATATTGTGTCTGTGGCCAAAGTAATGCCGTAATTACTTTTCTGGGCTTGAAACGCCCAAGAGATTTCTGGGAAACAGTTAGAAAAACAAACCTTGCTAAGAGCAGGGGATTTTTAAAAAGGAACAGTGGTGCTCTCTGTGCCAGAAGAAGAGGACAGGCATTTTGAGTGCAGCATCCAGCGTGGTGCCCCATCCCCTCATAGACTGCTCATGTTACAGGGGCCTGGAACAGAGGCAAAGTGCTTGAGTTTGGTCACTCGCGTTGGGATGGGCAGCTTATTTTGGCCCATGGCAGCATGTGGAAAGGCAGCTGCTTTCTTTAAAGTCGTTAATGGGTACTGTAAGAAGAGTGAACCCTGGATTTGGGGGACCTTTGAGTGTTTGCAATTCTGTCTACATAATTCAATTTGACTTACACATCAGGAGTTGTAGCATAGCATTCCCAGTGCTGTCTGTTTCTTGCTTTGTGCGTTTCCCTTGTAAGCTCTGAACACAGAAACTGAGTTACAGACCATGATGCAGCCTAATTACCCTAAAGGAAGAATGAGATCTCACAGCACAGCTCTGATGTGCCATGCCCCTTTGTCTCATGTAGTCCCTCTCAGGCCAGGGAGGGGAAAGTTAAAACAGATCTGTACAGTGATGACATTTAAAGGCAGCAATCTGCATCATTCTTTTTGAAAGAGTATTGATCATTTAGGCCAAAGCTTTTTCCCTGTAGCTGGTTATTATATGTGATAATGTCACCATAATGTCATTTAAACCAGCTTAAGTAATTGCAAAAATGTCCTGAACTACTGGAAATTTCTTCTTTGCTGTGTGGTTGTCCAGGAGACCAGAATTTGAAAGGGAGAAGAGGAAGAAAGCAAGCCTGATTAGACATTCATAGGATTGCACATTAGACTTGAACCTGGTATGTTTAAAAAATTACTTTTTTAATAGAAAGAACCTATGAAATTCTTACTACCTATAAGGAATTCTATAGGCATCCTTCTCTGCTGTTGAATCAAGCTACAAAGCAAAGCCTTTGTAGTGATGAATGAACTTTCCCAAGCTAGGAAAGTTAGCATTTCATTAATGTCTGGCAATGCTTTTCCATTCCTCCTGTTTATGTTAAGCTCTATTTTTGCATATTACTTTGGATTATGAAGACCTGATGCTTTGGCAGCGGTCCAGAGATACCATGCCATTCGCTCAGTGTTCTTCAGTGCTTCTGGCTAAACTGTTTTGTTCTTGGTACGTTGTGCTGGGCATGCAGTAACCGAGTGTGCTGTAAAGCCCTGCTGTGAATGCCACGGCATGCCAGTCCCCAGTGTTTAACTTTGTGCTAGGAATACTGCACACTTGGAGGCCAGTGCTGTGGGTAGGTGAGACACCTGCTTCTTCAAGGTATTCGGTGACTTTCCATAAACACTGAGTGTAGCAAGTAGTGAAGAACTGCTGTACTAAGACTGCTGGAAGGGAACATAATGGAATTTGCCTCAGCATTATTGCATTAAGGGCAAACCTTGTCTGCTCTTGAAAAATGTCACCAGGGTTCCTTCCACAGCAATTTCCCCATGCTAGAAATGCAATACAGACCAGCCAAAAATCAGGCAGGTTGTGTATGACCTAAGATGGCCTAGATGGGTTCACTACTTTAATCTGGGACACATTTGCTTGATATAGAAAGTTTTTTTTAACACAGTAATTTAATTTGATTTTTTATACAAATTGTTGGAACACTTGTTCAGCATTTGGAAGGACACATGAACCAGCTTAGCTAGGACAGGTTTTTTTGTCATGTATTCTGTAAACATTCAGGAATGATGTCTGAAAATTGTCATTTGGAGGAAGCGTTGCTGCAGCATTTGGCCTACCTGCCTATTTGAAGTCTCAGATTCTGAGGGAAGATGAAGGCTTATATATTTATTTTTCTATAAAAAGCAAAGACCAGCTATGGCCAACTCTAATAAATCTCCACTGGAGAGGAGTGGATCAGCAAGAATCCATTCAGGACTGAGTTGTATGTTAAAAATGTTAAAAAGAGCTTGCAGGCATGTTAGGGTTGGTGTTGCAGTGCCAGAGCTATGTATGAGAACCTCACACATGACTTATCAGTGTTCACCTGAGTGTAACCAGCCATGAACCAGAATATATTTGCTATTAATATTGCGGCTGTGATTTTTTTTTTTCTTTACTTTTGTGATTAGAAGAATGTGCCAGCTGTGTGCGTGTGTGTGTCTTCTGGCAGTGGAGGAATGACAGTGCTTACAGTTCCCATAAGAAAGCAAAAGCATGCTTCCTCTAGGCCCAAAACATTTACAAAAGTACTTCATAAAGCTTAAGAAATAAAGACAAAGAGGAAAATAAGTGGCAGTGGATTAGACCAACGTATTTTATGTACTGTGATGTTTTGTATAGTCATCTGGAAAGAAATGGAAGGGGTCTTTTGAAGATCATTGATTGGAAACAATCTTTATTACCGATCAAGTTCACCTTTGTCAAAAAAGATGATGATTTAAATATGAGGCATCTTTGACTTCCATGGCACAAAACTGATTCAAAGACTCAATCTGATAGATAAACTGTTAAATGGCTTGTTAGATTAGATAAGGGAGTTGGAATGTATTTGATGTTAAAATTACATCCCTACATCCCTACATATGAAATCTCTCCTGATCTATCATCTAGAGAAATATATTACCTGAGTATAGGAGGTCATCTGCATGTTGTGTAGTTTTCTGAAGGCTGAGGATTGGTTTGGACATTACTTTTGTATTTACTGCTTTTTATCCCCAGTGGAAAAAAAATGCTTGTATTGGCTATACAGAGATGAAAACATGTTGAAGTTTTCAGGTGTTGGTAATGGACACCAGAGTTCTCACCTAATATTCAGTTTACATTAAGATCTGGACTACATCAGAAAGAAGAAAAAAGGACTGCTAACCAACCAGAAGAGAGTTATTTCATTCCATTCTTTAATGGAGCAGATTATTCCTGGCCTTTTAATGTAAAAGTTGTCAGCATGAATGGAATACACAGACCCCTGCGAAGACTCTAATATGAAATACATTTTGTCATTTTATATTGTCATTTTTTGTCAGATTCCTGAAACAAGGTAATGATGTGACTTACTTGACAAGGATGCTAAAAGCACATCTATCACTTAAATTAATTCATTCTTTTTCCCTTGTTCAAGAAGTTCTATTACTCCATGGCCCAGAATCATCAAACTTACTTTTTCTGTAGCCCATTTCCATTCATGTCTTATGGTCAAAACAGGAGTTTAAATCTCCATAATTAATCTTAAGCCCTTAATACACCATGTGATTTCTGACCCAGCAAGGACTCAAGGACTTGGATCTCACAGTAACATATGCAGCAACAAAGTGGTATTAGTCTTCCTGTTTCTTGTCTGAACCTGTCAAGGGCCGCTATGGATACATGTCACCACAACAGTGTTGCGGTTGCTGAAGGTGCTGTCAGTGATTCCAATAGAACTCCTAAACTCAAAACAAAACAAAGTCTTCTTTCTTGAACTGTTGATCAATTGATCATGAGAATGAAAAGGTTTTTAGTTGTAATTTGGCTTTTCTTTGTGTTTTCTAAGCCTGTGATGAGTAATGATAAACCCTGACAGGTGACTAGCATGGCATGTGCGTGTATTTTGTATTTAGGAGCCAGTCCTGATGTGACTGGGAAGTATGCATAAAGGCTGCCTAAGCAGACTTCCTCTTCTTCTGGGCAGCATTGTATTTTGAGCTTTTAAGCATCATTTGAACACTCAGTGTTGCTTGAATGACTTGTCATATCCATCCCAAATCTTTTGCATCCTCAACATGGGCAATTATTTTTTTTAGTGAGATGCTTTCAATTAAAAAGTGATAAAATCAGCCCTTGAAAAGTTTAGCATGAACTAATTTCAAGTGCTCATGTATTCCAAAAAGTGAGTCTGAGGCAATGGTTGGAGGCTCTTAGTGAAACATGAAAACATGAACTCTTAGAAGAATCCACTGGGGAGGCTCTCTTGAACAACTGCCTGTGCAGAATTGCTTCTTGTCATCCCCAAGATAACCGGTTACCACTGTGATTTCAAGTCTCTGGAGATAGTGAGGCTATTTTTAGGAAACATATCCAGTAGAAAATACTCAGGCCTTTATAGGTTAGTCTGAGTAGCCTTGGAAATCCACACAAAACTATGTGGTGCTTACTGTGAACAGTGTGAGACTGAGTCTGACTTAGAATTTTAAAAGATCAAATAAAGTTTAAGAAAGTTCAAACTAGAATGCTGAGAATTTCCCTGTTGATTCTTGGGAGTGTAAGCCATCTTATAAATGGTTCAAGCAGTTAATGCTAAAAAAAATAGGAGTTTTGAGGTCCATTGCATGAGAAATATATGAAGTTTGTAGTTTCAGATGGAAACTACAGATGTGCCTGGAAATCATAGACTCCAATTTTCCTTGTTAAGCCATTGAATTTGTCTATTTTCCTCTCTTTCTGAAGTTGTCTTGCTCAAAAGTCCTACTTTAGTCCATTTTTCCTTACATATATCTTCTCTGTGCTAGTTTCTGAGAAACTGGTGAGAGTATTAACATGTATGTATCTATATATAAATATCTGCATTAGTTAGACACATGTAAATAAAAAATTCCTTCTCTTTTTTGGAACAGTGATCTTAGGCAACTGTTAAGATTCCTATTTCCCAATCATTTAATACATTAGAAGTTTAATCAAGGAGTATCAAAGAATATATCTTTGGCCAGGGTAAAATAGTCTGGCAAAGAAAAGGTAGGAATGGTAGAGATAGGAAGTTTTTTAATATGTTTCCATGAGAAAGGACAGAAAGAACACAAATGCAAAAGAAGACTAAAGGAAAGAAAAGAACCGTAAGGCTGAAAAAATTAAAGGACAGTGCCCAAACTGAAAAGCCATTGAGGAGAAAGAATCATCTAAGAAACTCCAAAGGGTGGGGAATGGAAAACTGAAATTAGGAAGGGACCTTAAAAAAAGCCTAAAGCTTTGTCCATGCTGCCAGCAAATCTATTTTGCTCAGTTTTGGCTAAGCTGGATAAACATTTTTTCTGGCATGTATAGGTAGTTGCCCAAATTTGTTTGTTACAAGTAGGTTGGAACGAATCTCCCAAAAGCGTTTTTGCCTAGTCTCGTGAATTATGCTAAATCATATTTTTACTTCGAGTCAAAAAAAATTTGGCCCCACAGAGGCCAGCCAAACACCGAGGCAGCTCAGACAGTTGGATTTCACAGCTGTTTTTACATTCTGTGGTTTAAGCTGTGGGGATGTGGCTTAACTGCAACATCCCGCCAGATCTCCGAGGGAAGGAGCACCCCAAGGTAGCATTCTCCAGCTCTGCCAAACTTCAGGAACAGCATAAGCAAGGGAGATTCAGCCCTCAATGCTCTTGGTGTCTGTAGTGTAAAATTACAACAAAATGCCTGCAGAAGACTGTAACACAAAGAAACCAAAGACACAGTCTTTGGAGAGTCAGTGTGAATGTGTTTGCTCTACACAGCAGTGTTTGGCTCTGTTTTGTACAACTGCAGTGGGGCTGAGGTTCCAGGTGGGTCAGAGTCCTTCTTGGAGAGGGAAGAAAAGTGGCTGAATGTTGCTTTTGCCTTTAGCTTCACAAAGGTTTGTTTCTTGCTCAGAAACAGTGGCATTGCCTGCTATGTCTTCCCAAGGGAACTGTTCTGAATAAGGGTGACCAGATGCAGATGTTTGACTGTGACCACCCACCTAAGACCATAGCCAGGTTTCAGGTTGTAGTAGTGCTGATCTCTCAACTCCTGGGTATCAACAGGTGTCCAAACCAAGGCCACTTCTGCATCACTTCTGGTACTCATCAAACTCCTCCATAAGTCATCTGTGGGAGCCAAGTAATATGTTCACTTTGTACTTTTGGGTTAGCCTTTTGCCACCTTTTCTGCCTGAACTGATTTCTTGTGGAATAAGATGAGCACTAGTGCAAGGGAATCAGGTTAGGCTGGGTGATAGAGAGATGAAGGACGTGGAGAGATGGGGCCATATCTTCTGTTAACCATTCACAGTTAGAGCAATTTGGCTCCAGTGTCAAACCATGTGGGACAATGAAGTAAAGCTACTTGTGTCAGGACAGCGTACCCTCAGCTGCTGGTATTTTATGGCAGTGGTGGAAAAGACTGATAGCAGAATCTCAACAAAGCAGTATGTATCCACTTTTTCCTATTAAAGAGACAACTTCAAGGTTTTTTGTAAACTGTGGCAAATCTATGAGTGTAGTAAAAACTAGTAAAATGTGGCTTGTTACAGATCTGTATGTTGTGGTTGGTTGGCTGTATCTACAAGTCTTTCCTGTGGTTGGTACTCAGTCCTCTTTGTGGATTTCATGGAATCTAATAATGGGCAACTTAAGAAGTCAGCCAGGGATGTTTACAGTCACTCTCTCCTCTACTTGGTCATCACTTTTCACTGAATTTCTGTAACCTCACTTATATTTGAGAACCCCTATCCTTTGTCAGACTTGGTTGAAAAAGTTATAGGGATAAAAGCTAGTGGGGTACAGGATGTGATTGCAAAAGTGTTGTCTGTGTAGAAAACCAGACTAAAAAAGAACCTGATAAACAGTATTAGAAGGAAAATGATACAACTATATTGTTTGACTTTAGTGATTGCAAACATGATTTTATAGTTTCTTCCTTCAAGCAATGTCTAATGTCCTACTGCTTCAATTCATCTGAAGGTTGCAACTTGAACCTGTTGGTTTTTAGTTGAGCTGAGAAAAGACTGGGCTTGTAAGTGCCAGTCTAACTCTTCTTAGACCTGTTCCAGCACATGAAAAAGGACTAATAGGGATATGTAAACTGATTGTGGCCATTAGAAATGTGGTCTACATCTGTGGTCCTTAGGCAGCTTTTAAGGCTGAGAGTACTCCATGGGATGTAGGGCATTAGTTTGGGGCAGCTAGTTAAGGCATCTTCGTCCTATTCAGCACCATTTTCTCTGACATGTCTCCATTGAGAGGTAATTGAGAAACAATGGTGAATTGAACCCCTCAGCCTGATTTTTCTGACAGTCCGAGTACCTAAAGATCCTTGTGCTGTTACTGGTTGTTTTGTGATAGCATCTGTGACCCCTATTCAGCATCCAGAGCTCCACAATGTAAGGCAGTGTGTACACACAAAGAATAAAACGATGGCCCTTGCCCTTGCTGACTTCAAATATGTTTTATGGTTCATCCAGCAACCTGACATGTCAAACTGAGCACCAAAAGTAATGGTCAACAAAATCACAAACCACTTGAAAACAAACAGCAGCTTAAAAAGTCCATATGGATCACCATGTAAATGTTGTCCTGTTTTACACTGGAAACATTTCTGACTTCTGTTGGCATGCTGATAAATTCCTGCAACCAGCATCACGTGGCAAAAGGGCTAACCTAACATCCAGGATTCCTAAGTGCTCATAAATGGGAGCACACTTCTTTACAAGCTCTCAGAAAAGGAAAATATATTTTTTAATTGCCATATTGGCAAATAGGAAGGACAGATAGGGAAAACCAAGAACAACATATTTAATTGCAGTAAGTGCCCAAAACAAATACCAGTGCTTTATGACTGCTGCAGTTTGAGCAGTCCATTTTTCTTACAGAGTTATCTAGCCGTAAGCTATTCCCAGCAGATGAACAGTGCCCACCAGTGTTTGCCAACCAAAGAAAAAGAGGGAAAAACTTTGCGCTTAGGTTGTTGCGGTCCATTTTTGATTTGCAGTAGTTTTGCAGAGCAGTGTTCACAGTCATTTGTTCTGTTTTCAGCAGTGTCCTTGACCATACCCCCTGCCAGTAACAGGACCTTTAAGACCAAGAGAAAGAAACAACTTTTTTTTTTTTTACCCAACTAGCAGAGGATGTGCTGAGCCAAAATAGAAATAGCAAGGTCAGGTCAGGGCAAGGCCCTGAATTTCATTAGCTAGGTCTGGCTAGGAGTGATTAAATATGTACAAGAGGCTTTGAATAGATCCAGGGAGGAGGGATGACATTGTGGAATACAGAAAAATCGTTCTTCGGTGCTGTCAACTGACTAAATACAGGATGGTACTTAATTAGAGAGATAAAAAGAATTTATTTTAATTATTTTAATCCTGTACAAAATGGGGGAATTTTTTTTTATTTTCTGTTGAGTGTTTTGAAGAGAAGAATAGGAGGGTCTGGACAAAATGCATCAGCCTGGCTTAACAGAATCCAGATAGCCTCGAGATATGTGTTGACTGAGCCTGCAGTTCTCATGAATTTAGCTTGATGAAGACTCTGTAAAAAGACAAAATTATTTTGGCAGTGAAATCTAGACCCTGATAGATTTTGGAGATCCTCTGGTTGGAAACTGAGGACCTTCAGAGCACATTGCACTGTCTGTTTCATCAGACATGTTAGAGAATTGAAAAGAATGGAGCTTTGAAGCCAGAAAAAGTACTGTGTCAAGTGGTGCTCTGGCTGCCCAGCTCGAATTTGCTTTTGGGGCTGCCTGACTTAACTGACATTTTATAGCTGCATTGTAATTCTTGTATGACAATCACATTGTTGCATAGGCACCTAGGCACTGAATGCCCAGAGTTTATAGTCCTTTTCCATAGAAAATACCAGCCCAGCTGCTTGAAGTATGTTTACATTTGTCCAGAACACCAACAATAATGTCTTTGCAAAATTTCTAGGGGCTATTTTTTTAGACCAGCCCACTGGAATATGAATTTCCACTTTATACCTCTTCTGAAAAATGATTCCTGCAGCAGCATAATGCTGCTTAGTGTCGTGTTGGAAGGTCAATGCAGAATCAGCTGCAGGTGATTTCTGCATACTCATTTTTGCATGAATGTAACTTAATACATTGTGCAAGCCTGGATTTAGTTACAGTAGTGCTATCTCTGTGTCTAGACACAAGCGTATTTACAGTAGTATAAAGATATTAGTATCATTCATACTGGTTCTTGTTACCTAGATAGTTTATTTTTCCTTCTGGTCCAGAATGTCTTAACTGCCTAAAAAGTGTTTTCTTGGGCAGTATTGTTTCTTTGCTCTGTTACAGAAAACATAAAGCTTATAAAAAATCTTTTGCTTTTCTGAAAGTTATTTGATAGTGGAGCTGACGTTAATGGTCAGTTCACTGGCAGAGGTATATGGTTTGATTTATATGTTTTCTAAGATGTCAGATTGACAGCCCTGGGAACAGAAATACTCAGCTAATTGCCCAAACATGCAGCATATTGCAAACTTTGCCAACCTTTCACAGCGATAGTATCTTGATCCTTGAGCGTGAGAGCATATCTAAGCCTTCAGAGGGCATTCAGTGCTGAACCTGATAGGGCCTAAGAAGTACTTTTTGTTAGCTCTCTTCATGATTCACGAAGGTAAACAATGACCCTGAGTTTCCTTTGTAAAGCTATGGAACAGCCAGCCTGGCAATAACAGCTCTGAGTCAGAATTAACAAGAGCTGTGTTTCAAGCTATGGTAACTTTATTCTGAAAGGCTGCAGATCCCACTTTCCATCCCGTGAGTGAGCACTTGCCCCTGGTCATTGTATCTCTCCCTGTTGTTCCACTACCAGGAATGACCAGTTGTGGGCCTGGAAAATTTAGGTCACACATTCTTGAAGATTTCTAAACTAGCACTAGTGTAAATTTAGTCTCTGAGGCTTGGTCAGAAGCAGTATTTGTCAATAAATAGTTGCTGAATCAACATGGCTGTTCTCAAGTACCCATCACAGCAAGTCCTAACTGCTGACTGATTGTGAAACTTATCATTCTTCCCTGACCCTTCCTGCATCTGCTCTTCTCCTCCTTTTCAAGTTTTCCCCCTCCTGCTTCTGTCACCCATGACCTTTGCCATTTCCCTTCACCTTCCCTCCGTCCACTCCTTTTCCATTTTTCTCTCCATGGTCTTGTCAGTTCCAGTCCTCTTGCATGCCCCTATTCCTACTACTCTCCCTTTCCAGCATTGTATTTTTTCCTTCATACATCCCCACGTATTTTTAATTTACTAATCTTCCTACTGCTTCCTATCTCCCTCCCCTCACTGTCACATGGAATAAGCAGTGGTATTATGACAAGGGGGGTGCTATTAGCAGCACTGCATTGATCTATTCTGCATCATTCTTCTGTCTTGTCCTCATAGTTTCTTCTTACCACTTGCCTTGATGTATTTAATATATCAAACTTCCCTTCCTTTTCATTAGAAATCTGGGGGAAGGAGGACAAGCAATAGGGGTGTGCTTATTTGTCCTTTTCTGTGCATAAGAAGGGGTAGAGGCCCTGTCTTGAAAAACTTGGCTGTTTCTTTCCTGGAGACCCTTTTCTAAGTGAATGGAGAGGAGTGATTTTCTTGTATCACCGGCATTCTTTTCTTTCCCTCCTCCTCTCTGCCCAGTCACGTCCCTAATTAATTGAATTCCCTACTAGACCTTTTGTGAGTAATTTCAATTACCCATTAGTGAAGCAGCCTGGGATTTTTGCTGTGTTTTCACTCATCTTCCTGGAATTTCTCTTCTCCTCCCTCCCCCTCCTTCCCCTTTTAGTCACTCTGGTCTGTGAAAAGCATTAGATGGACTTCAGCGCCGAGTGCCTATATTGTTTGCAGGCCCAGCTGCATACTTCCACACTCTGCCTCGTGCGTCACAGCTATTCATCTTGTTTTGTACTTGGCTCTGCTGCAGATGCTGTAAATATGGTAATTTTAGATTCCCTGACTGGAAAGGGTTGCAGGGTGGGTCTAAGTGGTAAGAGCAGTGTTTGATTTACACTAGTTCATTCTGGTTTCTCAGGGTTTGGGGTTTTACCGATACAACTGAAATGAAACATGGTTGTAAAGGCAGTCTGTTTTTTAGGGTTAGGAGAAAGATAAAGGTGAGGTTATCTTTGTGTATGGATATGAAAAAGTGCTGCCTCGGAAGCTCTAGGGAGACTGGAAAGAAATAAAACAAAAGCAGGAGGTAACTCCTCAGGTTATTATGTAGGATGCCTTCATACCCAAATAGCTGCAAAATGTGGATGCATCTGAAAACTGCAAGAATTGAAAAGACCCGAGACAGAGAACTGTGAAATGCAAATCTGGAAATTGACAGAAATGCCATCAGTACTCAAGTACTGTAGACTTATGGCAATCCCTGAAGAACAAAATCAATGAGCAGCTTATTTCTAGAAAATTTTTAAATACTGGATGGACTGTAGCAGGTAACATGCATTATATTTCTGAGGAGAACAAGGCAGTGATAAAGCCAGCTTACTATAATTATGATGGATGCAGTGACTGCCTGAAATCTGATATATGGAGAATTGCATTTCTATTCTGAAATTGAATTTTTACAGCACATGAATCTTTCATGCTTGGGGTAATTCTCAAGTGATACAGAGAGGCAAACAGCATCACTGGGAACCAACCTGCCGGAAAACACATCCCAAGTTGCAAAAGTAATTTACAGTCCTCAAGCTATTATGATACTTTCATATTATTACTATGCTTGTCCCTGTGAGATTAGAGTATTTCGCGGGAGAACAGACTTTTGATAATCAGGCTGTTGTGAGAAGGCTCTCTCTCATGACTTCCCAGGGGGAGCTCATTTGTTGGACTGACGGGAAGTGAATTTACGAGGGCTCCCTGCACATCGGTATTCATAGGTACTTTTTTTTCTCCTCTGAGCTCTTAATCCAATCTGAGGAGAGAGGAAGGGAACGGTGTGAAAATACCACTCAGAACAGACACATTAAGATGTTCTTAGGAGACCTACTGGGAATTATTTTACCTTTAATGTCTTGAAATCTTGGCCTCCTGTTAAGCAGTGGTGGATTTCAGAGGTTCATTAGATGACTCTGGAGTTCTGCCACTTCACAGGGTGGCGTTACTTGAGTCAAAACTGTAAAAGTGAGAAAGGAGCTGGTGAAGAGTTGTATATATGAGCCCCCTCTTTCTTTACAGAGCATACAGCAGCAGGACCTGTATCATTTTATCTGAAGTTACCAGGTCACAACACCACCTTTTTGTAGCTGTCTGTGGTGTTGCCCTGTTTTCTTGCACATGTACCATTACTAGTATCATGTTATGAGGTTTAGTGATTTGGCAGTTCCTACACCTTTTCATTTCTTTCATATCCTTTTGGATTAAGTTTTCCGCTGCAGAGTTAGCCTGGTGAGGACTGCTACCCAACTTCTGGGCTGAGCAGCAGCAACATCTGAAAGGGAGCTTTGAGGCTGCTGTCATTTCACCTGATAAGCTGTCCAGTGTGTGTGCCAGAGGATGCCAACTGTGCCAGGGATACTGATTGAATTTCCCATGCTCTGGGCAGCTTTCTGTGCCTTTCCATGGTAACTCCTTTCTTTTCCCAAGAGTACACAGCGAGACAGAAGACTTCTGCTTCACTAGACTGAGAAAAGCCATTTGTCACAGCACAGAGCTGGCTCCTGTATCACTGGCAAGATAGCACATATACTATAGGTGAAAACTCTGTTAGCCCTTCCATGCCAAAGAGTATCTGATGTTCCTTTACCTTATGTGGGACCTAAATTCTCCTCCTGTAATGTTAGTAGATTCCTTTATATGTTTTTTCCCACTGTGTAACACTGCTTGACTCCTACAAAGTAGTGCTGTGTTTTGCTCCAGAGTTGTCTGCATCTTAGCAGATGAAAACCTGGCACAAACTTAAGTAATGCAGTTAGTTCAGTTGTTTAGTAAAGGAGCTAAAGAAAATTTAAGTTTTTTGTATTCATGAACTCTCTTGGAGTTCTCACAAATAGGTTGGGTGTATATAAAAATTCCACAACTTCTGGAAAATATTGTTAGTTGTGGAGCTATTTTGGGCTTCCAGGGTTCTAGGCTGTAAAATGCTCTAGAGCCTGATAGATTCCCAGTTACAGGTTATTTTAATTCCTGTATTTTTTTGACAGAGCAGTAAGAAAAACAATGATTTTTTAAACAACTGAACAGTGACTGGGTTTTCTATTTTTACTTCTGTTTTGGTACACAAAACCTAGATTTAGAATATGTCCACTAAATCCCTCTACACTGTAAAAAGCACACAATAAAGATGATTTTAATTCCCCTTGTCTCAGAACTATCCAAGAGACTGGCTCAATTTCTGTACACATAACACATGCTAGTGATTGTTGCAGTATATACCCATTTCTAGCATTTTTCTTCCAACACCTTCTCACTTGACTATCTGTCACTGCTTGTACTCTAGACAAGGTGCACTGTTGGAAAAAGGAGTATAAAGTGTGACATTAGAATTACAGCGTGCCAACATAGTTTTCAAGGATCTTTAGTGGATATCAAAGTTACAGATATCTAAGACTAAGGCTATGGAAGCACACCCATAAGATGTAAATACAAAGTTAAATATCATCTGCCCAATCTTTTCATTCGCATGCTGGCAAATCTGGTTTAGAGAGATACGGTTCTTTGAATGGGACTTGCCAGGAGAAAGGGAAAGGTACCCATGTGTGCAGCCATAAGGTTTCTGATTTATCTGTGCTCTGTACAAGTGGTTGGTTACTCCTCAGAGCTGTAGAGCTGAAGACAGGATAGCCCCATGGTAAGTGAGTTAGTAGGGAGGGAAATTATATGTTGAGTTAGTGAAGTATGTAAGGAGCATCAAGGAGAAAAGAATTCATTAAAAAGGGATGATCTGGGAAAGAAGTTACAATGCAATGATGGGGAAGTAAGACTTTACTAGATGTATTATTTTTGGAAGATGAAGAAGGGATCAGATTAGGATAATTGGAGAGATCAGGGAGGGAGAGATTATTTTTACAGACCAAGCATTTAAGCATGACTCTTCAGGTGACCTGTTGCCAGGTTTGAGATCAAATTAGGTTGGGTACCTTATCAAATTAAGTGAGTACATGCACGTAAAATACATATTCAAGAATACTTTGCAGAGCTGGACTCAATACTGTGTAGTACAGAGAATTCTCAACTCTTTCTGACCTTCCTAGCACCTTCCAGGAGCTATTCAATGCTTCGTTTTGTTCCCAAATTAGCTTTGCTTCAGCACTACCCTCACCCCCACTGGCAGCTCTTCCTACCTCCAGGTTGCTTAGTACACACGGCAGCTTTCAGGGCTTCAGGCTTCAGTCACATGCCACTTGGAAGTAACCTGGCATGAGTTACACATGTAACAGAGTGAGCCCATTGCCAACTCTTGTCCTTCCCCTACCTGTTGCTGCATTGTCATTTGATGCATGAGAACAGTGGTGAAAAGTGTGTCTTACCCAGTGTCCTTAACCGGGTTAGTATTTGAGTGTAGGTAGCCTTTGAGCCAGTTTAATCCAGAATTTCCTACGTCCCAATTCGGTATCTAATTCTTCTCCAGAACAGATGTCTAATCTGGTTCAGTCCATCTGTTGGGTTCCAAATGGCACGTTAAATCACATACATGAAACACAGTCATTTAACAGGGCATGCAGTTTACAGGGTGAAAATGGGGAATAATCTCCTTTTAGTCGATTCTCTTACTCACATAGAACTTGTACACAAATAGTTCTTTTTAAAAATAAAGTATTATTCACAGTACCCTTTTTTTATCTAAGCAGCTAGGTGGCAAAGGTATGTCCTAGTCACCCACTGTATTTGATTTTGCAAAGAATTGGCACTTGGAGAGGGTCGGTTCGCATTCCTTTCTCTCTCCATTATGTTGTGTGCTTAGAGGGGTTTGTGTGGACTATCACACTTGGCTCACACAAGATCCCACATCTGGTAAAGGATGGAGTGTATGACCCCACTCTCAGCCTCTTCCTTACCTCCAGCCTCCCCGCATCATCTGAGAAGGTTAAACTAGAAGAAACATGTATGATGGCAAAGGTCCAAGTTTGAAATGTGTCCATTGTGTGTGTTCAGTTCAAAAACAACATATCAATGCGAGTGCAGTGCTTACAAGTAGCACCCCTGGGCCTTCTTTTATTCCAAAGCAGAGATATTTACCCAAGGAAAAGAGGGAAGTGATGGGGTAACAGAGTACACATGTTGGGAAAATACACAGGCAGAGACTGAAGAAAAAATAACATTCTGCCACAAGTAGCTGCCTTGTTCCTCAATTTTTTTTCCCCTTCAGATTAGAACCAGCCATTTCTTGTGCTCTTTCAAGCACCTTCTGCGGTTTCCTGGCAGCTGGCTGGAGAAGATTGAAATCTGGCTTGAAAAATAGGCCATGGGTCATGTTATTTTCAAGAGGGAAGAAGCAAAAATTCCCATAATGGTCAAAATTCACAGGCTTGAGTTTTGTTGGGTTGTTTTTTTGTAGAACATCAGTGTTGGATATTTTAATAAATAACTTTAGTTAAAAATTCTTAATAGAGAACAACTACAGAATCAGAATCTTTGTTTCTCTTCCATCTGATTTATAATGGCAAGCAGTATTTTGTGTGGAGTTGCAGCACATTCTTTTTCTCTAGAGTGTGAGAGGGAAATGTTCAGCTTCATAAAAGAGTATGCTGGGGTTTTCTGAAAGTATTTTTTGTTTGTTTTTTTAAGGATATGGTAACACTTCTCTTGCAAAAACTGTTTCATTAACAGAAAGATAAGTCTGAGTAACAGCCTGTAGACTGGTGTTCTTTTTCCCAGCTCTCCTGAGCCTGAATTGAAAAAACCAATACATTCTCAGCTTTATGTTCAAGCAGATGGTTTCTGTTAGGAGTTACAAACCTTTCTGGTGTTTTGTTCTTTTGTGAATAAGTTCTCTTTTTAAAATATTATAAAAGGAGAAGACTTAGTTCACAGAAGTGCTAACTTATTCGACCTGCATTTTAGGACTCGAGGCTTCTTCTTAGGAATACAGTTCACTACTCCTGCAGCCAAAGGGCACAGCCCAAAAAGGTAGTCCCGTCAACTGGGTTTAAGGAAAGAAAGAAGAAGCAGAGCAAGAAGTACAAGAGAAAAATGTCAGCAAGAGGCAGCAAGTAGAAAAAGTCAACTTTCATGCCCTGCTATATGGGGAGAGTCAAGAATTCCATCAAAAGTTGTATTATAGTGGAGTATGAGGAAGGTGAGGTGAAAGTGTTGATTGACTCTTGACTTTTGAACAGATGGATGAACAAAACAACCCCAGGCAGTTGCAGAGCACAACTGAGTCTTGTACAGCATCACAGGGTGTGCAGAGACTGAATGAGTACAGAGCTGGAACCACATCACCTGACCAGAGCGTACCCTGCATCAGCAACTCTGCATCCTCCAGATACGTCTTTCAGAGCATCTTTCTTCTCTTAGCTTTAATAATGTGTTAACAGTTCCTTCTGCAGAAGAACTAAAATGGGGTCAAAGGAAAGTATTGTCAGCATTGTCCAGTCCATCCATAACACTCCTAGAGACTCGTTTAAGGGCAATTTTAACAAGGGTGTTTTTTGTGTTATGAACAGACATTCTCTAAGAACTGAAATAGAAGCCCATGCCATATAGCCCATTCACTGAATAAAGGGGTTTTTGATGGGTAACTGAGATAAAAATAGTCATCAACTCCTTTAGAATGTGAGTAGGAAGCATAGTCTAATGAGTAGAAGGTGTTGGTGGAACATTCTAATGTTTGCTCAGCTCTGGACTTGTTGAGGGACAATGGATAACAGTGGTGAACAGTTTCAGCTAGTAGTTAGTAATATTGAACTGCTTTGTGAAAATGCATGGAATAATTAGTTAGCATCTGCAAAACGTTTTGAAGATACCAATTTCCATATTTCTCATAGTTGTAACAGTGCATCATACTGCATGGTGTAAAAGAGATCTGTTAAATTAACTAAACAGATGAATGTGTCTTGTCAGAGCCCCTCATGTCCATGCTACAAATGATAAAAACCCACCAATAAGAGATTAAATTGATTGAGTCAAATTTTTTCATCACATCACTGGGTTTATGCTGATTTACATGAAGCTATGCCCATCTGTAATAATTTTGCTTAGTAGGTCCATTGTCTTTATAAACAAAATTTATAAATTCAAAATTTATCAAGTGAGAGGGTATGGTGTCATAACCTATGTCTATTTTCATTAGGGATTTCTGCACCAGAGGTACAAAAATAATTGTGAAAGTATGTTTTATAGTCTTCAGTTGTAGACTGAGCCCTTTCAGAGGTTTTAATGGTCCCACAGTTACACCAGAAAGTTGACTTGGCTTCTGGAAGTAGCATTGAGTGCCAAACCAGATTACTCCTACTGTGTAACTAGTTTTCACCTGTTTTTGTGTACGAAGACATTAATGAAAGAATACTTCTTGGAATAGTTTAATGGTTAGAGGAAGGTAGTGCTATTCATGGTTTTGCTAGGCAGTAGCCTAGGTACACTCAGGGATTGTTTGCAAACCACAACAAACCACTTTAACTATCTGTAAAGAGCCTTCCCTGTAAGAAAAATGGGTGTAAGTTTATTACCACTTTTCGGGCTTTGTTACTCGTAAGCTGTAATGCTTAATGTTCCGAATCACTAGCTATTCTTATTGTAGCACCATTTTTTTTTAAAGTATCTTTTTTTCTGTTTCTGGTATGATTGACTATCATAGCAATAGCCCTGTTTTTCATATGACATACTGTACTCACTATTGTTTGAAATTGCCATTAGAACATTTGACAATAACGTTTTCTTTCCAAACAGACTTGTATTTTTTCCAGCACTGATTTTTTTTTTTCTGTTTCTTTCCTGTTTATCTAAAATAGCTGAAGGAAAAGGACACATTGCGTCAAGGCTGATAGGACAAGAATTAGACTTACTGTATGTGCTGGTTGTATTCAGGCCTATGAGCACTTCCTTTCTCCTCCCCCATACCCAAACCCAGCTCTGCTCCATTCTTTGAAGCAGGCAGGATATTAAGATTTACAAGGCCTCTAGTCTTTGATGTGCTGGGAGACCATGGCTCTTTCTCATTTCTTTACAAAGCCTGAGCCTGAGGAAAACAGGTACAGGGGACGTACGTACAGGATGGAAAACTTCATATTCCCCACATTTCAGGTAGTGTGTTTGCCCTGAGAGTAATAGTAAAGGAATACAAGGTTTGCTGTGATTTGGTGCTTGGGATTGGTTACAATCTAAAACTTGGTCTGGGCTTAGTGCAGAACCAAACTCTGAAGTGATTTAGTCCTACTGCAGACATGTTTACTCCTGCATGGATATAGACATAATGGGAGAATTTACCCTTATGGAGTTGCAAAAGATTTGTAAACACGTGGAATTCCCACTGGTTTAATTTAAATAAGTTTAATGGGTTTTCTGGAACTTGTGCCACACCCATGTTCTTCCTCTGTTTAAGCTGCATTTCACTAAGTGCTTACACAAGGGTTTGCAATAGTTTAGGTAAACTGGATATAAACTGTGCATTTACTTAAAGCAGTGTAATTTCCCTATGTAAACAAGAGTGAAGTGAAAATCTATGGACAACCCCCTTCCTCCGGACACAGCTGGAAGGCGTTGCTGAGCTCAGTTACTTACCACAGTCCTCTGTTGGCCACTGCCAACTGCTCAGCCATGGACAGGGTTTGTATGTACACTCCCCAGTACGTTTTGGGGTGTAGGGTAAAGGTGCATTAGCTCAAACAACTCATTTAAATTGATGTGACAAATCCTGCCTGGAAGCACTCACACCGGCGGCTCTGCCAACTGCTGGGGAGACAGCAGCCCTGAGCAGGGTGGCAGATAGAGGCAGCTGGAGGGCAGCAGTCTATCAGACTAGGACAGCTGTACGTAAAGTGAGCACCTCCCCATCAGCTAATTTCCCCACAATCTAGGGTCCCTTCAACCAGCTTATTCACACTTTACTAAAGACTTCACAGTTGATTTAATTTATGAGTCAAGGAGCATCGACTTCTACCCACTACCGTGCCACTTCTATCCACTACATTCAAACTGTCAGACATCAGGAGATTTGTCTACTGTAAATCGTTCCCATTTCCCAGTTGGTGCAGAATATTCAAGAGAGCAAGTTTCAGTTCAAAATCCAAAGGGGCTCCACTTGCCATTTCTCTTCAGGGTTTCTTTACTGTCTGTAATTCTAATTGTAGGATATCTCTGCACAGCTGCTTTTCAGTTTCACTCCTTGCTTGGTTTGCCATTGTTGACTGAAAGCAGCCTGTTTTATTTCCAATGCCTTTAGTGGAAGTGCTGCAGGGTCCAGTTACTTCTGTGATAATCAGGGAAAATCTTTTGTAAATATCTGAAAAACTGCTTTAGCATTAAGAAGTGAACATGTAGGAGCTCATGTGCTACATTCAGTAGCGACTGAAAAGGATCAAATAGTTTCATGGTTCAGGTCCATAGCAATTTAAACTGCTCAGTCTGCTGTGCTCCTACTCATTCAGCTCCCAGCTCCCTCTCCTTCTCTTGCTCTGGCACTGGCACTCTCCTGACCTGAATGGTTGGACGAACTGGCTTAAACTGCCTGAAAAACAATCCAGGGGGATTTTTTTAGGCCACTCAGCTGAGACTGGTTGAAGGTGCCACAGATTGGCATCTTTAGATAATCGTTCATCAGTTCCTCTAAGCTTTCCCATTACATAAGACAGCTCTGGCTGGTGCTGTTTCCAGGACAGTTTCTGAATTTGATGGCCTGTGTTTCACAGCTGACTTACAAATGCAATTCTCCATGCAGCCAGGACCTTCTATAAAAATGTGCTAATATGTATTCCTAAAACCACTGAAAAAAGTGTCCTAAGTTAATTGCTGTATAGGCTCTTTAACATCAAGAGTTCAGTTTCAGTAGGATAGTGTAAGTCTCCAGACTTATATATTTTACTCTAAAAGATTGGGCCTACTTTGTCTCTAAGAGTCACTAACAGTAAACTAACCGTTCAAAGGCATTTGCCTTTCAGAAGTCTCTAGCAAAAGTAGGGGTTAGAATTCTCTTTGTTGTAGTCTGTTTCTTTCCCTCCCAGCAGAGAGCAGTTGATCACCTTGATTCCCTCCATAAGAGATCCTTATTCCATGTTGACATACAGGACTGCAGAGCAGCATACACATACAG
The DNA here is from genome assembly GCA_013397775.1 of Eulacestoma nigropectus. Taxonomy (NCBI): domain Eukaryota; kingdom Metazoa; phylum Chordata; class Aves; order Passeriformes; genus Eulacestoma; species Eulacestoma nigropectus. Next base: position 453,307 of record VZTE01002224.1, read on the forward strand.
GACTGCAGAGCAGCATACACATCTAGGGTGGGACCTAGAACTATACTCCTTCTTCTCATCTTCGATCTTTCTGCTAAGAGTCAGTGGTCCAACGTGAGGTTAACTAGGGAAAACCACCTGAAACCTTTGTCACTGATGTCAGCAGAGAAGTCCCAGAGGGAATGGTCGGAGGCAATACATCATTCCTGTTCTTAGTCTTCCTCTGCCTGACTGAGTGACCATGCAGCATCAGACAGTGGGGAAGCTTGTGCTGCTGCTTATCCCTCATGTGTTTTGTAGTTAGATTCCAGCATTCTTAGGGCTTTTTATTTTTGAGCAACACTATTTTGCAGGCAGAACAGAATAAAAAACTTTGATCATGCAATCCTGGTTTGTTTTCGCTGTGTTTTCTGTATCTATTGAGTAATCCCTGGCAAAGGAGGGTGATAAGGAGTTAATGGATGGCTGTGTTTGTAAGCACAGAAGCACGGCACCACTACACCTACAATACCAGAAAGCATCCACAACAAAGTTGTAGACACATGAAAGCCCAGGCAATGACCTTCAAAGGAAGTACATGGATTAAGACTAGTGCAGAGATAGGCGTGGAATTGCCCCTGTTATCTGGGGGGCAGGAAGCATCTGGGTATATCAATGTGTCCTAAGTGATCTGTTGAGGAGTTTAAGGTAATTTTTGATTACATTTGGTCATTTGGACATTTGGAATTGCTCTCACCTTATTATTGATGGACAGGCAGAGCTAGTTACCCCAGGATTGTTGCAGTTGTCTTATACCTTCCATTGTAAAATCCTGTTTTCATCTAATTATAATTTACCATAGCATTTGAGCCAAAAAGGCTAATATAAGGGATTTGTTCCTGAATGGCTTTGATAGAAAGTTTCTTCAAAAAGTTCGTACTGAGTTATGAAGAAAGCGGTTGTTTTACAAGTGATTGAAAGCAGTTCTTCTTTTCTAGGAAGCTCTATGGCCTCCATTTTTGGGCACAGATCGCACATTATTGATGGATGAATGGGATGTTAGGAGAAAAAAAGAGAAAGGAGTTTTATTTTCACATAAAAATTTACCACAGATAGTCATATTCTAGGCATGCTCCAGCACAAGGTTGAGTCCATTTTCTTTTGAAATTCCTTTTCCTAACCTTTAAAAACTGTTGAGTCACTGTAAGGCAGTATTAGGACACAAGAAATTAATATGTGTCCCCAGTTTCACAGTACCTGTCTGGGCATCTTGAAGGAACCCGAATGGAAAGCAGCAAGCAGTAGAATCATGGCAGTGATGAGCTGGGAACCTGTTGAAGCAGAAGACTGTGGAAGTAGTAGCCACAATGAGGTTTAAAACTGGTGTGGCATAAAAGGAGATCTGTGTAGGAAGATATAGCTTAAAGGAACTCTCCAGACCTTAAATATATGCTGAGGTTTTTGAGTCTTGCTATGTTTCACTGTTGCATAGCAATTGGCTGACAAGATATTTGCTTCATTTCCCTCTTACTTTTAGAAAGAACTGTGTGCTTCCTGTTTGTGCATGCAGTTAAAAGTATACACCTTAGATCTAAAGCTACCCAAACCCTAAAAATACCAGCATTTTTCTCTGTTGGAATGCAATTTGACATTTTAAATTAATAAGTGTTTGACAACACTAAACCAAAACCTGGTATTTTGGCTCTAGGATTTGATGTCTAATACAACTGAAACTCAGTAAATTTGGGGGGAAAATGCCATGTATGGCAACAAGTCCCAACATTGATGTCTATTCTGTGAAAACATTAAGGACATCTCATTTATCAATCCTCTGAAGAAAGCAGTTCAGTAGTTCTGTCCAGGGCAAGGGGGACTTTGCTGCACTACAAGGCAACAATTCTATCTAAATAACAATTTAAATTTTAATGGTTTCTTGGGTAAAATTTTATCTATTTCTTCAGTACAAATGAGTTCATGGTAAGGCCATCTTTTTACTTTCTCTCCCTAAGTTTCTTTAAACTTTTGGAGTGCTTGTGAATGTAATTTGAGTTTGACCTGTTCCTAGCAATCACAGAACTTGCTTCAAAACTCTGGCTGTTCTGAAAATGCTCTGTTTTGATATTGGCAGCATTTAAGCCCTTCTCATTTCCTCCCTAAAACTGGAAACTATCTCTTGATTTGTGAGGCGTAAGGAGTGGCCTAAATGATAAAATTGTCTTAAGAGACTGTAACATTTATCATGAGATGGAGTCCTATTAGCATGTCAAATTGTCTTGGGCTTGATTGCATCTCGAAGTTTGCCAGAACATACTCAAATAGTTTCTAGTTCTAAGAAGTGTGTAGACCTCAGTTTTGCATATGGCCATCTCTCCAAACCACAAGTCACTAAAGAATGTCAATGTGATATTTGGCGAGTTAAAGGAGGGCAGCACTCCTAAAGCAGACTTGTGGTTTTATCCCTGCAGTAAGAAGACTCAAATGTTAGGGAGATTATTTTCTTTCACATGTATTATGATTTATTTTTTTTCCACAGTCTGAAGTAGCAGCACCTGTGTAACCTTATTTAACTGCCTTCACACATTTTTCTTTCCCTCAGCTAATACTCTGCCAAAGTGACAAACTTTCCTCACTTTGAACTGCAGAACACCATGAAAGCCAGCATTTCTCAGCCTTGTCCAATACTGTAAGTCTTCTATGCACTGTTCATTGGGAGCTGTCATTTTATTAATGCTGTAAGAACATGACTGCCATAAAGCAAGAGTATATCTTAGAAAGAAGCTGTTACAACTTGCTAAAATTAAAAAAAAAAAAAAAAAAAGGGAAAGGGAAAGGTTGATGCTTATAAGGATCTACTGTTTGCTTAGGCCTTAGTCTTTCCCAAGAGTGAATCATTCCAGATGACTTGCTGCTGCTCTTTGGTTAAGAATTTTTTCTCCAGCAGAGGCCGTGAGGATCATACATCCATACACTAAAATTCAGTGTTAACAAGAGGAGCATGCAATTATGTTTCCTTACCTTTAGGTTGATCAAAAAACCCAAACCTTTAAGTCCTTCCTCATCATCTGAAGGATGTTCATCCAATTTTTGGCTTCTTAGCTCTTTCTGATAATGAGAATGCTAGTTAGGCTGGGGTATTTGAAACCTCTGTGTAAGTTCACCAAGGACAAGAGAGGCCTGAGACTTGTCACATATTTAATTTCTGCTCTCTGGGACACTACAGAAAAGTTATTATAATCACCATTTGCACCTGAACCAAGGAATCTTGTCTCCATTCCAGTTCATTTTCCACTCACAAGAATCTATCCTTTTCCATCACAACAGTGATGGTAGTTCACAGCAAATGATCTGCCATGTGGGTAAGTGGCATTCAGTTCCTCACTTGCTTCTTTCTGCCATCTGGTGCTATTGCTTGCTATCTGTTACTTCTTATCCAGCCTAACAGAGCTCACTGTCCCTGGAATGGCCTAGAATTGATTTCAAAGAAATGCATGTCTGAAAAGATAGGTACAAATCCCAAAGAGGAGGCAATTAGTAGCTTCTTTTAGTAGTCTTCTTTTGAGTCCAAAATACCTGCCTTCCAGTGACCAAAAAGTCTTATTTTTATGGTGAACAGCCTTTTTGTTAAAGGTCTTACTAACATATGGAATGGAATTTGTTAAAATACTAATTTTATTTCCATACTATCACTTTAAACATGAGCCAACTCGATGTTTTCCTGAGAACCAATGAGGCTTGAGATTTTTTTTAATTAAAAGCCAGCAAAGGTGGGGGTTTTATTTCCTTTCCCATCGAATGCATTTGAAGCACCTCTGTCTCCAGCTGGCTGTGGGAGCAGAGCCAGCCCGTAATGGTTTCAAGCCCACTGTGCATAGGGGAAAGGGTTTTCACCTGATTGATGACTATGAAAGCGCTTGCAGTGCAGACTGCTGAAGCTGGTAGCACTGGAGTTGTTTAGAAGATAAGAGAGAGGAGGTGGATGTGTTTTTGAAAAGCTGGCAATTCTTCCCAGTCAAGTGCAGTAAATGGCACATGAAGGGTCTCATTTCATCAGCTTGTGGGCACTCTGCTCTATGAAACCCTTTGAAATGGTTGCCAGAGGTTGAAGCTGAGATTGGTTGAACTTTCTTGCTGTCCTGTTCACTGGCCTTACAGCCATTCCTTTAGCTACTGTCAAAAGTTTTGTTACTGGGCCTGTCTATCCTTTAGGACTTTGTACGAGCAGGCCTGAAAATTATTGTTCACCATGTATTACTTAAAAATGCAAAGAATTGTGACATTGAAATGCCTTCCTCAATTGTGGTATCCTTTCCAACTTTACATATGATTTCCTGCTTTCCAGGCCTCATAATCCTCCAGTTTTAGCATGGATTTCTTAGGAAATTCATAATATCTTATCTCTACTTGATCCATCGCACAATGGCCACATTGTCATTTCCTTAGGTATGATAACATTATTGGCTGGAGTGACTTAATCTTTGCTTTAGGGCCTTGTGATATTGCAGTCATCTTTATAGCACCTCTCTAGTGGGAATGCTCCCAGCAGTATGCTGTAGAGGAGGAGACATCTTCGTAAAGGAGTCTGCTCTCAGTCATCCCGTGGGTAGAAGCGAAGTGTATCATGTTCAAGGTTCACAGAGAAGAGGAGCAGAAAAGAGGATAGATTGTTAAGCAGAATGTGAAATGGCCCCAGGATTGCACTTTGGAGGAGTTGACTACTTTTTGAGTGGGGAGGACAAGACATCCTCAGGAGCACTTAAAAGTACAAATAAGGTAGAGGAAATACAGAGACTAGAAAGAGGGGAAGGAGACTGAGGAAAGAGCGAAGGGCAAGGTGGCACACTTCTTGCTCATTGGGGTGTGTGTCTGTAAAAATGGGGCTGGATATTTGTGAATGTGCTCGTCTGCAGGTTTTCAGGTTCCTGCTTCTCACCAGCTCAGAAGCTGCATGCATGGCCTATTTCATGGTAGATTAGTGTCTCCATGTGGAACCGTAAAGAGCAGACATGCTTGAAGATGGGCAGGTGGCAGGAGAAATTATCTGAGCTTTATGAAAAGCCAAAAATTCAGGAAGACAGACGTTTGGTTTCAGTTCTGGGCAGATGCTCAGGTCAAGTCTTATTTTGTCCAAACCACTTCCCCTACCCTTAGGCATGACATTTTCGGAGTGAAAGGACAGGCAAAGCCCAGGGAGATTCCAGAGCATGGCTTGTGTGCAGCTGGCTGGACATGGAATTCATCAGCAACAAAGCAAGGCTCGCTCTTCTCCTGCGGATATGGGGAAAACTTGGATTTGTGCACGCACACAGAAGCATGCACACGCATGTATGCGCGCACACCAGAACAAACCAGTTCTTCCCTGTCTGCTGGGGAGGCTTCAGTTACAGTATCTGAAGCCAGAGATTTCATTTAAGCCATTTGGATCCATTCAGACTCTGAGGGCTGTAGCCTTGCCTGCCTCCTTCCTCTCTCAGCTCCCAGCCAGAAAAATCCTCCCCCCTTGCTGCCCTCCCTTTCCAGCACACACAACACAGAAAGCAAAAACCGACCCAAGCTGGCCTTTGCAGCTGGGACTTATCAGCCAGAACACACACATGTAGGTCATCCATGGGAACTCAGCAAAGTGTTGGATCAACAAGAGCATTGGGGGGGGTGCAGGGCAGCAGGAGGAGCAGGGACAGAATCTTTATCATTATTATTATTATTATTGTCTGCTTTTTTAGAGAGGAAAAGGAAGAAAGATTACAGCAGCTTTTCTATTAAATGAAAAGATTAGCATGCCGTGGATGCTTTGCAGGGGCGTGATGAGATTTGCAGCAGATGAGTTGGTTGCTAGGCAATGCTAATGAAAAGCAGGCTTTCAAAACTTCTGTGCTGTGTGGGCCCAAAAGTTATCTAGCCTCCCTCCTGCAGCCTCCACTCTCTCCAGCTATCCCCCCCAGCCCCATGCAACCTCCCAAATATTTATAAAATCCTCACCAGGAATAAGAAAGATAGATGCTGGAGTGGGCTTTTGACAACTTGCTCTTCCTGATCTACCCTGGAGATACACACACATACACACAGAAGTTTGCTGCTTTTCTTTTCCTTCTTAGAAAGGTAAAAACCAAAACAAAACAAAACAACACCCACCCCCAAACCAAAGGAAACCAAAAAAAAAAGCAACCAAAAAAAAGGAGAGAAGAAGAAAAGTTAGCAGTGGCTTCCAAAGCAGCTTGGTCTCCGATTTCAGAGTTCAGTCAGAGTTTAGAGCTGGCATGTGTGCGTGTGCGCATGTTGGGGGTAGGTGCATGTTTGTTTTCAATTTCTCTCCATGCGTTTTCAAGCTGGGCTCTAGTTCTTCCCCTCCTCCCATCCTGCTGCAAGCCTCCTTTCCCTTTCAAGGCCTTCTGACACAATGAGCTTATTTTCCCATGCTCCCTGTGAAAGCTGGGGTATGTGCGTGAAAGCTGCAGCCTCAGAGGACTCTTTCAAATACAGAAATTGAACATTGCTGAAGTTACAGACAGGGTTTCTGCTGTTTTTACAAATGACCCTTGTCTTGCTCCCCTTCTCAGAAGTATCAGCATTTTTAGATATCTTACCATCTGTCTCTCTCAACTGTTTTTTTAAGTGAATTTAATGTTGGTATGACAGCATTGAAGATTGGTGTTTACTGCTTGCTCCACATTCTCCTTGTTGCTGTGGCTTGTGTGCCTCAATCCTAAGGCGTACTCCTTTCATGTGAGCAAAAAAGGATATTTCCATGGTCAGTTCTAGGCTAAAACTGTCAAAGAGGCATCATTTAACAGGATCTAATTCTAAATAATCCAATGGAGTAATATAGCCCGGGCATGAAAAAGCAACATTTCAAAGTTACTGAGCTATCTTGGGCCTGTAGATTGGGCAGGGAACCTGCAGAAGCAGAGCCTCACTGCACTGCCCACTTTGAGATTTCACCCACCCCCTGCTCCAGTATATCACATTGGATGTAAAGTCTCCCTTCAATGCCAGTGTTTATTTTTCATGAATGCTTCTGGAGAGGTAAGAAGTTAGCGTGAATTGGAAACAGAATTTAAAGAAGTGAAGAGTGAACACAAGTCTCGTATGGTGGTCCCAAATAGTCCAAGTTTGACAGTTAATGATCTTGGTTGAGGTCTGCAGAAGTCAGTGGCACTTGGCCTAGTGAAAACAAGAGCCTGTGGGGGGATGTGGGATTGGTTTGGTTTGGTTTGGTTTGGTTTGGTTTGGTTTGGTTTGGTTTGGTTTAAAACATACTGGAGCAGCTTTGTTTTGCCTGGACTCTTTCTCACTGATGCCAGTATGAACTGTTAATTAGTAAGAAATTCCTTGGGCAGGCAGATTTTGTGGGGCTGCTGCAGTAACCTCTTTATACCATATGTCAGATGGCAGAGGCCTATATGTTCTTCCTTTTTTATTTTCTTCTTTTTTTCTACCATCAGCCCTGTTTTAGTCAGTACAGTGTGGACAGATGATATATTAAGCCAATGTCCTAATGATATGTGGTCATTGAAAATCTCAAGGCATTCCCTTCAGAAGTTAATCTTTCAGTTATCAGTTAGGGTAATTCAATTCTGCTTCCATAAATTCTCCTGCTGTTTCAATTAAATAGGGATGGCAAATTTCTAAATGCTTGGGAATACAGCCAGCTGCTGTGTGCAGACTGTGGGATGACTATTCAGGTAACACTCCATTATTTGAAGTAAGAAATTTGGCCCTGCAGGACATGTTACAGGACATGTTAGGAAGTGTGGTAAGGGCAAATCAACCTTCCTCTCCTTTGTCAGGCCAAGCAAAATGCCTAGACGGTACGTTTTTGAAACCTGGCTCCAGGCATTCCAAGTCTGTACAGACATGCCTGCAAGGTATTGTTGGCCATTAGAAAGGGAAACTTACTTGTTGCGTTTTTCCTAAGCTGTTGTGTAGTGCTGTCCATGTGGCTAACTGCTGCCCCAGCTCCATTTCAGTTGTGGGTATGGGCATTCCTCTGTGTAGCTTGGTCCTCTCTACTTTGGTATTTTCTAGAATAAAAAGTGATGTACAGATTGAAAACAGAGGCATCTCTGAAAAAAAAAATTATCTGATGTTCTACGCTCTGAAGTCAAACCCCTGCACAGGCCTTTCCCACAGGGTTTTGCTCCCACCAGAGTGGTGTCCCAAAGCTTTGCAGGCACACACTGTCTGGAGTCACTCCTTATACTGCATGTCTTAGTAAGTGACCAAAGTGCTACAAAAATACTTTGTTTGGTGATGTTAACAGAATTACATACGGCATGTGAAAGATGGCCACCTTTCATTCACACGTGTAAAAGCATTTTTTGCTTTTACACTAGCAGCTCCTGAATTTTGACCAGTCAGGTCTTATCAACATGCTGGTCATTAGGGAAAACATTTGATGGTCACCTCTCTGGCCACTGTGCATGTTATAGCTTGTATTCACATATGCAAGAATTCATAAAGTGCTAACTCCTTCAAGAAAAAGGTGCCGGACTATGTGATTTATCTGCATTACTTGTGGGAGATCAAGCTGGGATAAGTCAGGTGAAACATTTTATCCTGTAGGCTTTGATTTGGTTAAAGAGTAGCTGAGACCTTTCAAATGTGTGGCTGAAAGCACTCCAAATAACAAACTTACCCTCACAGAAGACTTGCCTGTGTGTCCACTGGAGTCAGTGGACATTCTAGGGAGTGAGATAGACTGCATAACAGATTTGGGGGTAAGTACTGGCAGACCTACACAAGCAGAGCAGAATTTGCTGATCGAGAGATAGCAAAACATGTAATTTTTCCCTAAAGAAATGCTATGTCACTGAAATTTGCTTTGGATTTATGGTTCCATGGCTGTCACTACCATCCTGACTGATTGTTTGAAGAAGGTCCTCTGCAGATTCACATACACTCAATTGATCATGAATGAAGCTAAGAGCAGTTATTAATCTTACTGCCTGGTTGCACTCTAAACCGCCTTCTAATCCTGCCTCTGTTCTCTTAGACAAAGAATGCAGTGAGATGAAGGCAGGATCAATGCCAGCATGGAGCTGCCCTTTTTAGTAGTTGTTGTGGCAGGGTTTTATACATCAGCAACAGTGAGTAGTTCCCAGTGTACTGGGGGAAAAGGGAGTGAAGATGAATTAAAAGGGTCAGATGTTGTGCTCCTAAAGGGATGGCAGAGTCCCATCCTGACTCTTGGTCTCCGGTGAATTTTTCAGTTCCTTGTATTTAATGACTGACCTAACAAGACATTACAGCCCTACTGCCCTTTGGAGATCCATGAAGAGCTCAACACAAGCTAAGAAAGGGTGCATTGTGTCTTTGATCCAATGGGCAGTATTTCACAGGCTGGCAGATTTAATAAAATCTCAGAGGAACCTCAGCTCATTTTTTAAGAGGCTTAACATTGAGTTAAAAGTTCCCTTTACTCCTGCATTGTTGGAGACCATTCCCTTCTTGTGTGCTGCCAGAGGACCTGCAGGGAATTGGGGCTTCATGAGACCAGATTGGATGTAGGCAGCTGGTTGAGACTGGTTAGAAATCTGCAGGAGGAATAGCGGGATGCAAGAAGCTTTCTAAGCATTTTTGTTTCTCAGTCTTTGAAGTTGTCCGGTGCCTCACATGCAGTGTGACAACTTTGCTCAACACCTGAAAGGAAAGCCAAGCTACTGATAAGGCCTTTTGATCAGTAATTTTGAGCTGCATGACATGAAAAACTGTATAATACCAGTACTTCTAGTAATGTTATTTGTCCCACCATCAACACTAAGTTATCCAACTGACTTGACAGCTAGAAATATGAACAAGTTCACTATCACAAAGTCCTCCCCCATACATTTATGGACATAGCCAGAAAGCAAGTATGGAGAATATCTTACAGACTGATAAATGGGTTCTTGGAGCTTCAGATAGTGCCATAGTTTCATGTTCAAAGCTGCTAATCTAATGAAAAACTGCAAAAGGTGGGGAAGAAGAGCAGGGTGCCAGGCAGGCTAGAATAGATTTCTTGAGCACCAAGCTTTCTTTGATGTTCAGTGCTGAGAACTTGGGAACTTTTGCACCCGGAAGCAAATCGCACTGGGCCATTTTGGAGTGCAAGTCTAGAGCAGGTCAAAATCTGAAAACTGATGATTCTGAGAACTGCAGAGATTGTTTTTGAACATCTAAACACTTTAACGACTACTCTGCTCACTTTTGTTATTGTTATGGAGGTGCTGGTTGTGGACTGCATTGGTAATTTCACAGCAAAATTCCAGTAAGCCATATATTGATCCTTCAGTCTAAATTTATATAGAACAACTATTCCCAGGAAAATTTTAGTGATTAGTCTAAGGGGGCAAAAGGATTTTGCTTAGATTTTCAAAAGTGCAGGGTAAATAATTCCAAAGTACCAAGCACTCAAATACTACCCTTTTTTGAAAAATGAAGTATAGGTTGCATGGCATTTTAGTCACCACTAACTCTAAAGTAAAAACCTTTGCGAACTCAGAAATTCACTGCTAGTTTACTGCCCACTCCTATGGATATGGCAGGCTGCTGGAGTTTTGCATTTGCAGCAAAAATGGAACCTCCAGCTAAGGACCAGTAGTTAAAATTTTTATTGTCGTTGGTTGAAGTTTTGCCTTCTTGGTCAATAAAGGTTCACATTCTGTAAGAAGCTTTAACATGAGCAGTTAGTCAAAATTGGCACCTGAAATTATTAGAAATGGGAAAGAGAATGCTCCAAACCCTGCTTTATAAGAACTTTTGCCAATGTATACATCTTCTGTAATATAGCAGCTGAGGCCCCCCAGTTATTGATCCTTGTAAGATCCAGTAGAAACATGTTCCCTTCCTGTTGGCAGATGCAGATCCTGCAGAGATCAAACAAAATACAGTCTCCACAGATATTTTTAAGATAACTCCTTTCTTGAGAGAAGACAGTGAAGGGGAACAAATGCTTTCAGGAAGAAATTGCTGTTTGGAACTGATATGTCTAAGAGCACTGTTGAATATCAAGAGAAAACAAAGTTAAATGAACTATTGCAAAGGAAGAGGCAGTCATGTAAGAGGCAAAGATGATTTGTGAGATTTTGCAATAGCGTCCCAAGGGGATCAAGGCCTTTTGCTTGAGACATTTAAAATTAGATTGGACAGAGCAATGGAAATTCAGTGTACGAGCGCCCCATGGGACAGAGTGGATAAGCCGCTGGGTCTCCCTTTGCATGTTCCCTTACTCTTTTGTAACTCTTCCTGAACACCTCCATTCCAAATAATAATTTGTTTTCCCCAGATGCCCATCCTGGTTTTCTGTTCCTCCCCTTTTCCACTTTAAGAAAGGAGCTGTGTTTGATTCATGGTGTCAGCTATCTTCCAAGCTCCGATCCAATCCCAGGGGTGGGAGCTCATGGGACTGATGAGGGTAGGAGTGATCAACTGCAGACTTTCCTGTTGCTGAGCTTGCTGCAGGCCTGACTGTTTTTAAGACCTCAACAGATGTTTCTGCTTAGAAACTATTGGCATCTTTATGGACTGTTTTTTCCATTCTTCCCTCCCGGCCTATGTCCAAGCAGCAATGAATTATGTAAGACTACATTCTAGCCTCTTCTTTATTATTATTTCTGTAGACGCATCTTTAAGAAGTACATCTACTGTTCTCTCTTTACCTAGTTTTAGATGCGTCAGCTTCCTCTTTGACCAAAACACCCAGCTACCCTTAAAAACACTTATGCGCCTTTTCGTCATCTTTTAGACACAGATGCCAAAAATACAAACACTACAGTCCCAACTCATGGCTTCGGATTCAAGACGTCTCACTGTTCGTACTGTGGTTTCAATCAATATGCCTTTTACTTAAAAATTAACCCCTTGCTATGGAGCTGCCTGTATTTGTCTCTTACTGCTGGTACTTAGAAAGCAGTAATTAATAATAAGTAACAGAAGGAAATTTAGAAACTGCTGCTAGAGCCCAAAATGGCTCCAACAAGCATCATCCCTACCTGGTTTAGTGGTTTAGCTGTCAGTTATTAGAAATGAACATGTTTCAGATGGTCTTGAGTAGAATAAAAGCACTGAGCTGGTTTATTTGTACTGTTGATAAGCACTTGTAATCCTGCAAAATACACGGTGTAATGTGTGCAGGGCACCTGATGCAGTCTGGGTAGTCTTAACTCTTTACCACTGTACAGCAAAACTTCAAAGCTCAAAACTGGCTAGATTAAGTCTCTTAAAATGATGTAAGTAATATGCGCAAGACCACATGCAGATTACTTTAACTCAAAAGACAGAGAAACTTTCTGCTTTGGAAAATTTGGCAGACTACTACTTAATTTCAGATGTACTATAGTAGCAAAAATAAACTGTTTCCTTCTTTGGGAACACACTACTAGAAGGAGACAGAGTCGTGTAGCCAGTGTGCCACAGCCAAATGTGGGATTTTCATGCAGGCCTGTGTTTAGTTATTAAAGCAAAGGGTTGCTGTAAATCCTTCTGGTGCACTTGGCAACTGAATTCCCACTGGAAGAAAAGCACATCTTTACCAGTGTAATACTCTCATTGTTCACCACCTCAAACTCTTTCTATGATTGTGCTGCTCTGACAAGGCACAATGTCATTGCAAGTGGTCCTCTTGGCATTTTACTCTTTCAGCAATCTAGTGCTGCTAATATAAAGTTATTGAGTTAGTTGACTTCCTTTTTTTGCAGTATATACATACTTCTCTAGTAACAGCCAAGCAATTACATGTTGTCCTGCCCAGGTGCCTCTGCACTGGTTTTGCAGGACTGTGAGGGCTAAAAAAAGACTCAGTCCTTTCTTGGTACCTTGTCTGAGACTGTGCAGCAAGAGAGGCAGTGGTACTGGTGGATGTGATGTGGCTTTGGATCACAGAGACAAGCAGGACTGGTTATCCAGCCACTGGAGTCCCACTCTAAAGACAGCAGAGTGCAGTATTGTCAGTGCAGGCACTGGATGTGCCTCAGCTGGCCTGTGTGGCCTGGGCTCACAAGAGCCCTCACTGAAGTACCCTGCATTTTTCCTCCTGAAAGTAGAGTGCTGAATCTCACATGGTGAGAACTGAAATATATACAGTAGGAGTATATGAGTTAAATTTCCTTATCTTTTTCTGACTTTCAGTAGAAAACCATACAATAGGATTGTGAGGTCAATCAGTTCAGCATCTTTTTTCAGCATCTTTTCTCATTTGTGTGAGAACTGCATACAGCAGGCATTATGGTAAACAAGGATTTTTTCAAGGCTTTTAAATATTTATTTACTGGAAGATAAAGCATTACTAATGGGAGCAGGTATTTCCCCGGATTTGAACAGGGATTGCCATTGCAATTGTCAACATTTTGCTGACTAATGTAGAGAAGACACAAGCTCTGTGCCCTAATGTTCAGAGAGCTTGGCATTGCACAAACATCTTTGTTGTACATCCTTACCGCTGCCTGGTTTTGCTGTTACTCTTAAGACCTAGTACTCTACTGGTGAAAAGTCACCACAAACTGAAGAGACAAGATCTAAACTCAAGAATTCCTGTACTTGCTCCTTTACACCATGCTGTTTTCCTTAGGAGAATTTAATTCACTTCAGGATCCAAGAGAGCTATGAGCCAAGCTTTGAGCCTTTATCCACTAACAAAAATCTACAGTAATAACAAATGGAGCATGTAAGCTGCCTTGCCAAGGAACTTGATGCTCTCTTTTCTCAGAGGTCTCTGTGCTGAAGGTCTCCCCAGATCTCTCCCTGTTAAATATGAAATCTCTTAGCTCCCCAGAGCCCATGACTGACCCCCTGGCTAATGGCTTTTTGCCAGTCCTTTTTTGTATGTTATATTGTTGGCTGACTCTGCATTTTTACAGTTCAGCTTTGTTTCTCATGGTCTTAGAAGAGGCCATTTTAATTTCAATAAATATATCTCTTTGCCCAGTACACAGTATTCTCCTGGCAGCTTGAGGCTCACAGACTATAGGGAGCTGTAAACAACACTGTTTATACTTTCTGCTGATACCAGAACATTAGCATATAAATAGGGGAGAGATTTAAACAGGCTAAAAAAACTCCAGCCTGGCCTATTGGGAAGGGCCGGACAATCTGCTTTTCACTCTCTTTGCCAAGGATGTCAACTTTTCTGTGGGACTATTGCACGAATGAAGGGCTTAAAGAGATGGGAAGCTTTTATCTGACAAAAGAAAGGTCGATGAGCCTTAGAAATGCAGAAATACACTGAATAACAGTCTGCCTGTTGGGATTTCCTTGAAAGCCCTGTTGGTGTTAGTGTGGGCATGTGGAGGGAGGGGAATTACTTAAAAATCACCACAGAGCTGTTGGATAAGAGCTTCCTTTAAATGGAACTTGCAGCAAAGTGTTAGAAATATGATAATTACACCTGCAATGAGCATATTGCTTTAGGAGAAATTGTTTCATTTACTCTAAAGAAACATATCATGTGATCTTTACATTTTTTAGCTGCAGAGTGTTTTAGAAATGTGGTACAACCAAATACTAAATCAAATAACCTCCTATATCTTATCTTTCTATTGAATTACTAAAATTCCAATCACCTTTAACACCAGTGAGAGATAGACACAAATGCTGCAGTTACCATCAAATTGCTTGAATCCTTTTTTATGCAGTTGAAGTTTGATTTTATTTTTTGTCATAGAGTATGTAAAGCAGGGTTAACAGAAACATAGATACAATGGAGAAAAGAGGTTCTCTGTTAACAGTCCATTGGAAACCAGAGACCAAGACAAAGAAAAAGAGCAGCCAGAGATGATATTTCCAGGTGAGAAAGAGGTACTATGGGATTGTAAAGAAAGCTGTCCCATGAAGAGTGGGAGTGAAACTGTGAAACAGAACTTAACTGTGTTGGGATTTAGTGTGGGCTTTGCAGATGTGCCTCAGCAGCCTATAGACCTTTGGACAGACTTCCATTTCAGGGCTGGACAGCTTTATGTGGAGCAGCCACTTGCAGCGTTTTCCTTCTCCCTGCTGGAAGGGAGAATGTTTGTGATGTTGGTTTTCCTCTTCAGAAGCAATGAAATTTTGTGTCAAAACAAGAAATTCCCATGGTTATTTTGTACCATCACCTTTCTTTTGCCTCTAAAAAAAAGAGTGGTTTCAAAGTTACATTTGCAAAACTGGTAGAAACACTGAGATTTGCACAGTGTTTACTACACAGAAGTTGCTGTAGGAATGTCCTGCATAGCCACCACAAATATGGCAGTGAGTGGGACACAGGAAAAAGAGGAGGTGGTGGAAACTGGACTGGCTTTTACTCTAGGCCTCTTCTAGAGCTCTTCATCTGCTGCATCTGCATTTGGTCTTCCCAGTGTCTTCACTCAAGTCCTGGAATAACTGGCAGTGGTGGTAAAACACAAGTCAAAAGGCACTTTTCAAATCAAACTTGAGTGCACACACAAACTCCTGCCTATGCAGTCAGGAGCTAATACAAGCAGGAGACAAACCTGTTCTTTGCTTGGGTTGCAAGTTGCCAGTGATAAACCACTGCCTTTGTGAGGTGGGCATGACAATTGCACACTGCTGGTATGGCTCCATGAGAAAAGGAGACGTTTCTGTGCTGGGGGACAGTGGATGTCCCAGAAGGGGAGAAGCATTGGGATTGAGGACTGCAGAAGACTTGGATTTCAGAAAAGGCCTTGATCACAAATCCACCATATTCTCCCACAGGATTAGTTGCCCTTAGATTAACCTCGTTAACAGTAATTATAAAGTCTGACACATTTCTCTGTCATTATCTCCCTTGTATCATGTCGTAGGATTTCTTCCCCCTGCTTCTGTCTTTTTATCTGTCTGTTGGATTAGAGACCGGAGTTTCTCACTGTGTTATCTCTCAAGGTTTTTTCCTCCAATGTAAATTGGCCAGTTTTAGCATAGGATACATTGCAGTGATCAGAGTTTAGTATCTCACTTTTGTCATGCAAATGTGAGATGAAAAGGACAGCTAGTTGTTGTTCAGATAGTAACCTTAATACCACTGGGGGTAAAACTGTGGTTTGTCTTGAGGTTGGAATTCCAATCCCGTGGTTTTTATCAATCTTTAATGAGTGTGGGCCTGGAAAAATGTTCTCCATCTTATGGAATTTCTGAGTCTCTGTTGGGAAAGAGATGGCTAGAGCACTACTGTCGTGGTGACTTGAGAGAAAGATTAATAAAGTACCAAGAGTCTTGGGTTCAAGGCAGGGTGATCAACCAAAGACCTAGCAGAGGAGAGGAGCTAGAAAGTGCATATACACTATGTTAATTTGTTTAAAGGATGTTGTTCCCAAATGGCAGAGAAAGGATTCTGTTCAAGCTGGCAAATGTGGAAGTAACGATGAGACGCTCTTTGCTGCTGTGGATCTCCAGCACTGAAACTAGAGTGAAAGTTAAACAGGAATTGTGGCATTGGGACTAAGTGAGCTCCTTGACCATGCAGTCCCCATGCTGGATTTAAAGTATCACGGACATTTTTTTTTTTGTGCCCAAAGATCAAGAAGCAGAGGGAAACCAGAGCAATGTTGTAATCATTAAAAGCCCAAGACGGAGAGCTGATATCTGGAGCTGAGCTATATTAAATGTTCCCTCCTGCTCCCTAAACTCAGTTTATGTTATATGTGACAAGATAACCAGAAGTTTCCCCTTCCTCAGTTCAGTTGTCACTTGTAATCAAGGCAGGTCCCATTTTTATTCCTGAAAAAAAAAAAAAAAAAAATTGATAGGCCCTGTTGTATATACTCCTCTCACCAGAGGGCAATGAAGTCAAGTCTGTTAGTGTAGGCCTGTCTGGCATTACATAAGCGGTGCCCCCTGTGTGCTGAAACCCAAAGAATACCACCTGAGTAGGCAACAGTATTTGAATAGAAAGGTGGCACTGAGTCAGGGTGACTCCGGCACAACAGGTGGCACACAGATAAGCAGGCTGTCCCAATTGTCCGCAAAACAGCATGGGATACCAGTGGGAGGACTTGGCAGCAGTCACTGCAGGAGTAACTGGCATTCACACCTACTTTGTGGCAGATAAACTTATCTGCATCTCAGTAAATATGCTTCCAAAGTGGCTTTAATAGCCTGCATTAATAAGCCAGATGCACTGCAAAAACAGTGGGTTTTGGAGGCAAGACACTTCCATTCCAAGCAATTGAATTTAACCTGAAGCACAGTTAAAATGCAGAGAAGCTGTGATGGACAGAAGGCCTGCAGGAAGCCAAATGGGAAGAGAGTAGAGCATGAGCTGCTGCCTGTCCTTGGAGGATTTTAAAGAGGGTTGATGTGAACTGATGGAATCAAAAGTGAATGGGAGAGGTTAAGGAATGCAAAGAACTGTGTTTGTAATGTCTTCGTTTTTCCATTACCTTTCCTTATTCTCTCTAGAGCACTGCTATTCCATCTCACAGCAATAAGCAGCTCAGCCAAGGACTGTCATTTTGTATTCCAGTCTGACCCAGTATTTTGCAGGGTGCCAAACAACCACAGTGTGGATGTCTCAACCCTCCCCCCAGCCCGAATACACAGAGGAGCATCTATGCAAAGCCTTAAAAAGCCTTTCAAATGTCCTGCAAGTGGGACAAAGATAGGAGGAAATGAGATCTCTTCTCAGATTTCAAGAGTCCATTTAAATTTTATACTATGTGAGTGAACTGGGGTTCTCACCAGCAGGCTTTGGGAAATGAAACTTTTGCTTTTGTATACCAGCTTGACTTTTAATTCAGGCACCCCATCACGGCTACTGTTTAACATTTGACTCGGAGACTGTTGGAGGTGAATGTGTTTGGAGAGTGTTTTGACGGACCATGACTTTCTGTGAAGCCTTGTGGCCAGGTTGCAGCTGAATCTGAGCCTGTTCAAACAGGTGATCCTATTTGTAATCAGAGCAGGCTGAGGGTTGGACGGGCTATGGAGAACCAGCTCCCACTCCCTCTTGGAGCAACTGAGTGGTGTGTTGCCTTACAGCTCTTGCTCGTACTTGCGCTGTGGTGAAGGATCTTAGCCTCTGGAGCTATTGATCCATCAACATGCATGAACACAAAAGGTGTATTTGCTACAAAAGCACTGACCTGGGAAGATGGTGGCTTGGCCAGGCCAAGCTGGGGTGCACCCGCTGTGCCTTCCCTACTTGCCCCTTGGTAAATACCCTGCTCCTTCCCCCACCCTCCTGCCCATTTTCCACAGCAGAGAGCAGACACAAGGGGACCCTTTCATCTTGGCACATCCCCTTGCTGATTAATGTGATGCAATGTTCCCACAACACCACCACTATGCTGGCCATGTAATTAGGCAGGAGATAATGAATGCTTCAGAGACTATTCAGGCAGCAGTGCCCGCCTCCTCGACGAACAAGCTCCTTTCTCAGCAGTGAAGCCAAGTGGAAGGAGTGGCAGCAGAAATGCCATTGGTGCTGCACTTAATTGTGCAGGAATCGGGGGCTCTTGCAGCAGAAAATAAGAGTAAGGGCCAGTGTGGGAGAGATGGGCAAGTGGATCTACTCTGATATCTTAGGGCCAAACTTTTTTTTGGGTCTTTTCATGTGTTTGACCTTATGGCAGGAGAAGCCTTAAATGTGCACATCTCTGGTTTTGTATGTGTGTGCCTTTTTTGTTTCAAATCATTAGGGAAAGACATCATTTAATAAGCATAGGAGTCTGTCTTCTCAGTAACCCAGAGGCAAAGATGCTGGTGCTACTTAGTGGCCTTTGAAATGTGGGAAACACACTGGGGACACAATAGGCTTATTCTCTTTTAGGGGGCTTTACAGTTAAGCTGCCATTGTCTGGCTAACATTAGCAAGAAAGATACTCCCCTTTCTCCCCGACCTCTATGTTGACTCTGAGAAAAAAAACAACTGGTTTAAAATGCACTATCCAAATGCCTTCAGATCACGCGAGAATAAAGCCAGCAAGGAGCTGAAAGTCTGTCTCATCAGCTGGAAACCAACGAATCTACTGTCAAAGGTCTTAGCAGAAATTCAGTCTTCTGCTCAAATTGCTTTCCGCCCTTTTTTATTATTTTGTTTGTTGATGCAAAATCTTTTTAGACCTCATACCTGACCATACTACTTACTAAATGTGAGCAGTGCAACCTGCTGTAAACAACTGGTAAAACTTATTATAAACTAATTTCAGTAGTTATGAAAATAAAAGGGTAACTGAAGTTTTGTGCTCAGGACAAATAGGTAGAAAACAGCTGTTGTGATAGTGATGAACCAAGGAAGCTCAGTTTCTGTGAGGATTAGGTTAATTTCTGAGCAAAAGGTCGCTGGAGGGTGGAGTACATCAGAAAGAGCAATTTACAAGTTATAAAATAGAACAATTCGTATGCACACTCACATTTAAGCCTGCTTCACTCCAACAAGCTCTAAAGCCATAATGTGTCCTTCAGTAAATAAGTACTTCCCAGGCAGACCCACTGATCACCCTACTGAATTAAGTGACACTCTTTTGTGCATCCCTTCTTGAATGACAGATGGATGCAAGTTATATTATTCTATTGCTTAAACACATTTTCTAATCAATTTTATATATAATGTGCTGCATGTCACTGCTGTGCATTTTGACTCTGCATCAGAAAATTCTTACACTTTCCTAGTATCTACGCTGTCAAGAAAAGAGCTTTCACTGAGAATCTTCTCATGTTGCAAAGTAATAGCAGAGTTGTGACCAAAAAAGAAAAATATGGCAGGGAGAGCAGCTCTTACAGAAGAAAATCAGTTCCACTGACATCTTCACAGAGCTGCCCAGTGGTATGCATACTCATGTGCCTCCATGTCTTATGAACACACTGCACTCGTTTGTGCCACTGTGTCCTGAAGCAGATGCACGTAGTCTCACTGTAACCCCCAGATCATGTGTCATTTATTTCTCCTCCCTCTGTCACATGCACACTCACAGCCTACAGACACTATATGTGAAATGGAGAAGGGAAACAGATGACATGTGATGTGAGCGTAACAGTGCTTCTGACATTGATGGTCAGCATTTTGTTGGTGTCAGGGACTCAAAGGCTAAGAGGCAAAAGAAAACTGAGGAGCCCCATTGTTCCTGCCCAGAACTGGGAAAGAACTCTGTACTGGAAAGAGCTTCAAGTGTTTTCCATCTGTCTATGCTATTTGCTGGCATGGAATAATGCTCTAACACCTACCTAGGTTAGTACTTCTCTCAGCATGATCTCCTCCAGAGGAACGTAAAGACAGTGTCAGCATTAACTCTCATTTGTTACCTGGACCTGTGTTGATGAGTGCCATTCCTGTAAACCAACCAGGCTGAGGTAAAGGTATTTGAGTATCTTACTGACAGCTTGAGGCAACATCGTATGGCGGTGAACATGTCCAACAGGTTTCAGTAGGAAAGAAAACAAGCACAAGTAATTCAGGATCTATGAGACCAGCTTACTCTCCATAAAGTCGGATATCTACTTGTGATGTCTTTCTTCCCTCTGCCTAAGTTAACAAAGCAAATTGCATCAAACTCCAGCATGCACTGCACATCTGGGAGTGAATTTTCCAGGACAAAAGCCATTCAGTCACCAAGAGTTCAGTGACATGACCTTTCTCAGAGCAACCCACAAAGAGATTGGCACTTCTAGAATTATGTGATTTTGACAACATCTGGAGTTCAGTTGTCTCCGGTAAAACAGATGTTTCACTTCTGCTGATCACAAATTTCTCCCTATGTTCACCAGTCTAAGTTCTGTTTCAAGTCATATTCAGCCAAGAAATGAACATAAATTTGCTTGGAAACTGTTCCAGAGAATCTGCCATGTGAACTTCAGAATGTTTTGCTGCTTTACTTGCTCTTGACAAGCCCTGAAAGCCAATCAGATCTCTAGTTGGGATGGAATCTCTTTTGCGTTTGTTCTATCAGCCCAAGTGATGCGAGGACCATCTCAGTGAAACCCTGATAGTGTAGTAGGAAGAAACAAAGTAAACTAAGAGTCTCTCTGTGTTTCCCTTGCTGTTACTCTGACAAGGAAAGAGTAATGCAGCCACCTATGCTCCCATATTGTGCTAAACCTGGACCAATTCTGGCCTTTCATGGCTGTTGCAAAATATATGAAAAGATAAATTAGGTAAGAATAATGATACTAAGTAGCACCATGATCACGGAGCCTTTGCTGGACTCCTGCTGTGGCTTGTGTAGACTCATAAATTCCTGCAGACAGAATACAGTGTGTTAAGAAGTCAATAGCATAACAGTTCATATTCACTTTTCATTTGCTTTGCATTCTACTCTTTTAGTAAGAGTAAAAGGCTAAAAGAAGCTTTTTTCTGGCACAGCATAAGAGGTTCACCAACCATTTCTGGAGTGTTTCAGAGTTGAGGAACATCAAAACTGGCACAAGAAATCAAACCAGGAGAAGGAGGCAAAGTACCAAAAGTACATATCCAGCAAACCTCAGCAGCTAGGACAGTATTTCCACACAGATTTGAGCAGGTGTGGGAACAGATGCAATTTGGGCCAGGTAGAGTGCCATGACTGTAAGATGACAGTTTTGCTGGGAAATAAAAGAGAGAAAGGGGTGCCGCAGGAGACCAGGCATGGTACTGAGCTCAGTCCTGACTCTGCATCCCAGCTCTGGCATCAGTACAGTACAATCCTCTGGCTCTGTGCTCTCTGTCCTCCCATGCTCAGTACAATACCAGCCACATGCGAAACTCCTACTGACTCACACCCATGGCCCAGAACAAGTCTTGGTTTTACCTGTATTTAGTTCTCCATGCAGCCCTGCATGGTCATGTTCTTGTATAAAATCTCTAAAGTGCTGCTGTTTCTCTCTGTTCTAGCTTTGCACGACAACCCATTGCCCAGCTGAAAAACGTATTTCTACTGCTACTAAGTACTTCCTACTACTACTTCTTCCTCTTACTAACTTTTCCCCTGTATAAAACTTCCCTACCTTAAAAACAAATTGGACCAGGAAGAGGGCTGTTGGAAGAAAACAGTGGTTTTAGATAAGCAACTGCATAACCAGCTGTAGGAGAGGGCACAAAAGAGGGGCAAAAGCAAGCTTGTAGCCAGCGTCTGCACTTGCCAGCCACAACAGACAGGTATTTTGCCAGAGCTAAGGGCTCATAAATAAGGGAACGCTAAAGAGTTAAAAAGATTTTCAGGGAAAGCCGGCTGATGAGAGAAGGCGAAAAGAGGAGGAGCAATCCTCTTGTGCACAGACTTGGCAGAGCCTCCAGAGATCAGTAAGCCCCAGGATGCTTTTCTTTTAGATGTTTTAATTTAGGTGGTTGGAATCTAAATAGATAATGATTTACCCTAAAATTGATGTATGGTGACAGGATGTAACTTGTCATAGCAATCAGAACTGCAACAAATGACTGAAATTCGACCCTCAGATTCAGCCTAAAATTCAGCCTGAGAGTGAGGGAATCTGTTACAGTCATATTCAGAGACAAGAGGTTATTTGCTGTGAGTCATTAAAAAATTTGAGATCTGACAAAGTACTGAAATAGCTCAGATATGCACCTATATGTGTCACATTCATATCTTACCAGTTCCTGGTAGCCAGCCTTTCTCTGGTTTAATTTCATCTTATTACCCAAAGATATACCCCTTGTGCATTTATTTTGTTAATGAAATGCTAGCTTTATTGGAATATCAGCTCTGCAGGGGTTGCCAGGACCCCTGGCAAAAAAGAACAGCCATAAACTGTGTTCATTATTATTGCAGTGCAATGCCAGGTCTAGTACTGCTTCCAAAAAGTAGGAAAGGGAGAACAGAACTTAACATGTCCCTGACCTGTCCAGAGGGACAAAACAGAGAGCTTTTATTTTATTTGTTTCTGCAGTGACTCGGTCTGTAGTAACTGGGTTAAAGTCCACCTAGAAACGAATAGAACAAAAGGCCTCCTGTTAGTGCTGGACATTTTCCCTCTTCATATATCACCAGAAGGATTAAAAAAAAAAGAAAAAGAAAAAAAGCCCTCTAACAGAATGCAGGAAACCACAAGCTTATGGGAATGTAGCAGCACTTTGGAAAGGAAAACACTGCCTCAGACTTTCATCTGCAGGGCTTGCGCTTTTTTTCCCATTTTTTCCTTACCTTATTTTCATCTCCCTACAGCAAGACGCATTTGCCAGGTCAACACACAGCCTGGAGAAAAAGCTGGTGGGGAGAGCTGTTAAGTTGCAGGGGACCATTGCCAGATCCCAGACAGAGAGGAAAAGAATTGGCTTGTGCAGATAGATCACTGTAGTCTGCAAGGGGACTCCAGCATAGAGAGAGAGAGCTTTGGTGCAGCTGGAGCTTGCAATAGTTACTTGCCAGACTGAGGGTCTTAGCAGGGTCAGAACCCTGGATCCTACAAGGGGAGGAAAAGGGCTTTTTAATAATTTTTATTTGGTATGTCTAGTATTTTTTGTATGTGTGTGTGTGTAGCTTAATGACATCTAAGTAACAAATTACATAATGTTCTCTAAGAGTATAAAAAATAGCTGAAATGCTTTCTGTATTCCATTCTAAGTATTGCTATGATATGCCTATACTTTCATTATAAAGAAAATATTTTCCAGCAAGCATTCACTGAATTTCATTAATTTTCACTTCAACGTTTTCCTAAGGAATGTGAACTGGCAGTAACAGAGAAAAAAAGCATGTTGCAATTTTATTTTGCATATAAGAACAGTCACTTTATT
Organism: Eulacestoma nigropectus; assembly: GCA_013397775.1. Classification (NCBI taxonomy): domain Eukaryota; kingdom Metazoa; phylum Chordata; class Aves; order Passeriformes; genus Eulacestoma; species Eulacestoma nigropectus. Next base: position 476,873 of record VZTE01002224.1, read on the forward strand.
GAATCTTCCAAAACTTCACAATCCCCGCAACTCCCAAATCGGAGGAAAATTGCAGCTGTCTAAAATGAAATGGGAAATTGAAATTAAATATTATTTCTTACCTATAGCTTTAGCTATTATTATGATCCTGTTTTGTACCGAAGACCATGTTAATTTTTGTTAGGTGAGCTTTATGTTGACCTAGATCAGGGGAACAGCTTGGTAAAAGATGCAATGTTGAGTGTAAGGGAAGACTGGGAATGCATAGCCAGAGCTGTACCACATAAGCCAACTGTTATTTTAATTTCAACTGCTGCAGGACCATAATCTCAAGTGGTAAGCTTCTGAGTGATTTGACCAAGACCACATTGCACGTAAGTAGTTACTTTATTTAGTTAGCTGACTGATTCCATGCTGAGTTAGAGAAGTTGGTCTTTTGTGTTCATAGTTAATAGGTAAACAGAGTCGACCTTGCCATGCCTGTTTCACTGAGAACTGATGACACCAAGCAGAAAATTAAGTCTTTAAATTTCCATCAACAAATTTCCATTGTTAATAATATATAAATCAGTTCCTTGTAGTAGTTGGTAATGTGTTATATACAGGGTCTCTTCTCCAGGTCATTTGGGCTGGTTTCCATATCAGATAGTTAAAAGAATCAAAAAATCAAATGGTTAGTTTTCACTCACGTGAAGTGAGTTATTCCATATCCTAGTGGACAAATTATCTTCTGAAAAGCATCTAAATTTGGCTTCTTAATCAGAATTTTCATTAAAATAATAAAGTTCAAATACTCTCTTTTTCTTATACAAACTGTCCTGCCTTAGCCTTCTCTAGGCTGAAGAATTTGAGCTCTCCCAGCCTTTCTTATGTGCCAGCCCCTAACCATTTTAGGGTCCTCCCACTGGACTTCACTTCAGCTTACAAGGTCTTTCTTGCAGTGTATGCAGTGAGCTGGACACAATATTACAGTCTTTGTTGACTAACAAGTGGTTAAAGGCTATTTTGCCCTTAGTGTGATCACAGCTGGTCACAGTTGAAAGCATGTTTTAAAACCCTGTCCAGAGGTAGAAAATTAAGCCTGACTAGCCAGGGTGTTTTAAAACACAGTTGGGACTACTTAACACTGAAAAATTCCAACATCTTACAGCATATGCTAACTAACACACTATTTAGCACTTAGACAAGAAGCGTGAGTCTTCCTCCCTGGGTAGATTTAAGTCCAAATCTGAGGAGTTATTGTAATTTAAATATAACAGTTAAATTTATAACATCATCCCAGTAAACAGATATTCTAACACAAAACCACATTCTTGTGTATATGTGCTGACTTGGAGCATGTTTGGTAGCTAGTGCAGTTTATTGCACGATGCACTTTGATTTCATCCTGATGCATCAACCATCCAGTTGGAAATGGAAACATGCTGCTGGTTCATAAGTGAGAAGGCTCACACAGCTCTGGCTAACATGGGGTAACTGCAGCACATCACTCTCTGCTGTGTCACTGTAAAGGCATTGCATTGTCACATGCAGAAAGGCACATTCATTGCTTTTTAAGGTCCAAATCATCCTTGATAACCAGCACTACCAATGCTAGTGTTCACAGGGAACAGGGAATGGAGAAATTCCCTGAAATTTGTTTAAGGTTCAGAGCTTTTAACTCCACCTTCCTGAGCCAAAAGAGAAGCATTTTTTCTCCGCTCCATCTGGTACAGCTCTCTGGAAAACTTCAGCTGGGCCCACGCCCTCCTCAGCCCCTGAACTTTGTAATTTTTCAGCTGCCAGAATCACTAACTGCCCAGTTTTATGTAACTCCAAATATCTGCAGTGGAGCTGGAGAATACACATATGGAGGAGGTTTTGTGGCTTTTAAGCTATGCCCAGAAGTTTGCCTTTTTTGTTTTTTTTTTTTGTGGGAGGGGGAAGAAGAGGAATGCAGTGGGGGTATACATAGGACTTTTCAAAATGGAACGGAAATTCTGTCTGCTGTGAGCTTTGCTTTTGAAATCCCCCCCTTTTTTTTTTGGAAGGGGCCTGAAACACATTTCAGGAGGAGGGGTTTGCTGTTACATTTGATAAGTAAATACATCCATAATAATTTTTAGAGGTTTTCAGTTCTTCGTGTTTGTTGCCTGTTGCTCAGAAAGCCAAATCCAACTTGTTAAAGCTATTGTCAAAGTCTGTATAGCTAAAAGGGACCAGCAATTTTCCTCAACCCCAACCAACAGCTTCCCAGATGAATATGCTGTGCCTGAGTTTCTGCAGCCAAGCAAAGCAAACAGTCATGCAGCTTTTCTGGCACTTGAAGCTTTTTATTCCAGTACCACAGAAAAAATGGCAAACACTCAGAGAAGTCAGACGGGGCAGGGAGGCTGCATTTCCAGGACCTGTAACCCCCTTTTCCCTTTTCAAATTGTTTGCAAACCCTGAGTCAATTTTTGTGTTTGCCATTTCAAAATAAATATGTTATGGTGGTGGGCATGGGGGGGGGAGGTGTGGGGGTGTGGGTGTGGGTGTGTGAGTGAAAGGCAGCAAACTGCAAGAATGGGGCTTCAGCACTAAAATAACAAAACAGCAAACAGCCTATCAAGCCAGGGACAACCCTGCAATAAACTAGTGTGTCCAGACCTTTAATCACAAGTGACCTAGCAATAACAAATCAGTGCATGCCTGTGGGTGTGGGAGAGAGATGCGCAGAAGTGAAAGAGATACATTCCCAGAAGGGCAGAGAAAGAGAACAGAAATACTGAGGTGTGGAGGAGGTAAACAGGAGGAGCATGTTCTTTGATTGTGTTGTTTGTGCATGTACACTCTAAACAGTTGAAGTTAAAGCTTTCTCCTGTTTCCTACAACATGCAGAATTTCATGCATTTGCCTAATGTTGAAACAGGAGCAAAAATTAGCATTAGTTCCTCTTGAAACACAATTAAAGCTGCATGAAAACAGCAAACTGTTAATAAAAACTTCCAAGTCAGGGTTGTTATCTGCAGGCCAGTTGTGGTAATAGTGAGGAGCCAGAGGTAGGATGTCATAGGGGAATGAAACTAAATCAAAAACAAAATGGAAGTTTACAGAAGTAAATTGTCAGTAAGGTTAGTTTTAAAGGGATGTGGTTAAAGAGAAATATCAGACTGTCATAGCAGAGATATATTAATGAATTGCGGTCTTTCCAGTGACAGAATCAAGTAAAATTGTAGATGTGGAGGTATGATTCTCTTGCCATATAACTGAAAGGTCATCTCTCAGCTTGCAAGACTACCTTCTTGGATGTAAATAAGATGGAGCTTTGGTTAGGACTGCTGTGTGTCTCCCAGGGACAAGGAGTGGCTGAAATAGCGAGAGAAGAGTGGACATGCGTACAAATGGAGTGATTCATGACTGTGTGTATCCTCTGTCCAGGGGAGAGACAAATGTGTCAATGCAAACAGAATTGCTGCTTCACAGCCCTTAGTGAGGTTTTATTTCTGTGACCCCTTTGGGACCACGTTGATGCACAGCCTGTGTGCTCGAGGCTGAATTGGTTTCCGAGTGCACTTAATATTTAAAGACATTAATAATTTATGGCTGTCTGCCACAGTTTCATTTGATGTGATTGGGGCTTCTGACCTTCCCAGGCTCTAATTCCCAAAAAGCGAGGGACTGGAGAGCACAAGGACAAGGCACAGAGAGTGCTCAGTTGTGGAACACCCTACTTGTCCGGGTATGACTATGGACTCCAGGGAGAGCCTTCCAAAGGGACTGAGATTAGTGTTGGCAAGGACAGGAGTTACTTTACTGAAGTCCACTTTTTTATCAAATGTCTTCACCATGTTGCTGTTGTGGAGCCGGAGTGGTTAGGGGTCAGAACAAACAATGTCGTTACTGCAGCAGTTCTGCTTGCTTCCCATATCTTCTCATGGCTTTTAAGGAGGCTGATGAGTTGCTGGGTCTCTGCCATGTAAACAGAGCCTGCATGTAAACAGAGTACTGTCTGGTGTGTCCTTAGCCAGTGCCAGGCTCAGAGGGCAATAGAGCAGATTCAGAAGGCTCTAATGGAGGTAACGACAATGCTGGAGTTTACAGCAAAGGTCAGGGACGAGGGAGCAGCCCATCTTTGGGGAAGGCCATAAATTCTTGCAACTTCAGACTGGGGAAAGGAGCAAATGGCTATATTTGTTTTCTCCTTTTCTTCCAAGGCTGATTTGGGAGGCTGAGTGGCTGAAGTCACTATATACTGAACCTTACACATTCCAGACAGCGTACTGATCAAAGCTGTCCAGAGACATTGGTTGTGTGGAAACGGGAAGTGGTGCCCTGTGTGTGTTGTCACACTAAAGGCTTTTTTCTCTTGAATCAGATTTGGGCAATGCACTGGCATAGGACTCCTTCCTTCTCCACCCTGCCCAGGCCAGCTGGCTCATGGTTCTAGAGTTTGGCAGATATGTTTTGGACTGGGTGCATATCAGCAGTGTCCACCCTCTCTTGAAATTCTTTGTTTTATTTGAACTGCTGTTGAAAGAGTAGAGTTATTTATGCAGAGGATGAGGAAAACTGGAAAGAAAGAGGAGGTCAATAAGTGCAGCTTTGAGCACACATCCAGAACTCCTCCATGGAGGGTGGCTGGAATGACAGAAATGACAAGAGCAGTGGATTTGTTGTGTGGTGCTGACAAGAGGCAGAGGGCCAGAGCCTCTCCCTGAAATTGGAGAGATGAGCCCAGGATCCCTCTTACTCCCCAGTGTGGGATGGCAGTCTGAGAGGTGGGTCCTGGCAAGGCACATGATTACCCTGTACTTTCAAGGCCAAAGTTGCCCAATGTCCCTTGTGGCCTGGGAGAGGTGCATGCACAGTGGAGGGCAGTTTGTGCACCCAAAGGCTTCCGGCTTCCACTCCTGCCAAGTGGAGGAACCCAGAATTGGCTTTGCTTTATGGTGCCAGGATGCAGCTCAGAGGATGTGCATATATTTTTCTAAGCTATGTGAATTGACACAGCAAACAGTCCCAGCATGGGAGGAAAAGGTAAAACATGGTGACCTCATTTCAGCAAAAAATACCCCATCCATCATGCAGATAAGTTAGTAAAAAGCATGGCAAATAAATACATACCAGCAAATGTCTTCAAATCCTAAGCCACCCGTGCCCAAAAAAAGCAGTGCCTGTGCCCATTTGGAGCAAAAGGTAGTGCTTCATGTTTTTTTCTTTCACTCTGTGCAGCCTGTGAGTCCCGTAGAGCCAGCTTGCTTCTTTGGGGCTTCCTTATCAGAGGCAAAGAGTTAATTTCAGGAAGGAGAATTTCTCTTTCTTTGGATGATAAAAATTATAGGGAAAAATCCTAGTGTGCTTGGCAGTATTTCGAATGAAGTTGTGTCCTAGCTTTGCATCCTGAAAATTAGCACTCTGATAACCAGGACCTGCAGTATCTCAAGTGGAAAGGTGATATTCCAAATCTGCAGGTAGCACATTTTTGTGAAATTTAGCGGTTGCCCTCAGAAAAGTGTTTTGTCAATCTCCTTTTTAATTCCTGTCTCCTTAATTTTTTTTTTTTGGTTTCTGTTTCTCTTTTTGCTAAAGATGAAGCAACAGATTCAGAGCTTTAATTTTTGGTAGTGTCAGACGGATTCAGATTTCTAGTTGGATTAATGCAGCAAAATAATGGGTTAAATCAAAACACACACAAAACCAAACACTCCTGTTTTCTATGAAAGCTTGGGTCCAGATTCAAACATATTGAAATTAAATTCTTGTTTCTGCTACTAGCCAGAAACCATGGTGAGATAAATGAAATCAGATGGTGGGAAGAAGGAGGCAGAAAAATTCTCAGTGTAACAATGTTTCTTTGGCTGCCCTGTCAGGGAAAGAAAGAGAGGAATATTTCTGTCTATTCCACTTTGCAACTGGCTATGTATACTAACTTACTTTGTTTTCTTCTGAATGAGTTGACTTTTGCAGGAAACAGACTACTGGCATGATCGGGTACGAGAAGCCTGTGTTACTGTCTGCCTGGCCTCTCTTACTGGGCGGATCCAACATGGCTTTCAGCAAAAGTGCTGCCTGGCTCCACTGTCTTGTGCTCAGTTACTAGCAATGAAGGGCTTGTGTAGGAGCTGTTAGGAAGTCTCATTGGAACCGAAGTCTCACAAGACTGTGAAAAGCAGATTGTATGACAGGGTGATGACAAGTCCAAAGAATGGGCCTGATGGAAGGAATAGGTGGCAGGAGAGAGGGAGAATGGATCTATGTGCTTATCCTGCACAACCTCATGTAATCACAAAATTCCATGAGGGAAAATTAAATTCCAGTTATTTGTTTTCAGTGAAAAGGAAACAGAAAATCTGGTGGCAGAGAGGAGAAAGTTCCACGTGTTGGACTGGAGTTGAAAGCAGTATGCAGGTGATTCCTGTCTGAGGCCTTGGTTTGTGTATGGGATGGTACAAACCACTCTGACCCCTCTAGTTCCCCCAGCACCTTCTCAGGGTCACAACAAGCCTCAAGGAGCGCCAGAAGTGCACCTTCAGCCTGAGTGGACAAGCATGATGGTCTTTATCCCTGTTACAAGAACAGCAAGACTTGAGACCCAGAGTCACATGGTGGGTCTGGTTGTCTCTTGTGACTGTTGTACAGGGCTGTGACTCCATCAACAGCAAAAGATTCACTCTGACTTGTGATTGTGTGTGAAAGAGGTGTTAAGCCAAGGAAGTCTGTAGCAGAGTGGAGCACACAGCTGAGGACTTCTGATGGCCCGGTGCTAATCTGTGTTGTGGCATTGCATTGTTTCTTTTATCTGTATTGGAAAAGGTGCACCCACGCTTTGCAGCGAGCAAAACCTTGTCAGCGTTCTCACCTCCCTTGCACTGTGTCAGCTGGCACCTCCTCTCTCTCTGGGCACACATTCTCGTTGCACGAGAAACCACAAGCGCTTTGAGGCTGCACTGTTGCAAACAGAACACACAGTCGCACCAGCGGGGACAACGCCCTTTCCTCCCCCTGCTCCTGCTCCCAGGACAGACACCATCAGCTGTCTGTTGCTGCAGGTTACCATGAGCCTGATCCCTGGGTCTCCCAAAGCGCATCTTAAGTTTCTGGCAGCAGGGCTTGGAGGACCCAGAAACAGACCTTCTGCCTGCTTCGGCAGCTCCACCGTCGTGCCTGCCTAGTGCTGATCTTCCCTGCCCTCCGGCCTCTGCCCTTGCCTCATGACCTGTGGGATTATTCCTGCTGTGCCTTCTCCAGGAGAAGGCCCCTCAGCTGCTGCTGTAGTGTCGAGGGTGATTACAGAGAGGAAAGAAGAAAATCCCTCTCTGATGACTTGCTTTCGTGGTCAGCAGTAATCAACACCCTGGGCACACTGCTGAAGTGCTGTTGGAAAAGCACGTTATCCCTCTGTGCACTGACCTCCCCCAGGCCACTATCTTCCGCAGCATGCTCAGCTGCCCTTGTTTCCAGCCATGAGACCCCTTAAGATACCAAATTCTGCCCATCCTGTCCTATTTTCTAGTTTCGGTCTGAAGAACAAGACTGGAGTTGGGATTTTAGCTGGAGTGTATCCTTGCCCAATCCTCATCTCTTGAGGGGCAGTCTGCCAGTAATGGGACGAGCTGCTTCCTTGGTTACTGCACCACAAGGCCACCGGCACTGAAAGGGGGAAGCAGGGGGGATTTTTTGTTTGTTGGTTTGCTTTTCCCTGAACCGTGAAGCTCTGGGCAGTGCTGAAGGCAGGATACAAGACCTGATGGACAGGATCTGGTTTTAGCCCATTCTCCCTCCCCTCTCCCGGAGAAGTGGGGCTTGTGGCCCCAGCAGTCTTTCAGGCCCTGCCAGCGGGGGAGTGAGAACTAGGCCCACGGATTGCATCAGTAGTCTTTTTTCTGGTCATGCTGGTTGGTTATAATGAGAAAATACTCCAAATTCCTAGTGAAAAATCCTTTCTTCCTTTCATTATTACTGGGCCAGACAAGCTAAGCTAGCACTGGGGCCCTGAATGGTGGCTGGCTAGTGGTGCACACGGTGGTGCCAGGGTGGGAGGCAGGGCTCCTGAATCCTCATCCCGGCATAGCTCTGTGGTTTTTTTATACAAACCCCAAAAAAATCAGCTAACTCATTGTACATTCTGTCTGAACATATCTGGGCATGAAACAGGATCAGTGATACAATCCTGAAGGTTGTTTAAAAGCTCAGTTAGCTAAGTAAGTAAAAAAGACCTTGCAGTGAAAGATATTTAAATGCAAAGTGGTGGGACTATCTCAAATTTCACTCCTGAGCAAAGCTGCTTTCAGATGCAGGAGCAAGTACCTTAAAAATGTGCTTTTTTTTTTTTTTTTTAATTTCTCTTCCTCATGTTTTGCAGATATTTAACATGTGTTCTAGACAGTAGATTGCATCCAAAACAGATGAAGACCTCAATTCAAGGTGTCTTGCCTCACCACTGAGGCATTTGCAGCAAAGTGTGACTGGAGGTAGTCAGCAATGCAAGTTGTTCTGGAGAATGTACTGGTTAAATCTTACTGGTGGACTGTGAAATGTAAATTAATTAATATTTAGGAAAGATTCTATGATTTTTCAGCTGCAAATCTGAGTATATGCTCACTGGATAATAGACTTGTCATTGAGGCATGAAGACAACCTGTCCAGTACTCACAGTCTCTGAACTGAGAAGATGTATTTTCATTTATGTCTGAGTTGATTATCTTTGCTTCTTTCTCAGGGTTTTTTTTTAAATATTTTTTTCTTTCTTCCTTTTTTTTTTCTGTGATTTGGGTTATTGTTTTAAGTCCTGGGAACTCTGAGAAACAGGTTTTTTTCTTCTTAGGAGAGAGACACTGAATTTCTTACACAATTGATTTGATCAACATGAAACCAACAGGGCAACTGAAGTACTCATTTTCATTATAGGTGCACTTCATCTGTGGGGGTTTTACTTTAAAGCACAGTGAAGAATAGGATCCAAGATTTGTGTATATACTATGTTGCCAGTTTCTGTCCTGTTATGTAGAGATAACCTTCAATTCCTTCCCTGTATGTTTCTCATCATTGCTTTCATTTTGTGTTTCAAATCACAATTTTTCCTTAGGCTTTTCTTTAGCCTACTTTAAATATTTAAAAAATATTCATTAGTATCTTAATAATCCTCTTAGATAAGTAAATGTCTTTTAACAGTAAAATCTTTTAAAGGTGGGAAAAGTGAGGTACAGAATATTAAATCATATAATTACTCAATTAATTCAAACATACTTCAAAACTTCTAAGTAACTTTTCTTGTCAGCCTTTGAGCATTCTTTAAATGAAAACATCAACTGTGTGATATTGGGCAAGGAACAGATAGTGAGCATAGTCATTTTGGAGGAAATCCCTGGGAATTCCAAATACCCATCATAACTCCAGATGGCCTGAAGGTCGTGTTTTGTATTGCAGAATTTCTACTGATTTTGAAATGGTTTTGAGGCATTTCCAGATGTCTTGATTGGCAAAGGTGCTGCTGAAGGCTGAAGCTCGGATTACCACTATAAAGATATAAGAGCATCATGGAAAAATATCCTATCCTTCTTTCTTTTGGTGCTTATGTAGCCCCTATCAAAATAGTATCTGAGCATCTCATATGTATTTAAAAATAGAAATAACAATAACAAACCTTCTGTCTCTCTTTTCCTTCCCAGTCTGTAAGTGAAATAGCTTGATTTGTTCAAAGGACGTTTTCCTTGTGGGTTCTAAATATTTAGCTGTGGTTTTGCACAGTTTATCTACTGTTCCATTACTCCACTGAGAGGAGGAAAAAAAGATGCCGTTTCCATTATTTCGTAGAACTCCAAAGTCACAGTGTTATGTGTTCCCTCTTCTGATTCCCATGTCGAACATAACCAACACCATTCCCAGAGCTGTGCATTCATGACTTTATTGATGCATAACCAGGGATGTTTTGGCAGGATTCAGTGTTGTGTAAGCCACATGTGATGTTAGAGGAAGGCTATTATATAGGAAGGCTATATATGTTAATTGCAGCCATGCACAGGATGGGTGTGGAGGTTTAATATTTACTTGTAGAATATGTTTGAGAAATCATTATATTCCCTTATTAATACTCTGTGAATGTGATAAAATAACATTGTGTTAAACAAGGGTCATTCTTCTCTGTTCTGTCTCTCTTTCTGGACTCAATACAAAGCACACTGTTTTAATGATCAGTTTGATTTTTCATTCGAATTTCTGCTTTCTCCTTTGAGATAACAGTCAGTACAGCTCCATATTTTCCACATTAATTATTGTTTAAACAGCAGTGTAGAGGACTGCAAAGGAGTTTCCTGAAGCTACTGAAATTTATGGCCACTGTTAGCTTTTCTTCTAAGGGAGTTTTGAAGATTCACTCCTTTTACATGTCAAAGTTCTTATATTTATCTCCCTGAAAAGATCAGAAGACCTTAAACTGAACAGATCACCTGTGCCAGGAGAGGTGGCTTGTGATTAACTAACCAAGATGCTGCATAGCAAGTGAAATCAAAACTCTCCAAATTTTCCCAAATGCAGTACCTACTGAAAGTAAAGCTTGAGGCCATAAAGGTGCACATCACACCGTGATTCCAGTCCTCAGAGTTGTACACTCACGTGTCCATGGCCTTGAACACTAGAATAGGGCCACGTTCCTTAGGAGTCACTGTGTAGACCAGCTTTTTTTGACTGTCATAGTTGTTTCCATATCCTGCATCAGGAGATCTTGATGCTCTGTGCCACTATGACAGTAGTCTGTTCTTTGATCACAGCATGATAATTGCTAGGGTGGCTAAATTTCACCTGTTCTGGCAGCATCACCTCTGTTTTTCTGTGGTTGACTAAGCAGCAGGGTTTTTCTTTGGCATTTTTTTGAGCTGAGGAATTCAGATGGCTGGGACATGGTGCTATCTGTTGTAAAGTGAAGGCAGTATGTCGTTAGGTGTCATAAATGCTCTCCTGGCATCCAAGGGTGCCGTCTCTCACACATTTATGCATGTCTTATGGCATGGGAAAGATAACTGAGCCATGTGGGCCTCTGTGGTTGCAGAAGTGTGTTAGTGTATCATGACCCTTTGGGAGGAGAAGGAATGTGAGATGAGTCTTGGTCTTTTACATTCACATGCAGCTAAGTTTTAAAAAGAGGCAGCAGCATTTTGTGATCATTACAGCTAAAGATTGCTGAGAAATGCTATTATCTGACTGCTTTCCACCCCTTTCCTCATAGTAAAAAATAAATTTCCATATTAGAAAATATTTCTCTTTCAGAAGTGTCACATTATTTCCAAGTTGCACAATCTAACAGTAGGAAAAAGTAATTAAGAATAACACAGAAATAGTCCTGTTTCAGAAATAGTACGCAGATACTTGTCTGAATGTATCATCTGCAGTACATGTTATGAAACGTCGACTTTCCCGTAAGAACCTCTGTGATGCTTCCAGTTCCCTTATACCCTTAAAAATGTAACATTTTCTTCCTCTGTCCAAAGAAGGATCTCACAGCTAATAATAGTTTTAAAAACCTATCAGTGTTTAAGTGGAAACTTCAAAAAGTGCTTTTCTTTTGTAAGTTCTGCCAATATGGCAATTCTTCTGTCATTCGTTAGTGAAAGTACCTGTAGTTTGGGAACAGGATATCTGCTGCTTCTTGCCTGTGTGTCTGTGCTTGTGGTATCTAATTATGCAATTTCTGGTTTGGGAAATGATTCTCTCTCTTCTTTCCAAATTCAAGCACCTACAAATATTCCAGCAAGAGTCTGCCTGCTCATGTGCACAAAATGTAGTACTCCCATCACTGTTATCCTAAGTCCTTTATTTACAGCCATCTGTTTTGGGATCTATTTTGGAATCATTCTCACTATGGTAAGAACCTTTAAATGACTTACAGAGACTTAGGTCGGTGGCTTAGTTTGCCTTTATTCTGGCCTAATTCTCACTCATCTTGCACCAGCCTTATCTGCCGTTGTGTACACTTTCCCCACCATTGCAATAACCTTTGCCTTCTTTTACCTTCCTTTCTCTGTGCCCATCTAATTCCAGACACCAAGCACTTCCTCTCTACCTAAAAGGCAAATTCTGCTTTGTTAAGTAGTTGGAGTATGGGAGTAGAAATCTCATGAATAATAATGCTACCTCTGACACCCAAATATTGGTCAAGATGCTTTAACTTTCGTCTCTTGATTGTTTCCCTGGGTGACTAAGCATAAAAAATAATTTCTGGTTAAATGTGGGCTTAATTAGATGTTGGTCTATGAGCTACTAACATTAAAAATACAGGCAACAGTATGGGTGCTGGAGAGTTTAACCACAAATACCTCTTTCAGTGCCTTTCTTTTTCTTTTAACTTAATTAACAGACATTAATCTTTTAACTTCATAACTTAATAGTTCTACAGCTTAGAGTTTATGAAAGACACCACGGCAGATCTTCTGAAAATATAATTGTGTATTATTAAAATCATGGCTAAAAAATTCACTTTGTGCATTAGCAAAACAGGAAAGTAAGAATTTGCCCTTCTCAACCACTTGGCACTAAAGCATGCAAACCCTGCAGTTTAGGCCTTGATCCTGCACTCCATCTGTATTCCTCACATCATACAAATGAGAGGTTCTTTTGCCTGAATGCGTGAAGCATTGCCTGGTTATAAGCAACACATTTTAGCCATAGATCTCAAAGAACTTCGCCAAGACGAGCACATACAATTATCCTCATTTTATGGTAGACACCGCATAATACAGTATATGGTAGAATGTGGCATTAGCCAGCCAGGGGTTCCTGGCTCCCTTCTCCCTGGTCTAACAAGTGGGAGCTTTAATAGCAGTCTCTGCATCCTTTATTTCACAATATGGAGAGGCAACGTTAGTGGTCCTTTAAACAAGCCTTTTTATACTTACTGCTTAGATCAAGGGAGATGCAGAACACTGTAGCATGAGTAAGGAGAGAATTAGTTTTCTAATTCTTTCATGCTTAATAACTTCTACTGTTTATAGCAACAGAAATAAGTGTACTTACACATTGACATGCAGTTGCCCACAGCACATGCTCAGCCTTTCGTGACTGAAGTTGCATACATGTACAAGACAGCAGAAGTGAAATGACTGTGAGTCCTTTTAGGATTTATAAATGATGGAGGACTTAAAGAGTTAAGAAAAACCCTCTGCATATACCTGGTATATAAAACTGTCATGTAATCAAATGCGAGGAATGCACTCCACTGTGTACATTAGCAAACACTCCATGCAAGCCGGCTGGCAGAGGCTCAGGGTTTTCAGTGCTGCCTTGCATTACAAAGCCCTTCTTTGTTCTCTCAGCTCTGTTTTAAATATCTGATGACTATTCCACACCATGCTAGTGCCAAATCCCCAGCTTCACTGCAAACTCTTTACAAGAGCATATTGTGGGCAGATTGGATGGGGATGGGCTGGTAGAATGTGGGTATCTCCCCTTTCTTTGCTTCTCAGGCAAGTACTCTCACCAACTCTGCCATCTCCCTGTAATTTCTGTAGCCCCTTGTGCAGCCACCTGGATAGTGTTCAAAGCCAGAAGAAATCACTAGAGTATGCAGAAATCGAATTTGGATCCTCTGACATGGCAACGGCACTCCGCAAATGTGCATCAGGATGGGTGTAGTCGAGGTTCAGCCAAGGAAGAGCAAATGAATCAAAGAGTGTTCTTGCAACAAATATTTTTGTTGAAACTTGCTGTGCCTGTACTGTTTTTGGCTGGATCTTGCCTGAGCTTGCTAGCCAAGTGGGATTGGGCTTTGAAAAAAACTAGATGGAAGATTTCCTATGAACATGCACACAGAAAGGCAGGAAGTGATGCTGATGACTCAAGAGATGGTGATGTTCCTTCTTGATTTGGTATTAAAGTACTTCCCTGAAAGGATGTTAACACAGCAGCACACATCTCAGCCTCTTATATCAGATGAGATGTTAAGCCAGGGCCTCATCTCCTCATACTTGTTTAGGATGCTTTTTCATAAGACTTTTACTTATATTTTAGTTAGAAAGATGATGTTTTAGCTTTCTGTACAAGACACTTACATGGTATTGTTTTAACTGCTACAGTGATGCTCATTCTGTTCAAGAGCTGCTTTTGCATTCCAAGAAAAAAATGTTGCTTGAGCACTTGAAGATGTATGATAATAATAGGCATCTTCTTGATCCTAAACCTACTAATTCTTTTCATGAAGAATACCTCTGGTTTGCTGGATAAATGTAGAGTTAGTGTTGTTTCCTGCAATGTTTTGGGATTTCGATGCATAGACGCTGGATAGGAAATAAACAGTAAGCTTTCTTGAGTTAAGAGTAGATTTTATACAATATTATTTCAGTGGTGCTGCCCACTTTTGGCAACTAATGTGAAAAGAAGCTAAGCTGCTCAGTTTCCCGTTCTATTACTTGTTTCCCTGAAGCTCCTTGGCATCCTGTACAGTACTGGTGTGCTGGAAACTCAGCTATGCAGTGAGTGGCTCTAGTGTGTTCTAAAATAAACAAATCTGTTTTAATTCAAATTTTGTTATTTCACATGCAATATTTTGTGGTAGACTCATTAAGAAACCCTTTCTAAAGCAAAACCTATCTCTGAAGGCCCACTTGAAGGTGCATTGTAACACTTTTGCATAATCATTTGAAATCCATGAAAGCTAAAATCATTGAAAGTAAGGTTTACAGTACTGCAGAAGCCTTGAAAGGTTGTATTTGCCACTGAAGCAAAATGAAGCACTGTATGATTGTATAATGGATGGCATATCAGAATTCTTCAGGGGACTTGCAATGTCTGCTTAGGCTGTGCAGGTGCAGACATTCTTGTCTTTGCCATGTTTGCTTCCCTAGTACAGGATTGAATACAAATAGGAATTAGTATCTCTATGGTAAAGTATTAATATGTGGTGAGAGGGTGTTATTGTCGTCTCACTCAGAAGGGATATAGCGAAAGCGTTGAAGGGGTCTCTTGGTGAAGTCTTCTCTTATAGAAGTCAGAAATTGAATCCACATGTTGTATGATCCAGTCTCGTTCAGTAAACTGTTAGCTCTCGTGTTGCGTACTACCTCCTGTCACATACAGTGCCCCAGGAAAGTTCACAAACAAGACCCTGTTCCATTAGGCAGAGAGTGACCAGACAGTGCGTGTCTCACTTTTAAGTCTGTAGCAGGACCTATGAACAGTGTACAGGTCCCTTTTAAAGAAGAAGAAGAAAATACCATTGGGCTTTTTAAATGTTCTCCCAGAGTCTGGGAAACCATATGAAAGGGAATCAGTTAGCCTTTTATGATACTTCCAAGATATTCCTGCTTCCTTTCCTTGCTGTGGCTTCTTTGCTGTCACATTGCAGAGTTAGTCCTTGGGCAGAGTGTAGCCATCCAGTGGGTCTTGGTCAGTTCACCACAGCTGAATGAGCAAAAGCTCCAAGAGGGATTGGCACTAGAGAAATCTTTCCCTTTGTGCATTAGATCCTTTTCTTTCAGGATTTTTCAGACCTTTTCCTCCCTCTTACCACATCTCTATGTGTCATTAACTGCTTCTCCTCAGCCTCCTGCTTCAAAGCCCTTGCATGTACCTAGTGCCCACCGAGCTGTTTCCGTAGTGGTCTCTAGCACATCTGGCAGGGAGGTATGAAGTATGTCATTTACTGTTGTTTGGTCTCCAAGTCCATTTTAAATGTGCTTGTATGGCAACTTTCACCATTTTAGCACAGAGTTATTTGGCTTTTCCAACTTTAACATTCACTAGAAGAGATCACAGAAAGTCGAAGTTTTGAGAGACAAACCCTAAGACCAGTACCTTGCCTTCACGTGGTGCCTGTGCAGGCTGTCAGGAAAAAATGTAATGTCAGAAGTGGAAGGATGTAGGAAATGCTCCAGCTGTAAAATTCTCCAGATGTAAACGTATTCGTTTCTACAAGAAGCAGGTTGCTCTCTGGAGGAGGAATGCAGCTGGCGTTAACCAAGGGAATCTACAAAGAACTGCACCAAAAAAGCAGCAGCCCGAGTAAAAAGAAGGCTGTGTGTTAAAGACCTAACTGTATTTTGGTGTGTTAAAGACCTAATTGTATTTTGTTAGGAATGGCTGAAGTAAGCTGTTTTCCTGGCAGTTATTGTTTGGTGGAGCTGAAGGAATGAGCCAGGTATTATGCCATTACTTTGAGACGGAACATTTGAGAGAGATTAAATAGATTTGCTCACTCACAAAATACATTTGGGCCTTAACTCGAGTAGGGAGTTGAGCAATGAATGCAGAGCCAGAGAAACCAGGAAGGTCAAGAGGGATTCTTGACTCAAGGTGATTTGAGCTGAGCAAGGGGTTATCACGACATGTAGAAGTTCTCTTTCTACTCCTAGTGAGGACTCTGCTTTCCCACAGCAAGAGTGCAGGTCCCATTTACTCTCAGGCGGGTTGAATATAGTGTGGGTTTTTCTTCCCTCTCTGATTTGGCTGTGTCTGCAAACAGCTTCTTGTTGCCATTCACAGGAAGATGCAATCCTGATGAAATCCAGCTGTATCTGTCTAGTACTGTACTGATAATGTAGTATCATCTGCTTCCTTCCAAACTAGAACCTTCCGCTTTGCTTTCAGACTTTACCTGCTGCAGTGGCAGATGCTTTAGTAACTACATATCTCACATTCCAAATCTGGCACCTAACATCTTGGACTTTCCTGTGACCTACTGGATATTTGGGCCAAATCCTTCAGTCCCATGAGTTCCCACTTAAGTCAGTCATTGCATAATGTGAGCACAGCCAGGCTCTCTCTTGTCTTTTCTCCGAATACCAAGAGCAGATCTTTTATGAACTGGTAGAAAATGAACTGTGGATTGGAAGAAGAGCAAATGAATTAAAAATTCCTAATATGTACATGTAATGAAATAGCACCTCGGTGCTCCAACAGAGTACATCTCAACAAAAAGCCTGCAGAAGAAAAATTTCACTGCACTATTTAAAATTAAAAGATCCTTCCCTTCTTTCCAGTGTAAAATACATGCCTGCTAATATGTGGGGAGATGTACTGTGTGAAGATTCGTTTTCTTTGAGAGTACTGCACTGAGGAAGAAAAAGATTTCAAGTGGCATTTCTCCACTTTGTTGGCAAGTCAGCCCCTGTATCTCCAAGGATAGCAGGAGTGCCTGATACACTGAGCAGATGAGCCTTGAAGGATGTGAGGAAAGCTTCTATACTGGGATCAATAGCATACTTTTTCCTTCTGTAGCATGCAAACATTTGACCTGACATAGACTAGAAATTCCTCATCTGCTTCTTCCTTTTTATTTCTCTTTAAAGAACATCTAAATATCTGTTCATGCTTGTGGGGAAGTCCATAAGTACATATTTTTTGGGAAGTCCAATCTCTGCTTGGGAAATCAAAGAGAAATTTAGGTGTAAGTTTTACATTGATTCTGTTTACATTTACCTGAAATATATACTGCAGTCAGAAAAAATGAGAGTTTTACCAGTGACATGTGTTAGAGTGTGCTCCAGACTCTGCTAAGGGGACCTCAGCTCATTAATAGAATATTTTTATGTGTTTTTAATGTGTGAGGGCCTCTCACAGAAAAATGCTTCCAACAACAATCTGTGTTTAAATGTTTTGCTCTCCAAGATCTGTATTTTCACAAAGAGAACGAGTTGGGGAATATATTAAATTGTTCCTTATTTTAACCAGGAGAGCTTTCCATTTGATCAAAATTGGAAGGAAGTATCGCCTGACAAATGAAACTGTAAGACTGATCTTTTTCAGAAGAGCTGATGTTTTGTTCCTAAGACATACTTTGCATCTATACTGCTACTGCAGTGCTGAGTCAAACATCATTCATCTGTAGGAGCAGCGGAGCTGAAGGTCAAGGAACAGACTCTGCAGGTGTCTTCCCCCAGGGAACTTTTCTTACCGGCTGTTTGGTGCAACCTAACCTATTACATAAGTGAGAATTTACTCTTCTGACGATTGTTAATGATCTTCAAGGATTGTATTGTGTTGGCAGGGGTGATTTAGAAGGATTCAGAGTGAATATGAGAGGCAAAAAGCAGCCGTCATCTACTGCCATATGTTGGATGGTGCTGTTTGACTACGAAGGTGTCTGATCCTTCTCCGAAACATCAGTGATACAACTGCTCTCCAGTACTCATAGATAAATCAACAAAGAGTATATATCTTCTTTTTCCTTTTGTATCTATTTTTAAGTAGATTTGAACTTGCTGAAAAGTATTGGAGTGATTTCACTCTTCTATTCCAAAACCAAGATGAGTAGAAACCAGGGGACCACTGTACTGACACAAAGGGAAGGGCATGCCTTTTCAGATAGCTGATACGCACTGAGACACAGTCTGGAGCTGACCTGGCTTATGATTTGCTCTTCTGTCACTGGCAACAAGAGGAGGGAAGGAAAGATTGTGCTGTTGTACTTGGCAACAGGACAGCACAACAGCATTTGAAGAACTGACTGCAGTTACAAAAGAGAACTACTTAAGATGGTTGCATGGTATGTCTTTTCATCTTCTCAAAAAATCAAGACACACAGTAAGTGAAGTGCAATATTAGCTTGGAATGATTTCGACAGAGGAAGTCTCCTGGTAGTGAAAGAAAAACTGCACTTGTAGGGACACATTCATTTTAGGGAGCTGCCTGAAATCCATTTTCAGCCAGGACTAATTTGGCCCTTGCTTCTGAGTGAGCTCATAGAGTCACACAATCTATCATATATTTAGAAAACTTTTTGCTCTACCGGAGAATCTCTCAGGATCTGTCAGTGAGTAGTTCTTATGTCTGCTCTACCTGTTCCTTCTAGGAACAAAACACTATACTACTGACAACTCAGTTCATTCCATGTGCAGTATTGTTTTCACCTTGGGTTGATTTGTTGGGTTTTTTTGCTGTTGCTGGTATAGTATCACAGAGAACCTATCTTTCTGGAGTAGAGAGGCAGTAGTGTTGACCTGCCTCAGAAACCTGCCCCAGTCTTACAATACAGTCTATAAAAGGGTGCTGTAGATGGCCCGGGAGGGAACACAAGGCCTTAATTCACTGAAGCAGTTGTGCTGACATCCTTGACTGTGAAAGCAGCTGGGGCAGTTTAAGAGCAGCCGTCAGGTTCCAACAGGGAAGCCAGGCTTTTATAATTCACACTACAGTCACCTATTGTTTTGTTTCTTGTTTTCTCAAGATATTTAGACATGTCTGGTGGGCAGCAAAGTGAAAGACTGGGAGTGCCAGCTCCAAGCAGCCGTAGCACTCTGCAAACTTCCGCCTTACAGCTCTGTTCCTGCTATTTCACAACAAGGTAGCTCCTGCCTGTGTTTTTGGTCCTGAATCTCACAAGAAAAGCACCTCCAGTCTGGCCTGTGCACATTTGGATAATTTTAGTATGTAATCCCACATAGCACTGCTGGATCACCTCAAGTTTAGTCAAGAGAGGTGAGGCCAGGATGTGTTTTAAAATGCAATTGAAAATCGGGCTTAATTAAACAATGTTCTGCAGTGATTTTATGATAGCAGCTGAAGGCTCACGTGATCCTTCATGACTTTCATTTCAGCTGGGATTCTGGACAGAAATCAATACATAAATACATGAACAACTCTTCACAGCTTCAAAAGGATACTGTTAATGAAACCAAGATACTTAGTATTTGTTAGCTGAATAAACCCAAACGATTCTGATTCTCTGGTCTATTGAGCCATATAAAAGTATAAAAAGGCCTAAGGACAGTCAACTACCCAGTAAAGAATTCTTCCTG
The DNA here is from genome assembly GCA_013397775.1 of Eulacestoma nigropectus. NCBI lineage: Eukaryota > Metazoa > Chordata > Aves > Passeriformes > Eulacestoma > Eulacestoma nigropectus. The sequence goes on from VZTE01002224.1 coordinate 496,534, forward strand.
CTTAGGGTTTCATTGATGAGAACAGACAGCTGCCTGTTCCCTCCCTTGTAGTTGTATGTAAGAAAACAATTTGAAATAAATCCAGGTATGCTTTGTCTTCTGCTGGATTAATACTTTGGGGTAGCCGTGTTATGAACGATAGCTTGGCACCTCAGGGGCAAATATCTGCAAATAGCTTGTCTTTATGTGCCCTAGCTTCTCTTCTAACCCACTGTCAGAGAGAGTGGAGAAGCCATTTTTACTGTATTAAAAACATTCGAATAATTTCTGAAACTCATGTTTCATCCCCTCTATCATGATGCTAGTTATATGGGTAGATTTCTGTTTTGAAAAATTAACGACATGACAGTTCTAAAAAATAGGAGATTCATGGACAATGTGTTGAATTCCCAGGACTGCTAGTCCTGGCTTTTAGCAAAACCAGTGGAAGCTTTTAGGTGCAGTGAGTATACCTAATATTATATGAATACTTATTAGTAATTGTATTTATTGTTCCATTTTTGGAGAATCGTGAACACAGAAACAGCCAAATGCACTGTAACAAAGATAATAATTTTAAAATGTGTGAGAGTTAACTTTGTACTCACTTCTTTATACCCTTTTCACATCATTGCTGGTTTTATAAAGCTCATGGATGAATGATGTTTTTAGCTTCATGCATGCTAGTATCTCTGTCATGAATGTAGGTGATACACTGATGGAGCACATGACATTTTCATTCCTAGCTAAATCATACCAAATTGAGAAGTGAATACCTAATCTGTTGGTATTAACCTTGCTGATAGAGAGCCTGATGGAGTTAGAAGAGTTGAACTGGAATTGTTTTACCATTACTTCTATCCAAGTACAGGTCATAGGCAGTGCCTGGATAAGCTAATCCTGCACTGTTTCGTCCAGTTCAGACTTACATGCATAAAGCAGGAGGTTTCTTTGCCTTTTCCTCTGCAAAGAGTTTATGCTTTTTGAGCTTTTGCTGTGCAAACTGTCTGTGGGAAGTGTCTGCTCACACCTGGGGGAAATACACAAAGCAAAGTGCCTTTAATTGCTTCTGGAACAGTATAGAGAATTGTTTAGACTAGATTTACTTTTCTGATTTGTGCTTAGAGACTGAGTTGACCCCTGCCAGAACTACAAAGAGCACCCAGCTGAGGCTGTTAACATCTCTTAGGAAACTGTTCAGGAATGAGCCTAGCTCACTGCCCAGTGCTGTAGTGATTACAGTAAATCCTCATCTTCTGCTGACTTCAGCGGGGTGTTTGCAGACAGCAGTTCTGGTTCAAATGGGATCTCAGACCCCAAAGAATGTAAAACATGTATCAAAATCTACTCATTCGTAATAGCTGTTTTCTTTAGCAGCTTTGATTTATAATATTTCAAACATATGTTTTTCCTTGAAAACAGGATATGTGTGAGTGCTCTGCTTGAGGGGAATGTGAGGAAAAGAAAGCTCCATGCCATGTCTGATGAGAGCAGCAGTGTCTTCTTGTCTTTTTTTTTAGGCACTGTGATCTCACCAAGTGGGACAAGTCAGATCCCATCGCAGAGCTGTGCTCCAGTGTCTGCAATGTCCAGTTAATTGTCCTCATTTCCCCAATTCCTTTATCAACTAAAGGACGGATACAAAGATTTACATTATGGTTTCTAACATTTCCCTTGCAGATGGTATTACGGGTATTGCTACAGTTTCTCTGTAGTTATCTCAGTCCTTACCTCCTTTTATTTGGCATCCTTGTCTCCTTGTTTTGTGAATCTCATATGTTGCCCTGTTTCCACTCTGCTTCTGAGGTAGTAAAGGTACCTAGTCCCCATCCTTTTTGTCGCTGGATATCTGTGGGCCTAAAAAGAGATACAATGCTGGTGTCACCCCTTGTACTGTAGTGAAAAATTGTTCATTGTTTTAAATTATTTGTGTTTATTGTATGACTGGTGAAGAGCATGTGAGGCACTACAGAATAGGTACCTCAGTTACAGTTCTGCAGCTTCTGTGGGTAGGTTTGGTCTAGCTCCAGTTCATATACACATATATCACAACTGCTGGTACGTTAATTAGCAGAGTCTAGTCTAGAAACTACGTATTTAGTACAGCAAGGAACAAGGTCTCTCCTTTTACTCTTAGGGACAGCAAAATAGGACATATAAGTAATACAGCCATCTAATACATAGAGAGCCAGCAAGAGTACATCTCAAAAGCAGCCTGTATCTGAACACAAGGCACATGAGAGCACTAATTTAGAGAGAGCCACAACTTGAAGTTTACAAATAAGAGACTATATAGGTCCCTACAAATGTTAGCTTATCTTGAAGCCAGATGGAAAATGGCTGCTGGTTTTTTACTTTCTCCCAAACTGCCTGTTTCAGAAAGAAGTCCTTTTTTCTTTTTTTGGCTGTTATTTGTAAATACAAGTGAAGTACAGACTGATGGCTAAAGCAGCCAAATCACAGAAGCACTCCTTGCTTCTTCTCAAAATGTCTGCTGCTCTGCTCTGTGCTTCAAAGGCAATATTCTGCTCTTTGCCTGGCACTGCAGGCAGGACCCAGCTTTTCCTCCCAGCTCACAGGCCCCAGATCTCTGCTGTCTTTCACCAAGCTTAGGGAATTGCTGCCTGTGCACAGGTAACACTTTCTGCTCACTTTTGGCATCTCTCTCTTGGCCACACATCATCCTTTGGCAGCACATTACTTCCTAAAAGCTGAAAGCTAGATTAATTTGAACACGAGAAAATACTTTGACATTTATGAACATAATCATCTTTTTACTGTTTTGTTAGTAATACTGTTTACTTTCATCTTGGTTATCCTTTAAACAGCATCAGTGTGCCTGAGATCTGTGCCTCAGTTTTATTAGGTTTGTTATGTGAGATTTCCTTTAAAGTGCTGAAGATGGAGGCTCTGGAATCCTGGGATCTTAGGTCTGAGAAACTGCCAGGAAACAAGAGTGACACTGAAGAGTTAGTTGATGGAATGTTTAAGTCAAGTGATGGATAAAACAAAAACCGTGTAAGTGATAGAAGGAGAACTTGATTGTTCAGTAACTTGTTTTTATAATATCAATAAGGAACTTAGAAAGTGTTACACCATTTTTATTTTGAATGTACTGCAGCAATGAAAGTTAGCCTTTTACTTGGTGCTTGTTCTGTTCACAAGTAGGTGTAGGGGAACACACAGTGACTTCTACACGCTTTGCAAAGAGTTCATAACACTTTCATAACCAAGTACAGTTACACCACGGAGTACTCTTGCAGATGCAGTTACCGTATGGAAAAAGTTTCCCATGCCTAACTAAGGAACATATTTAGGTCCTTTCAGCCACATAAAGGAAATGAATATACAGCAGAGGTCAGTGCCCTAACTGTTCTGTGCCAGAAATTCTTTGAGGTGGTATTTATACTGAAGTATGCATTATCTATAGCATGTTTATAAATATGTCTGTTAACTCTATACAGCATTTCTGCTTGTAGAAACTCTTATAATAACATATACCCCAGGGTTTCATTTATCCCTCTCCCAGCTTCATTGTTCTTTTTTCTTTATAATTAATTTAATTGTTCAACACTGCCAACTTAAATTTTGTTCTTTTTTCTTGCTCTTTTTGTTCCTCTCTGCTCCCCCCCCCAAATTATTGCAAGTCATTGTGCACTAAATATAGTTCTGCTTTCTGCTTTCCAGATGCTGGGAGCTTGGCTGACATCCTTACAGCATTCCAGACTAATTCTCTCTCTGTCACACTAACAGACAGCTATTCAAAGCAAATTTATTGAGTTCAATGTATCAAGAAAATCCTGATAGTCTTCTTTGTAGAATGCAGATTAAGGTTTAGTAAAATTTACTCATGTTAAATTTTTGCTGGCTTTATACTCAGTTGCTGTACCCTATATTCATTGTTGTGATGGCCCAATACATGGTTCTTGCTGACTTACATATTTTGTAAAAGATTTAATCTCTGCACATATCTCACTGTGCATTTCAATTATTTAGGTCTGATCTAGCCAGGCAAATTTCACTTCTGCTGCAGCTGCAGTACACTGGAATATCAGAACCAGCTTTGGGGATATTTCAGCCCAAAATGTGGAAGTTCCCCAGCAAAAGTCAGTAGAGTGGAAAAGTTTATACAAATTTGAGCCACAGCTGCAGAATCAGTTTGGATGTGATTAGAAACTTATTACAGCTATCCAAGTCAACACTAATTTTCAGGAAAATTAACTTTCTGCTCTATTCCTTTTGTGGGCTGGTGCTGGTATCCTCGTAAGAGCTTCCCACCAGGCAAGTGACTGTTTTGGTAATGGTAAGTAGTTCCCATATAGCGTATGTAGTATTCGTAGCTTATAAAGCAGTTTAGACTAGCAAAAGACAACAGAACAAATCTGTAGTTTTCATTTATCAACAATTAGTAATGTCCTGTACCAGTGCAGTATTTTTTGATTGGAAAGATCCCAATTTCAGGTCCATATTTGCACTGAAATTTGCTAGAACCAATGTATTTGGATCCTTTATCCACTGTTGAAATGCAGCTGTGGTACAACATGGCAAGTGTTTAGGGCAGGAAGCAAGGAAATTATTGTGTCTAATCAAAACTGCATTGGGAATTGATTGGCAAAGCATATTTACCCTGAAGATGAGGCTGTACCGCCAAACACTGGGCAATCCTGATTGGTGCTTTGGCACAGTAATTCAATATAAATGCAAAGAACTATTAGTTGTAAGACTTGGTAATGCACCAGGGTTAAATTTCTCTGCAGTCTTGTAAACTGCCTCAAATCTGTGTTGGCCATGGCTTCTGCTCTCTCCAGGCAGAACTCTGTTCCCCCTCAGAATACTGCCTTGGAGAAGACTGAGCCCTGTCCCACCACTAACCCCCTTCCTGCAGCATCTGCTCCTGAGAATTGCAACACCCTTGCTGTGAGAAGGGCTGGGAAAAACAGAGGGCTCTGGCTCTGTGCCATTGCTTAATTTCCATAATGCTTACTTAATGTCATAAACGTACAAAGCCTACAAAACATTGGCGAAGTTGTGAGGCCAGATAAAATCTGGTTCCTGGGATCTGTGCAATCCACTGAGTGCTCTATGAGGGTGATGAGAAGCAGCTTCCCTGGAGGTTTCCAGCCCTTGGGATTCCAGAGAAACCACGGTCCCAGGTGCTGCTGCCAGAGCTGCCCCGTAGCAGCTTGCACATAAATATTAGTATCAGCCTGTCATTTGCTGTCACTTGCTGTGCACCCACTTCCAAAGAGGCTGCAACAGTCCCCACCCAGAGTCTCTCACAACACAAGGAGCATGTCATTCAAGCCAGAAAATAGCTGCAGTTCAACACAGGTTTGGTGGGAAAGGATCATGCAGGACGTGTTACAGAAGCTGTCCTGGCATCCCGTTCTGCTGAAGACTGGCTGGCGAAGGAGTGGGAGAAGCTGAAGGCGATGGCTGTTCTCAGAGCCTAACAAGGGGCCACATTGTTCCTGGGCCTATCAGTTGGTTTCTGATTTACCCGCAGCCAATGTGCCATGATCAGATCACAGCTGGCCCAAGGATATGCTTTCCAGTGCGTTTAGTGTTTGGAACAACCCCAGGTTTCAGGAGCACATGGTGAGGAGGAGGGGACAGCTGTGAGACAGAGAAAGGAGCTGATTTTTGCCTTCCCTCAAGATGAGCTTTTTGTTTATAATTTGATTGTGTTAACAGCATTCCAGGTTGTAAAATTAATTTGGAGCCTATCTAGATCTGGGTGAAGGGCAGACGGAGAGGAGAGTGGAAGAGGCAGTGGTTGCTTGCATGGCTGCATGCCCCCACTAGCAGTGCCCTCTCTTGCTGGTCAGCTGTGCAACTGCTCCTGACAGAGCATAGATGGATCCTGCGTACTCAGCCTGTGTCATCTCTCTGCTCCAAGCTCTGAGATAGCTTTGTTTGTCTCTGTCCTGGAGGTTATGTAGCTGCTACATCCCAGTGCGTGTATCTGACAGTAGCTGAGCTTCCATGTGTGTGAGCAGCGACTGACTTCATGGCAAGAGAGTGGAATGTCCTGAGTGTGACTGGGGACAGAGCGGGACTTAAGTTCCAGGCAGACTTTTTTGTTTATCATTGTAGCACAGTGCTTCTGAGTGATTCCTGACTTTTTGTTCCCATTTCCACTTAAGCAATAACACACCGTTCCTCACCTCCTATCCTAAGCTTCCCTGTGTTTTATAATCAGTTTTACTGTTTCACCTAGGGGTGGCTGCAATCTGGAGAGGAATGAAGTGGTGCCTGCCTGTTTACAGGTCCTTAAAGCAAATCTGTAATCTCCTTGTCATCCTGCAAGTCCTTTACTTCCCAGCAAGGATTTTCATCTCTCCTTCCCAATCTTCCAAAGCCAGCTTGAGAAAGGCAGATAAATGCAAGTGCCATGTGCCATCATCTCTGCTCCACTGCAGAATGTCAGTAATAAACTACACCTTGTCAGGGAAATCTGCAATTCTCTACCTACAGTCTATACTTTGTAGGCCTATAAAGCACTTTAATGCTTGAGAAAGTTGATCTGTTAATCAACAAAGGTAATAAGCCAACGTTTTTTCTCCTTCCCCTTACAGGGCCCCAATTCTATAAGAAGTCATAGAAGTTAAACATTGAAAAAGACCTGCAGTGTAATTGAGTCCATCCCCTAGTAGTGTGGGGGTGTTCTCTATTAACAGACTTTTATTGTTATGTCCGCCTGGTTTTAAACTACCTCTGCAGCATGATTTATGCTTTTTCTGGAAATATTATCCTTAGCCTAACACATCCCAACATCTTGAAGATTTTCCTGATACGTTTATCTGAATGGTTCCTCTAAAAGTTAATCCGGTTTATTTCAGTTAAACCTTTCCTCTTCTGCAGCAAAGTTCGTTCTACTGAAAAACAATTCCCTTTTCCTTTAAAGGGGCTAGTGGGACAGCAAGTCTGCTATTTGGCCTGGCTGCAGTCAGATCTCATTTTTCAACCCCACCCTTCCTCTTCTGAGAAGGAGGGGCAGTCTTCATATTTTCCCTTTAAGCTGAGCTATGAAAAATAACTGTTTGCCAAAATCTTTCACCGTGGCCGTATACCCTTACAGATGTTTTCTGCAGCATAAACAAAGCGGCAAAGAATGTCGGGGCATGAGGGAGTCACGGTAGTTGGGATGGGAGAGATCAGGCTGGAGAATTACAGTTCCAGCCACTTGGCTGTAGTTTGCCTTTCAGAAATGCACAAGAGCTGTTCCCACTGCTCAAGGAGCAGAGCCAGCTGTAAAATCATCCACAGCTTGATATAACATGAGCATTCAGCCATGCAGTCTACGCATATGTAATGCACACATCACCATAGCATGTGTGCAAATTAAGAGTAGTGATAAATCTGGCTGGTAAGACCAAGTTCTCAGCTGTTCCTCAGCCGTCTTCCTGCTCAGAGAGAGAAGGTGCCAGCCATTGCAATTGGGAGAATAGGAAAAATTGTGGGAAGAATTGTGTTGTACGTTATAACCAATGAATGGCAAAATCTGGCTTCACACCCCAGGGCTTAAATTGTACTGTTAGTAGTGTCCAGAATTTGAGTTTTATCATGGACTTTTCCAGCTCCAAGTGTCTATTGACAACAGCTGTCAATGAAACAGAGTATAGGTCTTGAGTACCACAACCTTATAATGTAAGAGAATTTGCTGAAGCAAGTGAAACATCCTGAATTTTGTTGGGGCACAACGTCACTTTGTCTATTCTGCCATATTTTTGACCAATTAAAATGTTCAGATGACTGTTTAGTAGGTTCCTGCTGCAGGTTTTGAAGGGAATCAATTTGGACAAAATAAAGTCAAGAACTGTTAGGACTGGCAACTTATATGAAAACAAGGAGACACTCTTCGTAAAACAAATACTTCTAACTGATTGAATGCAATGCATAGCCATGAGTCCTGTAAGGTCCTGATGAGACTCTGACAGCAGGAGATGGTGACAATAATGTGGCTGTTCACCTAAGCCTCACTGTTGACTCAAAATACTACTTTGAGCCAATGGAAAAGTGTCTTACTGTAAACAAATTTAGCTCTTAGCAGCCTTGAAAGGAAATTAATTATGACCAGTGTAAACCACCTGGTGCAGATGAAAAGCATCAGGAATCTGGGCAATACTTAAGCAATTGAAGGCTTGGGAGGGAACCTCAAAACCTCTCCTGTTGTTACATATGAATCACAAAGAACATACTGGTTGTGTTTGAGTATATCCCAGAGGATCAGTTTGTGAGCCCTCCTGCATATTCTGGTGGGTTGAGAGGCACCAAAACAAAGGAGACCATGGTTGGAAAGATTTGCATATTAAGGAAAAGAATGTGGAATGTATGTATTATGTGTAGTAAGACTGTGGAACTAATGGCTTATGACAGGGATACAACTATGGAATTAATGTGATTTGGCAGGCAGGCATTAATATGGAATGGACAATTTTGGAGGAAGCAGACGGGATGCAAAAGACTGTAGCTGAAGCTAGTGCCTTGCATTGGAGCTGTATGGAGAGAAGGTTTCTTACACATATATATGCAAGAGTGAACAGAGTTTATTCCTGTGTCATTATTAGGAAGTAGATAAAGATCTTTATTTGTATTTGTAGGGTGTGAGAAGCTTTTGCTCTCTATTGACTTGGCATGAAGAGGCCTTTTGAACACACATCCTGCTGTTTTGTGTGGCTGTGATTTAACTGCCATCATAGTTTCATTGTTTAAAGCTCCTAAATATATTTAGGCTTTTCTATGGAGAAAACTGAGATTAATATATTTATGACTGTCAAACTTATTGGAGATAAATATAATAATTGTGTATAGCAGATCTCAAGATCTACTGCTCTAAATACTCTCAAGCATCCTGCCAGCTTTAAGAATGATGAAGTTGGTTCATGTTTCATGGAGGTCCCAGAAAGCACTGGTAGTCCTGGCGTAAGGGTTGTATCAGCCAAAGTTCCTGAGAAACAGGCCCTGTTAAAAGCATCACAGCATTTTTCAAAATTATCTCATTTTTTAAATATTTTTCTGTGCCTGTGTAAGGTCTTGTGTTAAGATTCAGACTCTTTCTTAGCTGCTCAATATTTGTTCAAGCTAATAAACAAGAGAAAATAATCTCTGAAATTTTATTTGTAGTCATTTGAAAGTCCACATCAGTACATGTCACACTGACGTAAGCTGTGGTTAGGGCTTTTTTCAAGGAAAAGAATTTTCTTTAGCACATTGGTAGCTCCAGGTGATATGCTGTGATTCTTAGATCAAGCTCCATTTGTTCACTGTGTTGAGCTGTTCTCCTGGCAGTTTTTAGAGAACATGACTTGTTCAGAGACATCTCAGCTTGTGTTTGCTAATGGAGAAGTTCTCACCTGGGGCCAGCATTCTCCTGGCTCTCTCTATGTCCAACTAGTACATGCATTTCTTGGGTTCCATCATCTCAGCTAGACATCTCTGTGCTAAAAGCAGGGAATATACTGAGGTTATGAGAGGGATTAAAGGAACGACAGAGATAAGGGTATTGTAGCAGTGGGAGAGCTGTTCTGAACCAGGGGGGAGAAATGTGTATGCCAGGAACAAGCCAGCAAAGAGCTATGGATGAATGAAGTGTGGCAGAACTGCGCAAATGGTGTTTTTGTGGAAATGATTTTGTCTGTTCTGTACATATTTCTACTATATCTGTCAGCCTGTATAGAAGTGTCCCCACTGAATTATCAGCTTTTCCATGACTTCAGCATGTTCCTGCAGCCAGTCCAGTCTGGGATCTGTCTCCCTGTGTAGTGGAAGAGCGCAGACTCTTCTAGTCCCTTTAGTGGGGGAAGCAGCTAAATATAATTGTCTTGAAAGCAGGAAACAAAACACTGAGGTACATGCCAGCCTGTAACTCAGCCATAAACCTACTCTTTTTGAGCAGGTACCTCAGCATGCCAGTGAACAAACAGTAGCACAATTGCCCTCTCACCACTGCTACAAAACAGTGGCACAAGAACACTGCAGGAGGCTAACACCTTTTCTTGGCTGAAGCCTTCGTTGCATAAGGAAATTGAGCAGCATCACCGTTCTGTAATTAATGCCACCTCATAAGCAGAATTTCACAATGTCTCTGCTATTCAGTCTCTGTTCGAAAGGAGGCTTTACATGTAGGTGTGGGAGGCCTCCACTCAGACACTTAGTTTGCTCCATGTAAACCATTCCAACCCTTCTAGCTTGGCAGATGTTACCAGCCATGGCCTCTCACCCTACAAGGTCCTTCCAAAACATGGTTTGTCAACTTTTCTTTGGGATCCAAGAGACATAGCATCATAGAAATGTAGGTTAAGGAGGGACCTCTGGAGGTCTCTATTCCAACATACTGATAAAAGCAGAACTGTTGCCAGCACTTAACAGGTCAGCTGTGATTTTGTCTAGCCAAGTTATGAAAACATGCAAGGATGGGGGTTGCACAACCTCCCTGAGTAACCCATTCCAGCACTGTACTACTCACCCAGTGAAAAGGTTTTTTCTGATGCTCAGTGCAAACACAGTAGGAGATCCTCCATGCTTATACTGACATATCTGAAAGATCCACAAGTGGAATGAGACATACCTGATCCTCTGAAGTTCACATCCATCTCTCACCACCACAGCTCCACCATGTTGCTTCTGTTGTTGCTTTCATCAGTCATTACAGCTACGTGCCACATAGCAAACAGGCACAGGCAACTAAAAACTGGACCTGAAAGCTGATGAGCACTATCGAGATAGAAAGTTATTCATTTGGACATTTTTTGCATCTACTGATGGTAGAATTACATTATTGAAAAGACCCACTACAGAACCAAAGATGATCTGTATAACACTGACCACAGGCTCTTCTCTGATCACTCTGCCTTAAGCATAATGCTGTATACTTGACCTAGGGAATTCCCACAAAGCTGTGATTTGAAGACGTTAAGAAATAGAAAATAGGAGAGGATTTTGGCATTGCACTACTTCAACTTGGCAGCAGTCTTTTTGAGAAGCCAGATACAGTGTTTGGATGGAACAGTACTCAAATTTCTTGTAGCTGCTGTGAACCTTAGTTTGTAGTTTTTTGGCTCTGGGAGAAAGGTATTAAACGTCAGCCACTCCTCACAGTATAGAATGGCACAAAGCAGCCCTGCATAGCCCTAGGTTATGTCTACTACTAAAGGTTTGCAGTATCTAATACAAAACCCAGCAGTGAGTCTTTTTTATTCCTCTGATTGCGTGTGCAGACATTGGAGTCACTCCTGTGCTGTCTTTATGTGGGCAGAAAGCTTTGCTGGATTTTCAAAATTATGTCCCTTGCAGCTCTAGTTTCTTACCAGAAAGAAAGGATGTCTTGAGAGCTGATAAAAGCAACTGGAAGTGGTTTTGCCTTCTTGTCACCTGTCCCACTCCACTGTTAGACACCATAAACTGTCACCATAAACTTTCTGACTAATGAATTCATTGCTTCTTTTCTTGCTAAACAAAGAGTCCTCACTTTTATTTTTGTACCAGAAAGTTTTCCCTTTCTACACTCTTAGAAATAAGATCACTTTCCTTTCACATCCAAAACTTATTTCTGAAGAAACAACTTTAAAATTGTTTTCAAGATGATCCCTGGTTGAATCATCAGCACTGCTTCACCCCCCACTCTCCCTGGAGTTCTCTCAGTCACATACCTGACCTGAGCCTAATTAGTTTGTGAGAGCTAGAAAGTTTGCCGCCCGCAGTGGCTGTGGGCCAGACAGGCAGAGTTCTCTGTGCCTGGTACTGTAATTGTTGTGAAATCTTGCTTGATGGACAAAAGGTTATTCTGTTGTTTGGGAATTTTTTTTTTCAACAAATGTCCTGGAAAATATGCAAGAGCACATTTAGGAGCTCAGGGGGTTGACGCTTTACAGGCCGTGGTACCAGAAAGATCTTCATGTCCTTAACATTGCTGGGAGTCAAAGTGGATCAAGAGCACTTTCACTTTGATGAATTTAAAAAAAAAACTTAACACATTTTGTCCTGCTTTTACAAAAGTCTGTATTATTTTGTAAGGTCTGTTTGTGACTCCTGTCACACAGCAGAACCTTTATTAGGTCCTCAGGAATAGTGTTTATGTTGCTAGAACAGTAGGACTTGTTACTGTGCTTCTCTTTACCAAAATAAGGGGCTGATTTTGCAACATGAGCTCTTGTAATCAGTCCTGCTTGAATAGTCGTGTTGACTTCTTCAAGGCTGCTTGTGTCTGTAAGGATTATGGTACTGAGTACTGGTCCTTGTAGAGCCCTGGGAATCAAGTGTGGTAGGGAAGAATCCTTCTGCCATCACAGGAGTCATGGAATGGGCCACCAGTCTTTCCCATGCCACTGCACAGCAGAGGAACGAAGTGCAGCCTGGTGGCGTGGGCCACTTCATTAGTATCTTGCTTAACTGTGTCTGTTTCCTCCCCTCTACTAATGGCCATGTGGATTTTTCCAAAGTATGTACTACTCAACAGTAAATGTGTTCCTTGTTCACCTGGCTACTGTGGTGCTGTAATCTTCTCTCCCTCCTGAATCATCAGTTTCAATATCGTTCCTCATTTTTGTTGGGGCAATGCAGCACTTGGAAAATGAGGACCTAGAAGGCATGTAAGATCCAGGCATTGCATGGACAGGCTCTGTGCAGCATCCACAATGTAGTTCTACCAGTTCATCTCAGACTTAGCTAGTCTTGCTCTTACAATCTGGGGGTCTTAGCTTTGCTGCTCATGTACACTGGTCCCAGGTTGCAGTATACTTGTTCTTCCAGTCCTCGTGTTCTATCAAGCTGGTACCCATTCCACACACTCTCCTGAATCTACTGGTGCCTAGTCCTTGTTTCTAGGCCTAAATATCTGCCAGAATCTCCATGCAATTTACCCTGTCAGACTGTCAAGTTTTTCATCAGTCAAACTCTTACCTGATGCTCTAAAAATATCCCGTGAATTTCACAATGACTTGCACTGACTACTGGTCTGGAAGTTCTGCTTTGGAAATTGAATCTTTAGTGAACTGCTGCAAGCAGTAAGCCGCCCCATATGTTTTTAACAACACTGCCCACAGAGTAAAGTACAATTCCACATCCATTCCAGCTAACCTAAATCAGGGCTGCTCTTGCCCAGCCGTGCTCCAGTGTTTCCTCAATACAAACAATGGTTTGTATCTGACCCTGAAATAACATAGTTCAGGGAGCCAAACTGGATGAAAGTTCATGCTGCAAAAAAGTAAGTTTTCACCATCCCTTGGACCAATTTCTTGCAAGGGTGGATGAGCACCAGTGGGGCACAAGAAAGGAGATGAAAGACTATGATCAGGGGCTATAGGAGGCAGAGTTGATGCAGCCACAGTTTAGGTCAGATTATACTGTTGCAGAATCACAGTCTTTCTCACTGTTTTTTACCCTTGTCTGTTGCAGAATCACAGTCTTTCTCACTGTTTTTTACCCTTGTCTGTTCTCAATGTAAGAGGCACTAAAAGTCACTAAAGATTCAATTGTAGGGAAGTAATCAGATTATTTGGATAAGGAAGCCCAAACATAACCAGAATTAGACATTATAATTATGAGGTGCATGTATGCCATGGTTGAATTTTCAAGATTAAGAGTTCAATGCTGATCTGAGTCTTTAATTCAGTCTGCTAGTAGAATTAAAATTGAGAAGAAATTAACGTAATTCCCAGAAAGACAGTGGGAGTTATTTCCACTACTGAGTTGAGTGCAGTGCTAAGTGTTTTCTGGATTTTAGGAAAGCTAACAAATCATTTTGGTTGTATTTGGTTGAATCCTTGTTCTGTTTTCAGCACAAGAGACTGTGAATAACTGATGTTAAAACCACTATATCAGTGATTTTAATCCCATTGTGCATGGTTCCATCAGGGTCCATTGACTTCTAAGCGTTCTGCAAAAGATAAATGAAAACACAAAAACACTGCCAGGAGACTTAAATTCTCAACATGGTGGTCAGGCACTTCTTTGGAAAATGGCCGCTGTTCCAGGTAATTTCTGCAAATGAGAGACCTAAACAGCAGGGAAGAAATTATCAGTTGCAGATCACTATCATGTGTCCAACCTCAGGCTCTTAGGGATGTACGGGAATCAATCCCATCTGATAGCAATTTAGGCACTATTATAAATGAGTTGTTTCTGTAAAGGTCCTTGAGAATGGATGACTGCATCACAAAAAAACAGCTTTACATTTTGGATTAAATGGATTGATGATAGTAATCCCAACAGAAAAAGAATAAGAGGAAAACTATAGTCGGAGCTCAGCAAGCCTCAGCTCTGGAATTGATCCATTGGTTGTGAGAATGGTGGGAGAGGTTTGAACTGGTCTTGATCTTTCCGTATAAAGAGTATTCAACTTAACTTTTGATCAACATTAAGCTTTGTTTAAAAATGAAGGCTGCAAAAGTTAAGTTGCTTTAAGAGGTCTCCAGTTCTAGAAATGTACTCCTACCTCTTCTCTTATCTTTGGAAATGCTGGTTTATCCAGCATAAAAAATTCACAGACAAATTCTGCCTTCAAGATCTATGAGTCTGATCAGTGCTTGAAAAGCCTTGGAAGCAATGGCTTTTGTTTATCTCTAGAAGTCCAAGAATAAGCTGATATTGCTATTTTTAATCTATCCGGAAATATGCAAAGAAGAGAGCTTAATTGCAAACAGACCAAACCTTATATAGGAAATGGGTATGTCCCTTGGGGCCACCTAAAACATGAATGTCTGAAATTAAATTCATATACTCTTCTCCCTTGCTCCCTGAAGCACGTACTCTTGGAATGAAAGGGAAGGCATTATAACACTCTGGCTATCTTGATATTCAATTAACAGATGTTTCCCAGCATGTATGAGCTCAAGGTGACTAGTGGTATGTTTTTGTAATTAAATCATTAAAGACAACAGAGAAAAATTAGAAAAATAATTGCTCTGTTTCTAGGATCATAATGTGGTTGCCAGAGAAAAATGAAGCAGGAATATTGTGATTCCAAAATTTCACCACACTTTTCTCAAGAAAGGGCTACCACACCCAGCCAACAAAAAACAGTAGTCTCACTTCATGAACACAGTTCCCATCACCTGCCCAATGATTCTGAAATCAGGATTATCTTTTTCTCAGCTTCCAAACATTACACTCTGTAATGGGTAATGTATAGGGTCCAAAGGTAGACCAGGTGCAAATGGCTTCACTAAAAATTTCACCCACCCATGGAAAAAGAGGGAATGACATTTTCTTTGTATAGGCACAGCAGCAAACACTGATCGCCAGTGCCATTTTAGTGTTAGCTCTTCCCCTGGCTATTGCACTGAGCACATCACATGCTCTGTATGTGCCCTGCGCTGCATCGTGGAGCTTGGATAAAGCACTGCCCCAGCCTGTGTGTTTTTTCAAGTCTGGAAGCAAGTCCAGCCCAAAGCTTCTCAGACGGCCCTGCGTGGTGCCTACTTCCTTCTGAGCAGAAAACTGTCATGTCCCATGCCTCTGCTGTGCTCTCTGGGCCACAGTGTCTCTTGAATCTGAATCGTAGCCTTCATGTTCTGTGGTCCTAGAACTGAAATGGTCTGGGTAAAATCCTAAATGCTGCATGGCCTGCCGAAAAGAGTGCACACGGGACCCGAGAGCTGTAGATTTATTGCTTGTAAACCAAAAATCGTATTGAAGAAAGCAGAGATAAAAATAGATGGGGAGCTTGGGGACCGGAAAGGCAGCCAGTGGAGATTAGATGCACTGCTGGTTGACTCATCCAGCTTGTTTCATTGTAGCACAGTTCCAATAACAACGGTATTATTTCAGCTTTTGTGCAGTGAGCAGACATTTGTTTTGCATTGAAGGTTTTTCACATAAATGTGCTCCATTTTTCATTTCTTCTTGTATTTCCCAGCATTTCTACTGGTAATTACCAATGGGAGAGTTGATGGCTTCAAAAGGATATTGGCCAACTTCTCAGCTGGTATAAATCAGCAACACCCCTTGGTATTTAATAGAGCTGTGCAGCTTTATGCAAGTTGAATCTACACCAACTGTTCTTTTAAAACATGTCCCACCTTATAAAGAGCTGTGTTTTCTTCAGTAGTGGATTCTGAAATTAATGAGAAGCACTGAACAAACTGCCTCACGGACTGTGCACAGTGCACAGCTTGGCAGCCTCTGCTTTCTAATGTGTGGCTCTGCTCAGCCTAGGGGACTTCTTTGTGAGGGATGGCAATGAGTAACAGCCTGTTGTGTCCTGTCTGCTGGCCCTGGGCTGTGATCCACTGCCTTGCAGAAGATGGACACACAGCCCATCCACTGCCTGCTAGCTCAGTGTCTCACAGTGCTTTTAGCCCATTCTTCACTGCAATTCATTAAAAACCCTTCTGTGCTCGCATGGAAGTGGCTGTGAGGAACAGTTACAGTGAAAATACGGGGAATGTGCATCAGGCTTTGTTAGCTGTTCGCAGCTTGCATCACAACTTGGAAAGTACTGTCCTGCCAACTTGGGCTCCATTCAGAGGCAGAGGAGTTCTCTAGAAATGGGTTTGAAAATGACCCCAGGGAAGGAGGAGAAGTATTTACCTCAAATGATACGAGATCAGGTGTCGTAGAGGCTGTGCATTTGTTACAACATGGTGCTCTTTTGCAGATCCTAGAGTGTGTGCAGACTGAAGGAACGCTTTGGGTTCTGTGCAGCTTTTCAGAAAAGACCATTTAAAGGTGATTTCATGAGGCAGAACCTAGTGATCAGGTGGGCCACTTCTCACTCATGCTCCTGCATCTCTCACCAGCTGTTGAGCAAGCCAGCCTCTGCCATGGTGACAATATACAGATGGCTGTATATTTTTACTGGGATTTTGCTATGGTTTTACTTGAGATGTTTATTTGCACTGATGTCACCTTCATCAGTTTCTCTACACAAATGACGCATTGTGTTCTGGACCATGTTGCTGTGCTAAACAGAAAAAATGCCTGGATCTCTTTCATTCTTTTCATGGTATCATGGAAGTGGGAGGGAGAATCTGCCAAAATGTGATTTTCATCAGAATCTGCTCCCTCATAGTGGAAACTATGATAAGAGGCTTTTTCATGGTCAGTTTGTGAGTAGTGTGTGTAAATTTCAGCCCACCCCTACCATGGGCATACACAGATCCTTTGAAAACCCCAATTTTAAGACTCAGGCAGCTGCATAACCAAAAAGAAGGTCTAAATTGATCCACAATCCATTTCTATAAATGTGTATGAATAAAGTTACTTTATAAGTAACTTTAACTTTTTTTTAACAGAGAAAATGGCTTTGGTTTTTTTTCGTAAACTTCTCAGGCTTATGAATTTCTGATGACAGTCATTTTCAGGAATAAATGATGAAGTAACATCAGGTTTATGTAGGATGGAGATAAATTTGGGTCCAAACTAAATTAAGACCTCTGTAGAGGTAGAGTTAGGAAATAAGTGTGTGGGAAAATTGGACTGAGTGAGAAGGCAGCAGGGAAAAGGAAGCCACAGTACAAATTAAAGATTGCAAGTAACAGGGCTGGATGCCAAGAGCCTCAGACAAGAAAAGAAAAAGAAAATTCTTGATTAGCTCAACTGTTTGCTTTACTATATAAAAAACTGACCTCCTTGAGGAGCCCTGAGCCCCGGCCTCCTGGGAGTCTGAGTACGTGTGAGTGAGCTGCTGCCTTCCTGATGGCAACACAAATGCTCCAGCACCAGTCTTCTGCCTCATGGATTTCCAGGTGCAAGTGCTTCATCTGGCAAGAGTTCTGCCCACATCAAGCCAACAGTGTCTTAATGTTTTATCCAGCCTGGCATTATGTATTTTCCCTTTTCCAAACTGCTGCAATAATTCCAATTCCATTAGCTATGTGTGAGCATGTGTGCTGAAGGGAACCGCTGTCTCTCCGAGTAGCCATAATGTGTGGGCCGAGCGTGACTTTCAAGGGGACAGATGAAGGACAGACCTGGCCGACAAGCCCATGCCTCCAGCCAAGCTCAGACCCCAGTTCTTGCTACAGCAGCCAGGGGGCCTCCCCAGCTGCCCTCAGCTCCTGGACACAGACCACTGCCTGACGTACCTTGCCCTCATTGTGAGTCCCCACTCCATATGGAATATCCCCATCCTCCAGCCTCAAGTTCTGTGCCCTGTGTAGGAGGTGCTCTAGCACAGAGATCCTTATGGAAAACCAGCAACTAGACCTGAAACATGCCACCTTAATGCAAATGCTCATGATTGTCATCATCAATGAGCTGCTGTTATAGATCTTGATATTATTGTCGTTCTTCTCCTGATCCATTCACAATACCATCACCAAGTTGAATCATTGCTGCAAAGTGGAAAATTCAACAGCTACACGGATCATGCTTGAGGACCTGACACTTGTGTGGGTTTGCTTTTCACACCTGCTGATACTTTTTAATTGTGAGTTGTTCTGTCCTAGACACCCTGTCAAAGACGAGCTATCATAGACAAAGCTGCTCTGACAGCATAGAGGGGAAAGTTATTTATGGAAACCTTTTGTCAGCATGTCCCTCACTTTTACTCACAAAATAGTTACTTGCTGTCTAAATGCCCATCTTCCTCCACTCTGTAACAACAAAAAGGAGTTATATAAGAGAGTTTGGCTCATGCAACTACCCTGTACAATTCAATTAGATAGTATAAAGGCTGCAAGAGAAGATGATCTTTTTAACAAGAGAGGATGGAAGAATTGTAGGGCTTCTTTGTAATGGAATAGGATCAAAACATCTGATATTTAACATTTGTTAAAACTTCTAGAAATGAACAGTTCTAAACCCCACTATTATGGGAGAGTATTATAATCCCAGTTTTACAGATGGGGAAACAAAAGATGATGTTGTACTCACAAGGCCTCTTGAAAGCACATAGACATAGAGCTCAGTTCCTGAAGCAAAATGTGTATCCAGGCTTGGGACTATACCTCACTATCAAGAGCTCAGAAATTCTGCTTTTTCTTGTAAATCTGCAAACACATGAGCATATAGTAACAGGTTTTTTTCTATAAAGCAAAGCTTCTCATCTACACAAAATCATTTGCTGTGGCAGAGAGTGCTCTGTCTGACCTTCAAAATGCACAGGGTTGCAGGGTGTGCAAAACATGCATATATTAAATTGTTCTCACCATCCTTGGCTGAGTATATTGAAAAGGTGGGGAAGGTCAGGTGGAAGTGGTTAGCAGGGGCCTTGAGAGTGAAGTTTCTGGACATGAGAGATTTGCTGTGCTTTACCGTGTATTCCAGCATCCTCTCTGAGAAACGAAACAAACATTTTAAGCCAAAGTGAAATCAAATCCCTCAAGCAAGCTTAACTCAGGAATGTGAGAGCACAATACCGACAGCAGGGGTGTGTCACTGAGAGAAAGGTATAGTATCACCTAGTTTCTGTTCATACGGCACTGTTTATCTAAGAATCTCCAAAGTCTTCAGGAACGGCAATGAACTCTAAATACTCCTTGCTGCACTGCTGAGTGCTTCTGCCTGCATGTTACAGGTGAAGAAACAAAGGCATAGGAGGCCATGCGGCCGGCATGTAACAGCAGTTACGTTTTGGGTGAAGCTACATCATGCAGTCAGCAGACACCTAATTTAGACCTCATCTGACATCTAGTTTCAGTAATACTCCCCAGGTCAAAGACAGTCCAGTCCTTTTGATCTCCTAGGTAACACATTCCTTTCAGTAGTTTTTGCAGGATTCCACAAAAGGGGAGAGAGAATCTCCAACTTGTCCCAGAATTTGAAACTGTTGATATATGGTTTGGTTGTTTCTGCTGATGAGGTGAGATTTTCCAGAGTCGGGAGAGCATCAGAGCAGAAAATGAAGGCAGCCAGGAGCCTGAATGCAAGGCAACTGTCATGCTGCAGAACACAGTGCCTAGGACAGGCTACTAATGGGTGAAGTGCACCCAGAATTCAAAACCACACTCATGCCGCTGTTAACCAGACAGAGAGAAATGGAACATGAACACTTTCTGAGCATGAGGAGGCTGCACACATGGGAGCAATTTCCATCACAAGTTTTTTTTATTCTGCAAGTTTTTTTGAACGTGTCAGACTGCTGTTCCGACACAGAGTGATGACATTTGGAATTGCAATGTTATTGGCGTAGCAAAACCAGGAAAACAATAACATGAGTAACATGAGTTTGTCACATAAGAAGAGTGAATTAAATTGATTCTGTGTAGTGTTTTCATCTCAAAGTGCTTGAGAAGTTTGTTTATAAATTGATTACTTCCCCATGGCTCAAATGCAGCCATCTCTGGGCTGAAATGCAGTTGTCATCATTGCACATCCAGTGCTTAGGCTGGCTATGAAGGATTTGCTTTATTATGCATCTGGTTTCATCCAGCTGTTCATAATAAAATGAGAACTTTGTAGCACCTCGGTCAGATTCTCAGACTGGAAAGGGCAGTTGTTAGTGTCAGAAGTCCAAAGTCACTGAGTTTTCCAAGACAAAATTCAGAGAAGTTGTGCTGATATGCAATTGCAAATAGTTGCAACAAACATCTCATAAACTGTCCTCGGTGAATCCTGAGGACTGGGCAATGGTTCTTACATTTCTGGAACTGGAATATCACAGCTACAGTCATCAGGAAGGCAGGAAGTTGTGTTATTCTAAGTTTTTTGTGCCTTGGCTGTTTCTTTACTCTTCTTCAAGACCCCCATGATTTCGATTACACCTTTGAAGATGTCAGGGAATTGAAAGACTGCAAGAATCAAAATAGTTCGCATTTTTGTTTTGGGTTTTTTTTTGTTAAGCAAAATGTCAGTGGTTGACTGACTTCATATGTTCCACCTTGATAAGTTGATATAATAGAACTAAAATCAGATCACAGCCTAATTCCACACTTTCTTTTGATTAGTAACGGATTTGTTTTGGCACTACTTCCCACTATCTCACTGATTAGGAATAATAGAACTAGAGTGGTAGAATTAAATCTTATTTTACTGAAGACATCTCACACTTATTCCTGCTATATTGTCAGATCTTGTTTATCTTAGCAGGTACAGGATGTGTAGTAGTGATAAGCTTGATGTACCCTGCCGCCTGTTTAGTTGTACTACCTTATAGTAAGATTACCTCAGGGAAGTACAAATAAGAATCAAGAGAAGTTATATAATTTTTCCTAGCCAGAATTCACCAGTCCTACTTCACCCAAAGTCAGCAACAAGGCTGAGAATATTCTCAGTGATAGGCTCATATACTTTCCACTGGGTCTTATCACCATCACAAGCAAAAATTTTTAAGCAAATCATCACATACAAAATCTGGCTCTGGACTTGGCATCATTGCTTTTTTATCAAATGCTCAAGGGATTATGTTTGAACCCACCAAATCCCTCCCAATCTGCAAATCATAAATTTATAACTGAAGCAAATAAATCCATGTATTCATGAGGAGAAGGGGTTTTGCCAGGCCATTTTGGCAATTGCAGTAAGTGGGTTATGGTCAGTTTTCTAAAACAGTCTTCTCATAAAAGACACAAAAAAAAGGACAGGAAACTTTTTACATTCATGGACAAGTGCCAAATCCTTCCTTTCTATCAGAATGCACTGACACTCAGCTTCTGTTAGCATTAATTGCACAGAAGTTACTGATCTCCAGTTTTGACCATATATCTGCAAGAGGGTTAGGCTAGTTCTTTTTTGGGGACAGCTCTGTCTTGTGTAGTTTTAAGATACCTCAGGGCTGAATCCCCTTTATCCTTCAGTGTCTGGAATTGTTAAACTTTGTAGTCAAAGTATACTGCCAGTATTTTTGCAGCAGTACCCTGGTGTTCTCAGGTCATGCAGCCAGGTTCCACACACATCTCCCATTCCAATGAATCCTTGTGACCACCACTTCTGCACCCAGTCTTGCTCCTCTGTAACCTTGCTGTATAGCTTGTCCAGGATTTTAGAGCTGTTGTGAGAAATTAACTTTTTTTCTGTCTAACCCAGTTTAAGTTTTTTTCAGGGCAGATCTGAAGACTTTTACTGTGTTACTCTGTTATTTTTTTCTGCTGATCTTAACATCATCTGATCTGTGAAATGCTGAAAACTTGGTACATCATCAAATATCTGCTGTATTTTTGGAGAAATGTCTCTCATTTGGTGAAGCAATCCAAATCACTAGAATTGTGATTCTCAATTTGCACTTGCACTTGCAAAATGTGTGCTCTGTTTTTTAAGGGGTTCTGCCAGACCCTGCTGACACATGAAGCATAAGAAAATATTTGGCATCAGCCACTTCCCCAGAGATTTTTCCTCTTGTAGGTAGTGGAAAATGATCTCTCTGTACACATGTATTCAATTCTTTTAGGTCTATTCATAAGCAAAGGTTCCATCTCTTTTTTTAGCATACCCATTCTGATGGTTCCTCTGTGCAGTTTATGGCAATGAATATATTCACCTCCTTTTTTAGCTTCTGCTACAGGCATAGGAAACCATGCCAGCATTGTAGATTACAGAGCAGCCCTCAAACTCTCCTTCAGTGACTTGATACCCCAGCTTTCTAAAGAAGGGCTTTTAGAGAAGGCTAAAGAATGGCTCCCACTTCTTGTAAATCATGTTTTTTGAAGCTATTGTCTACCTGTCTGATTGGGTTTTAACCTCCTTGCAGGAATAAACCCACCACTATTAGTCTGAAGTTTTACTGGTTCCCTCTGTGGCAGGGCTGATGCTGGCACTGCAGCTGCCCACACACAGGCTCCAGCTCCGGTGCCCTCAGTGACCCTCAGGCCAGTAAATGCCATGTTTGCTTTATCGAGACTATGGGAGCACTTCACAGCTCAGACAGCTCAGTCAGCCCACTGTGCCCCCCCACAGGGCTCAGTACCACTGTTCTTCAGGGCATGCATCTCCAAAGGCCGACAGGACCCTGCTTTCATAGATACTCTATGCAACCATATGCCCAACTCAGGGTTTCTTTGCAATGAGTTACAGGGTTAAAGGCCTGCCAGGAAGTTTGGATGCACAGTTCCTCTCCCAGTTCGGGTCCTGGCCTATCTGCTGTTACCTAGGCAGCTCAACAAAGCAGACTTACAAAGCAGGCCAAATGCAAACAACATTTAAAACTCCATGGCCCCTTACTAATGGGCCTATGCTGTGTCAAATCTCAATAGCTCACACTTAACAGCCATGTCATTATGGAGTATGGGCACACAACTGCTAAGGAGAGAGCGAGGAAAAATAATAAAAAAGACAAAATGCAAAAGGCTAAGGAGGCCCCTGGTTTCCTTAATGGAATTAGTCCTTCCTTTATGAATTCCAGGGTTAAATGCTATAAATGTGATTCGCATACTCCCTCCCCTCACCAACACAGAAAGATCTGCTAGACACATGTTTGGAGCAGAGCGGGGGAAGATATGACGTGACTCAAGAGCCTGGAAGGCTAAAAGGAGTAGATGAGGGAGAGCTCTGCAGCCCTTGATCTTTTTAAGATTTACTGCCTTTGCCTCTTGCAAAGATTTTTTTTTTTTTCCTGGAAAATTCTAGCTTCTAGCAATTTAAAAAAAAAAAAATTTGGCTGGGGCAATAAACAAGATCTTTGAAGGGGGAAGGAAGCCAAGAGAAAGTCAGGCCCATTAGTCACGCAGCTGCATTTCCTGTCACAAAGGACCCCAGTTGAGTAATCACTCAAAATATGCTTGTTATTTTTTCCCATTTTATTTCAACTTTCAGCCTGCCAATATCTGCTGCAAGAAAAAAATAAATCAAGAGGAAGTATTTTAGTTTCAGAGGGGAAAACAAGGTAGAATCAGACACTGATTTACATTATTTTTCCTTTTCTTTAATTTTCATAGCCTAAAAAGACTTCAGTGATACAAGAAAAGTGTTGGTTGGGCACAGTGGGTCTGAGACAGTCTTGGTGTTTTCAGGGCATATCATTTCAGCAGGAGTGTGGGTGTCACAGTTCCTGGGCTACATTTCCAGCTGCTATCATTGATTCACGGTACGACCTTGATTGAGTCATGTATTCATTGATCTGTAATTTATTATGAAAAGTAAAGATGATAACAGCTTTTACAGAATTGTTTTGTTGGGCTTCATTAATGATGCTTATAAGTAATGTTAGGTCCTCTGATGAAAGTTTTGTAGAAGTATTTGGGTAAAGAAAAATGCAGGCAAGACTGGAAAGAAATAAACTTGTAATTTAGAGCAGAACATTCCTATTACCAGATTTTAAAAGTACTTATGTAAAAAGAGGTGAAAATAGGAGCAAGTCTATGAAATAGAAGGAGGAAAATCTTGCTGACGTTCTCTTTTGAAACACTCTGAGAAAGAAAAATACAGCACAGGGGACAACCTCTTTCATCGTGTTGAAAGAGATGGATTATACCAGCTCCCCACCCCTGCCTCTAGATCATGGATTAGAAGGTGCTGGCTGTGGTCAATCTGGTAGTAACTTCTAAAAGAAGTCACAGATACATGACGGAAGTAAAGCTGAAAGCCCTCTGTCTTCCCAGATAGCTGATTCCTTTATCAACAAGCACAACTCCAAAATATGAAGCCCTGCGCTTAATTTACTCAAAAGTAATGAGTATGGTGACCAGGCCACCTATAAAGAAGGGCCATAAGCATGCTTCAGGGCACATAACAGTTTGTAGCTTACATTCTTGACAGGGTACTGAGTATATGGCTCTGTGAAAATGATTGCAAAGGGATTGCAAATTTCTGTTTGGATTGCTGTCTAAGTAGACAGTAGATGATTGTAGTTTATGCTACATAATAACATGACTTCAAATACTACACAAAAAATGAAGCTTACATTGCTTACATTTGCATGTAAGTGACTGGTAATGTCATACAATTCTCTAATTTGCACATATTTGATACCACAGATGTGCAGTGTTTTCAAACCACAGCTTATGAGCAGATGTGATTTACACAGCAATATAAATCACAGCTTCCTAATGCTAGTTAAAGGGTGTAAACTCAAACAAATGTGAGACTTACACCAGTTTGGTTTAAGAGAGACTTTGAAAGGCTGTTTACTTCTATGTTTAAAAGCAATTCAGAATGATTGTTTATGCACATTTACACTGAATTGAAAAGTAAGAATCTTCTGAGTCATGACTCAAATGTGAAAAATTCGAGTCTAGATTACCTTTATAAATTATGCTCAGCCTTTGTCTTCCCAAATAGCAGGCGAGGCAAGGTGTGCTCCACAGTGGGAACACAAGTGTACACTCCTGGTTTGTGGTCAGAGCTAGCAGGAGGGCATAGGGGCTGTCTGCTACTCTCACATCACATGACTTTTCACTGCTACATGTGCCAGTCTACTGGATCCCCACATCATATGACATTCTCTTCAATAGCAATAGGCTTATGTCCTAAAACTATCTCTGTCATGATGATAAAGGCCATTTCCAGTGATTACTGATACCTACATAGATTTGAAATCATATACTGGTAGGTATGAATGAACAGAAATTATTTGTTTACAAGGTCAGCATAAACTTTGTACTTTTCCCTTTATGAGAGCCAAGGTATGTGATAGTATTTCCTGTACCAGTGTTGTAGAGATGCATTGGTATCAATCACAACCGTATCTAATACATCAGATGGTGTAAATAATAACCACCAATTGAATGAATTATACTGGTAAATATACAGGGTAGCAACTAATTCTTTTGTATTTACTTACCTGGTTATCCTAGGAATTTGTATGGCTCTGTAGCCACTCATGGTTTTGAGTATCTCCAAACCTCTTGAATCTGTGATGTACCTGTTATCTCCATGCAGGTCTGATGCATTTTAGTACAATTAGCCCTTTATAGGTGTGCCACTAAAGTCCTAAGATGAATGACTGACTCAGAATCATCTCAGAAGTCTATGACCTATTGATTCACCTGCTGGCTGTGAAGAATTACTCTCCCTCTTGCATAGATGGGAAGCTGAGTCATAAAGAACTAAAGTTACATGCCCATAAAAACATAGATAGCAACAGAAATGGAATCAGAACTCATGATACACAGATCCTCAGTCCCTGTCTAGCTGCATTAAGTTACTCTCTCTCCTGTCTTCAGTGAACTGATTATGTTTGGTAAAATAGCCAGCAGTTGCTCTTCACAGTGCAGTGCTTCTGTGATGTGTGTGGACTTAGAAATAATTGCTTATCAAAAAGTTAAATCAATTGGGTAACAACACAGTTGCTTAGTACATTGACAATTGAATTTATTAGCCCTTCTACTAAACTGCTGCATGAATTTGGGCAATTACTTCACATGCTGCCATTCTTCTAATTTAATATAGGAATAATAACATTCCTGGACATACAGGCACAAAAATCACTATACAGTGCTGCTCTGTTTCTCATTTAAGACACTGGAATGAGAGAAGGGAAGGAACAAGGAGAATAATAAGTTTTCCCATTTAGTTGAATGACGTTTCTATGATACAACTCAAAAATGTCTTGAAACAGAAGTGGTTGGTAAGAATATTTAAGTTTTACCAGCAGACATGTTATTCCAGGGCTGTTGTGCTTCTACAGAGGGTATAGCCTCTGTAGCTGTGGTTTAGGGGTTCTGCACCCTTTGCCAGTCAGCACAGGATGGAACTCTCTGGGTCTGTCTCAGGGCTGGTTTTGTTTTCCTCCAAATACAGTGTAGGAGTGTGGAATTTGGCTCTATGTAGCAGACATGTAACTTCATTTTGGCAGCAAAACTGACTATGAAAGGGTTAACCTGATTAATGGCAACACTTCAGTAAAATTGAGGGAGGTGGAACTTAAGTCTCAAGTCTTAATAAAATGCAGGTGTGTTATTGTTAAGACATTTGAAAGCATTCAAGCAAGCATTTGAAAACAAGGGAAAAAATGTGCTATTGAATAAGAAACTTGGAAAGACAACAACAGGTAGTGCAAAGCATCTACAGAGAATTCAGCTTTCACTGGCTAAGGCCTACCTTAAAGTTCACAGAAGGAAAACAAAGCATAAATATTAACTGAACAACACCTCTCACAACATGCACCTGACCTCTGAGGTATTACACCTGGGATTAACTTTTGACATTCTCCTTTCCACCATTGTGACTTCGCTGTCTTACCGGCTCCGTGCAGAGTATTTATACTAATTTTTCAACCTGTCTTCTTCTTTCCCAGTCTGTTTGGGGTGTTGATGAGGTGACAGGTAGCGTAAGCACTGCATTCACAGTGTACAGATAGCTCTGCTACATCATTTGCAACTGCTTTCATGTCAGGGATAGGAATTTTTTTGTTGTTGCCGGGGGAACCAAACTACTTTTAGAACAAGCTAATAAAAAGAAGTTGTAAAGAAGTCACTAATCACTATTTTCTTCTCTTTCAATTCCCTCTCCTTATCACACAAAAGTAGAAAATTTCGGGGAGCATTTGTCAGTAAACAGCACTGTTTAGATCAGAGAGTAGAAGGATTGCACTGAACTTTGATCTTTAACTTCAAGGTCTTCATGTATTTGGTGAATTAACGTAGATACAACTTTCTAAAGGGAAATGGAACCTGAAGAACCAGAGAAGACTAAATGTACTTATGGTTGCCCAAGGCCTAAGATTACTGCACCAACATCCCTATGGGCCTTAATTAATGTGGGTATTTTCAGGACCTGTGTGGTGAAAACAGTAACTAATTACTGTCCATAAAAACTCAGCCCTGGGAGAAAATCAGGCATCAATTTTCCTGGTCTTAGCCTTGGTAATTTAAATAAGCTGTTACTACTAGAGGAGAAGGACAGGTAGTCCATGGATTACCTGATAGGATGGAAAACAGAAGAGTAACTTGGGTTTTGATGCGAGAGTTTTGCAGCTGCAATATAGTAGGACACAGAGAAGCAACAGTGAAGACTGACAGGTGAGATATAAACAGTACTAAGCAAAAAAATATAAATGTTGTACAGAAAAGTCTAAGGCAATGAATAAAAATTAAGCTGATGGAGCTGTGGAGCTTATAAACCTGAAAACCTGACAGGTCTTGTTTTACATGGAGTAGAGGGCTCAGGGCAGCTTGAGTAAAAAATTCAGAATACCAAACAACAAAAATCAAACCCCTCCATTATCAGAGTAGAAAACCCAAAAAAGACCAGGCTGTGTGCCTTCTATGTACCACTGCCCTGCATCCTTGCTACAGTCACTGGCCATCCAAACTGCCTGGAATACAGGCATCAGACAGACATGGCAGAGATGAAGAAGGGTGAACTGTAGGTCTTTCTTCACATAACTCTCAGAATAAACCTTCTTTACTCTCAGCCATCATTAAAACTAGGTGTATTTTTGAGAGGCATTTTCTGAAGATGCAGTGGAAACAGACTACAGATTGAGAGAGGGACAAAGAATAGAAATCTTCACTAAGAGTATCTCAAAAGTCCTGGTAGGAATCTTCAAGTTGGCCTGAATGTACTGAGGATCATACCCTTGAGGAAAGAAGTCTTCGTCAGCATTTGTTAGCTGCTCACAATTTTAGACCTTCCCTGGCCTTCTCATTTCCTCCTTTGCTTTGTAAGACTGCTTTCATCCCACTCCTACTCTTCTTTGCAGATGCCAGTTCCTGTTTCTAATGTCAGCAGTTCTCAATCTTCCCAGATAACCCTGTTGTTGTTTGTGCCTTGCTATGTGAGGGAAACAACCCATGCTCTCTGTTCCCTCCTAAAAAGTCACTGCTGCTCAAGCTCCAGCAAACCTAATCCAGCCTCTGCTTTACTTAACTTCTGCTCAAATCCAGCATATCAGACTGCAAAAACTGGCAATGTCTCTGGTCTCAGTGTGGGGAAGTAGCCAAGGTCAGTGTTAGAAATATGGGTTCTTTATTCTCCATCAAACTGGCCTTTATTTTTTCTTTCTAGCCTTACAATTATTCTTGTATTTTGTGATGTGTGTTGTCTCTGGGAGCCACTACAAAGTAATGCATGGATTTGCAATAAAATACATACAGCTCTGCCAAAGTGGTTTTAAATTAGTTTGTATCAACTCTGAAGTGATAGTAATGTCAGTCATTGAAAAACTCAAGACAAGTAGTTTATAGTAGTACTAAATATTAGCAATAATCATTAGTGTTAGGCCTCTTAGTTATCTTTGCAGATACTGCTAACTGTTCTGTATCATACAAGAAAAAGAAAGATTCTTCCTCTAAACACTTTACGTGCTGTAAAATTGTGTTGTATCTGAGTCGAAGAACTAAACAATAACCTTTGTATCCTGTCTCTTATTCCTCCATCTTTGCATGATTAAAGTTCCCCTTCCAAATTTCATTTGCCTCATGTATATTTATTTTAAATGCCTGAAATGGAAACAAATTCCTTTGCAGCTTTCTTCTATACATAAAAAAATGTAGTTAACTACTTGTAAAAGAAGCAAAGATTCCCATCTAAAAGAATAATAATTATAATAACAATTTATTCTGGAGGGTAGCGTCAAGACTTAGATTGTGACAATGGCACAGAGAACAGAAATTATTAATTTTAGAGTATTGAAGAAGACCAACATCTTTGCTTTTATGCTGCTCTTCCAATAGCATCTTAATATATTTTAAGAAATGGTTAAGGATATTTTTAATTTTAAGCCTCAATTTTCATAAGTGGAGCAAAGAAATGTCTCCCCTAGTTCATTTTTTATTTCTTCTAGCCTAGTCTAAAACATCTTAGCATTGTACCTTTCACAGGTGACCTGTAGCTTTTTAATGAGAGTGAAATGCCTGAAGTGCTTGCATGCAGAGCAGCAAGACCTGATGCCCTTCATGTCACAATAGCTTAGAAATAGGCATAAATGGCAGTGGTGCAGATGCCCCCACCCAAGCCAGGGCTCAGAAGGGGTAGGTACAAGTGAGTACAAAACTGTTTGCTTTCCCTTTCCCTTGCTGTACTGTGGGATACCCACAAACATTTAATTAAAGCTATTGTATGCATGCTTAACTTGGAGATGTCTGTGGTTCCTTGAAACCATTACACAGGAGCACCAAAGAAAATACAAGGGAGTCACTGAAGGAAAATACAAATGAATTAGAAAAGCATAGCAACCAGAGAATACATTTCCCATAATACAACAGTCAAAGGTCATGAGATCACAGATGCTCAGTTGCTCATGCATATCATCTATTCTCTCCACTTGCATGCTTGCTCCAGAGAGGGCAAAGATTTAATGAGGATGGGGCTAGCTTTAGCAGTTCTCACCCTTCCTCACACCCTACATCTCAAAGAGCACTGAAAGCCTCTTTGAAGTCGCAATAGACACACATTGAACTGTCCCAATGCACACATACAATCTGGAGTTTTCTCATCAGGTACAAAAATACAAGGTGACTGTTCTCTTCCGGCTGCCCTGGATGTGAACAAAGCTCTGGAATCAAAGACTTATTGAATTGAGGAGTGGAAAGACGTTTCTCCATTGCATCTGTCTTTTCAACCTGCAGTAGCAGCCCTTCTCAGTCTCACGGTTTCTATTAGTCAGTTCATTTTTCCCAGCTCCTCAAGAAGAAATCCTGTTCAGACAAAACAGCACTCTATTTACAGGAAGCTTGGCAGGGTCAAAAAGTGACTGTAAAACCAATCTCTTGTTTAAACACATACAGTATCTGCTCTGATGTAGATACAGTTAGGACTCGGCAATCTCTGATTTGCTATCAAGGCCTTGAAGGTGATTTCAGAGTCAGATTTGTTAAACTTGGTGACATTGTGTTATCACTTAGCAGAGCTAACTCAGTTGCTCCAAGTCCCACTTAATCTATGTAGCTTACTACCCACAGCTTCTGACCTACTTAGTCACTTCCTGTCTTTGATTTTAGTCTTAAAGCCTCTTTTCTGTGTTGGCATGTGACTGCCATTTAATCTTAATCAAACTTCCTTGGACTTCCATTACTGTCAAGTACAGCTTCTCTCACCATAATACCCACCCTTCTGAGTGCAAGAAAACTGATTGACAGCCAACAGTCTGCCACTTCTCTTATGCTCTATGTTCATCTTTGCTTTGTTTTCTTTGTGTGAGTCACTTCTTCCCCCCCTCTGACATATCATGCTACACTTTGTTTCCCTCAATCTGTCAATGGCTGAGATGCTGCCCTGCATACCTTTACTGCAGAGATGTGGTATTACAGTGTGTGCCCAGCTACCATGTGCAGATTCAGAAAAAGCTAAACACGAAGAAATTGAGTTGGCCACGGGCTGCTTCAGAAAGTCAGCTCATTTAATATGCTTTTGCTTCTGACCAGAAATGATGACCTATGCAGTTCCCTTACGCCTTGCTTAGGAGCTACTTATGCAAAACACAGCTGTCTAGTCTACGCCTCCCTACCTAGCATCTCCCCTGCTACTTCAGGGCGCTTGTTAACTGTATAGATGCTGAAAGGTGGGTACCAGCTTAAGGACTTTCCCAGTTCTCACTGGTTCTTTATGCTGCAGTAGTGTGCCTTTGAAATAGACTTCTTCAGCCAGTTTCCTTCCATGACCAGAATACAATCTAAAGATGTTAATTCAGTACCATGGTGACTTTTGCCTGCACAGGGACACTTCTGAACTGATGGGGTCTGTTGGTTTTTGAGATTCTTTCACCATGACAGAAAAGTCCAAAGACATGGCCTGATGCTCTTTGTGGCCCGATGCTCTTCAAATGTCAGATACAAAACATTTAGTGGCAATGTCATCTGCGTGTAACACATAGGAGAGATTTGTTCAATCCCCTCTTCCATGTATGCTCTTTCCTAACTTTTTTCAGTATACCCAGTTCTGCTATGCTCTCTTCCTCCTACTTCTGTGCTCATCAGCACTCATACACTTCTGGGTCTTGCTGTTATGAACATATGGAGGTTATGTGACCCAGCACTGAGTGCAGCCTTGTCCTCTTAGGAGGCAGAAAATACCATACATTTTGGAAGGACAAATTAGCTACAGGCCATTCCTATTAAGCCTCTCCTTCAACTTATCTCAAATTGTATTTTTGAACTGCAGTCACTACGCACTGTAAGTTGAAAACAACCACTTGAGCGCTTTCCAGCGAGGCTTTGATACTAGGCATGGAGGAGAGATAAGCAGCACATTGAAGTTGTGGTATCACTGTAACTGAGGGCAAGGAGTGAATGGAAACATAGCCTCCTTCTGGCACTGCCTGGCTCTGGATGAGGGGAGAGGAACGAACCGAGCAGCTTGGGTTCACACACACGGCAGGAGCCAGTGGCCTCAAAACTGATGACAGATTAGACTCAGGGCCTGGTTAGTGGGAAGACTGTGATTAGACTTCAGCAACATCTGTCTCTCACACTAAAGGAATCACTGCTCCAGGCAGCGATTTTCTCAGCAAACTGTAATTATACCAGGAACCGCATTCCTGCTGTTTTTCTCAACAACTTAAGTGCAAAAAAAATGTGAGTAAGCGTGCAGGGAAGCTGAAACTGTGAAAGGAGCAGGAAAGAGGCACCTGTTTATTTTTGTTTGGCTCATTCCAATTATTTTCTCTCAGTTTCTTAGATTTGTATGAATCACAGACTGTTTTTTCCTGGAAGTCAGTGACAAGGTTTAACTACCTGAAGCTGGCCTGCCATCCACCTGAAGCTGATAGCACATATCCTCTCTGTCCACTTATGTCCCATGGCACCTTAGACAAGTGTGATGGCACTTGCAGAAGGTGTCCTATCAACCTTTCCTTGGCAGTGCCACCTCCTTCCTCCCATGGAGGCAGCAGTATGGAGTGCTCTGATCACAACTGTTCTCAGGACATTCTCAGGAAGGTATGGCCTGGGCAGAAGTGTGGGATATGGGAGACTGCTCAGGGTGAGTTTAAACCTTACTCCCAAAGGCCCTGTCTAGACTAGGATTTAAGAGTTTGAACTTAGAAAGTGTTAGGTTGTGTATAGTAACTCTCTGTTCTAAAAGACACAGAAAAAAGCAGTAAAAGTTTGAACTCCAAGTAACACCTGGTAAGTTTTGCCAAAATAACAATGTCAAAAAAGAGCAGGATTTCCTTGCAAGATTCTCTGCCAGAAAAAACTTTCTGTTTGTGCAGTTGTAACTCCATAGAAGCCCATTTGCCATTTGTGCTTTCTTTGCTCAGAATCTAAGAAGAAACAGACTTTTTTTAATGTATATGTAGGAGAAGAGGGGAAATATCTAAGAGAGTTTTCCAACAGAGCTTTACTATCCAATACTTAAGATGTAGACAAGGTCAAAATTATTCAAACTAATCTATGTACTTCTTTCTTAACTTTTCCTGGAGCATTAATGTGACTTTTAGTATACTTTGAAGGCAAGAGTGTCTTGTCTATGTTAAGCAATTTTATATCAACACCATACTCATCTAGAAGAAAGCAGAATTGTTCCTTACCAGTGTGTCTGCCCTCCATCCCACAGAACGCCTGGCAGCACAGAGAGGGATGAGAGTGTGGCAGCAGGAACTTGGCCCTTGGGTCTGAAAGCACTGGGAAGGATGCACATTGGCAAGCAGATCCCTATCTCCAGAGCCAAGTCTCTGTGCAGACTGGTGACACATCTGGAGTAGTCTGGAATTGGCACAAATGGCTGTGGACAAGGAGGAGAGAGGAAAGGTTAGAAGGAAAGTGGAAAAAATGTGTCTTGCACATTTCACTTTCTTTTCCATCTGCTTGTGTGCTATTGCTGTGGGCTGTTAAACAGCTGCAGTGCTCTGTCCCAGAAGGGACTGTGTTCTAGTGGAGATGGAGAATGATCCCTACAGCTTAGCGCTATGGGAGCTCCCTTGAATGGAAGGGGCCATAGGAGTAATGTTTCTCTGATTGACTATTCTACTAAATACACTTGGGAATTCAGCACTTGGGGCAGTAGCCAGGGTTGCTGTTCTGGCTCCTCAGACCTGAAACTCCTGGCAGGCAGTGGGTACTGCCTGTCGAAGTAGGTGAGTCCCTCTTGTTTCTTGCCTTGCAAGCAGAACCTCCCAATTCTCCTGAATTAGTTCCAAAATTCAAGGAGAGCAGATTACTCAAGCAAAAGGTTTTTGCAGACTTTGAGACTTTGTAGCTTGGGGAGATAAAGGTAGAGAGGGAGGAGCAGGAGAAGGCGGAGTGGGCGTACAGTGACTGCCAAGGCCTGAGCAGAAGAGCAGATTTTTTGCATCCATTCAGACGCTCAGCAATTTCCTGCATTGTTCCTACAATCAGCATGCTCCACCTGCTTTTACTTAACCATTTCCTGTTTACGGCTTCCAAAAACTTTCTGGTGAAATCAGATCTGGTGATCTGCCACAAGATCAGTCATTATGGTCCTTTTTGAGCAGGCTTCACTCACTTTTTGTCTCTGTCTTCAGTACACAGATCTTTCAGACTGAGGCACTGTGTGCTGTGTGTGCATGTCTGCATGCACGTGCATGTTTGCATGCGCGTGCATGCAGTCAGTAGTTATGCCAGGAAACTATGTGCTTGCTCATTAATTCTTTCTCTTAACATGTGCTCTTTTTTTTCCTTCTAATGCCTGCTGGTTTTTCAAATTTGAGCAAAGAAACAAACAGTAGCACTGAGGGCTGGTGCCTCTTTGTATAGAACAGAAGGCTCCAGATATTTAGAGGAAGGACTCTTCCCATCACTTTCAAGCTTCTAAGTGCTCTCCCACCAATGAGGGATTTGCTCTGTGCATAGCTTGCTCAAACTTCAAATTATTTTCTAGATTTGAAAACAGTGAGGCAATTTCTTCCAGTCTGCTGTTCAGTTTCTCAGATGTGAAAGGTAAGGTGTGAGGAGCAGGAAGGGTGAACCAAAGAAAAATGAATCTCTTTCTTATAGTGTAGATGGCTCTCATAAGTTCCCATCGCACACTTAGTCATGTCTTGTAGAAATCACTAGAAATGCCTGCATGCTTCAAATCTACTCTCCTTAGCTATACTACAGATAACACTATGGCCACCACTAAAATAAAATTTATTTGCCACTGCTTTTTCTGTTTGTTTACTCTTTTTATTTCTCTTCTGAAGCAGTGAAAATAGATTCTTAAGTTTCCTCTCTGATTCTCATGCTCTTGCACAGTGCTGCAATGTTTGGGTTGCGGTTAGCACTGCAGGGGAATGTTCTCTTCTTAAAATAAATCATGGAAACATTTCTGTTGGAATCAGGACTTGTAGAAGTTTACTTTTTTAAAAAAAGAAGAATGTCAGGCCAACTTTGGCCT
This sequence comes from Eulacestoma nigropectus, assembly GCA_013397775.1. Lineage (NCBI taxonomy): Eukaryota > Metazoa > Chordata > Aves > Passeriformes > Eulacestoma > Eulacestoma nigropectus. The sequence goes on from VZTE01002224.1 coordinate 531,544, forward strand.
GGCACCATATCCCTTTGGAGGGAACAGACTTTTGAGGCATGTCATTGTATATGTACTGACGTATATATATATATATATACAAACACACTGGTATACATGCCAGTTATACTCAGGTATAACTGAGCACTGAAATCATCCTATAAGAACACTGGATATGTTGGTCCTGTCAGACAGATCTGCAAATTCCTTAACTATCTCTGCTGCAAGTTAGTGTGAGTCAGGATGCTTACTCTGGCAACTTAGGCATAGAAGGAGTCGATCTGTAGAATGCACCAGCACTGCTGCTGAGCTGTTTCACACTTCAGAAATGAAGCTGATGGGCTCACACTCTCACACGCTTCTGAATATTTTAACAAGAACACTAAATCCCCACTCCCTGTTTTAACTGTAATATAAACATGCAGCAGTATCGCTTCTGTATGGGATAGGAGAGATGGTCTGGGCATCACTGATGTCCAGGCAGCTGTCTGCTGTAGGCATGGCACAACCCCACTTAGATCAGAGTTAGCTGAAGTATCCTTCAAGCTGTTTGTGAGCAGCTTTTCAACTTTCATCAGGAAAAGGAAGCAGTTGTTTTCTGCACAGAAGTCTCTTTCAGATTGGCCCAAGTATGTAAAATGGTTACTTTGGTTCCCATCCAGCACAATTCATTGAATATTTTGTGTCAGGGTGTTTGTCATCGGTGGCATTTGCCCAGGGTGAGTCACACCTACCCAAGCAATAATCAGAGAGCCCTCAAATCTTTCTCGACAGCCATGGTAAATTCATTACCATATTGGACCACACAGCACTTTATAGAGCAGGTCCTTTTCTTCTAACCAGATTTCAGCCCAAGAGGCAACTACTTCCAAAAGAGATTCTCTAGTTCTGTGTCCATCTTTGTTTTCCAAATGTTTCTTTCACCACACTGCTTTCTGGGTACACTGTAAATTTGAGTGCACTCAAAATATTTTTGACTTCCTCCTCCACCCCAAAATTGAAGGAAAGCTGAACTATATGAAAACAAAGTGAGAACTGAGACCCTCAAGGAAAATGGCAGAGAACCATGCAAGCCTCTTTCCAGGAAATGGGCAGAAGGTTCCTCACATGAGTCACTGAAACCTTAGATGACTAAATTCTTGAAGAATAAACTGTCAGGAATATGATACTGGTCAGGACAGTTGCGGAGGGAGATGAAACCTTCTTAAATAGCTGTTGTTTGTTTTTTGTTCGTGATTCATTCCTGAGGAAATTGCTGCATCTCTGGCCAGGAATGGGGGCAGTGTGCATGCAGTGCCAGCCTTCCTCGGCAGAGGCAGCAGGCAAGGCATGCCGGGGTGCACATCCCGCTGCTCCCGGCACCAGCCCTCCTGCCCAGGGAGCTGAGAGGGGATCAGGAGCACTCTATGGCTGTCCTGCCTAAGTGAATAGAGTAAAACAGGATCACTAGTGCTCAGATGCCAACTGAATCAATTCATGTCATGTTTTTGTATACCAGCAGGTATGAGACCAAGAGGAAATGAAGGTATTAAAACTCTAATTCCAGCTTCTTTTAAAAGCTTTTCTTGCTCTACCCGCTCCAACCAGTTAACCAATAAAATAATAAAACTGGCCCAAAGCTCCGAATTTGGATTTCAGAGATGATCTTAAGATTTTAAGCCAGTAAAAACAAAAGCAGTCAGGTGCCCTCCACAGCTACCTCCAGAGGAGCTGAACCAGCATTAACAGCACTGGGAAATGTTTGCAGTATCATCCTGAATGAGGAGAAACCCCAATGTTACAGCACACTGCTGCCAGTTCCCATTTTGATGAGTTTTACCCAAGCATTTAACATTTCAACATTAGTTCTGTGTCTCATACTGCCATTTATGTAATAATTGCTCATTTGGTTCCCATTAAAATCATGGTATTTCTTCTGCAAACTACTGCTTGTAAAAATCAAGCCGCCCAGTTTCTCTTTAGTTTGTAATAAAGGAAATAAATAGTAGGATACACACGGTAATTCTCAGAGAATGCAGGGTCTTTCTGTTCCCTCTTCAACATACAAAGTTCAGACATCGGAATTAGGAATGTGAAAGATCTGTTAAGGGTTGATGAATGCATCACCTGCAAAAACACAGTGTAGTTACTCCCCAGCAGATGTTCCTCAAGTACTATATTGATAAAAGAGTCTACAGCTCTCCATAGTCAGAGCATCAAGAATCCTCTTAAAATTGGAGAAATGGAAGCTGTAGTTCTCTCAGGTCATCCCAGTACCACTATACTTTGAGACAGTGTAGAATGATTCCTTATATCGTATATACCAGCACTTTCAGGAATTCAGTTTCAAGTGTCTCAAACAATGGGGGTTTCACTGCTTCCTGTGGGATCCTGCTCTGCAGCCTAACTCATCTGGAGTGTTTTCACCATCTGGAGCATTTTCCTGAGTGTCTGCTCACTTTAAACTTTCTTTTAATTGTGTACCCACTATTTCTTCTTAAAGGTAGCTTGCCACAAGTTTCTGTTGTGTGAAATTCACATTATGTTGTGCTTTTTTATTTTTTATGAGGATTGAGAAAACCCTGAAAGATTGATGACTTCTTGTTTTTGCTTTTTCTTCCTCAGAAATAATAAGTAATTAATAAGGTATTACTGCTTTTTTAGCCATTCATCTCAGAAATTTACAAGGAAGGTCAACATTGTTGTACTCTTTTTACAGATGGGAAAAATTGAAGCACAGGGCAGGAAACAACTTGCCTGAGATCATTCAATGAGCCCATGGCAAGACTAGGATTTTTAAGCAGGTCTTCACAGTACTGCCCTACTTTTTTCTTACTCTTTTGGCTTTTTGGCCCAGTGTAGTTCCCTTTGGCCCAGTGTAGTTCCCTTTGGCCCAGTGTAGTTCCCTTTGGCTTTGTTGGAGTACCTAGGAAGGACAAACTTTCCATGAACTTTATTCAGAATTGTAATATTGTAACTGAAAGGTCAGCTTGTTGAATATTTAACAGTTACTATCTTTCCAGTGTGTTGGTCAAGCATCCTAATTAACTAATGATAAATAAAACCAACAAAGCATTTTAACAGACTAATTCAGTCCCTAGGGCCTCCGAGCTGAATTTCCTTCAGCTAGCCTGTGTTTTCCCAGTTGTGGATTGTGCAGATTGAACACAGTATATATCAAGCACACTCTTATCAGCACACTGCAGGGAGATTTCCTTCCTCCTCAGTGCCACCGTGCTTACTTCACCTGTTGTATTTCCCTTGGCTTAGTGGTTTTCAGTAAGCGTGTTTCTCAGAATCTGGATAGTTGCTGAATTATAAATCTCCCAGTTTGGAATAATAATACCACAATGTGTACAGCATGATACACTGGGTAGGGAGCCATAGTCATCTGAGCCCTGAGCAGGCTTACCTGGGTGTTAGAAGCAGTGTGGCCTGAGCAGCACAGAGCTCTCTGTGGGCTGCTAAGAGATAGAGGTTTTCTCCTACTTGCCTTGAAGCTTCTAACTGTCCAGCCTGTAATTTCAGTGAGTATCTTTAGTGGGACTGTATACACCTGAGCACATGGTAAGATGAGTGTTGTTCCTCACCTCCACATGGGGAGGTGAGGGCAGCCAAATCTGTGTGCTTGCAGTCTGGTGTGCAGGGGCCTCGTAACTGCCCCACGCTCTGGAGACTGAACTGGCAGTGCTCATCACATGTGAGATGCATCACTCTGTGTGGATTGAGAATTGAGAAATCAGGGCTCTGGGTAGGCCAGAGTTATAGCTGAGGGGTAGCACACAGATCCTCCTAGCTGCTGACCATTGTCAAAGTATGCCAGCAAGTGAAGTCTGTAATGTTATTCCCCTACTGCTCCTTCAGGCCTCCTTCATTCCAGATATCATTGCACCAGCGTCTGAGGATTTACCAAAAGCTACAGGACTGCTGTAGGTCACTGAGCACATTACCTTTGCTTTCAAACTGAGTTTGAGAAACTACCAGCAGTGTCAAGCCTGTGTCTCCTGGCTATGTGAATAGAGGAAGCTAAGAAGCAACAATGATTACATACAGCAGGGAAATCCCCCTCAAACTTCTCCCAGACTACCTCAAACTGAAGCTGATTTGCATACATACAGTACAAATAACTTTGCAATGGCTTCTAGCCCCGTGAAAGGGTTACATGTCCTTACTTACAATCATATAATCAGGCCAGTTCTCCGAGTTGAATTACTCAGAGAAGATAACAAAAGATCGAATCAGAGCCTGTGTAGAAATCTAAGCAGTTTTATGTAGCATGTCGGCCTGCTTCAGGTGTGGATACAACTGGGTATTGCTATTCCGCACAAAATAAATGGGAACTGTTCAATACCTATTAGTAACTAGCAGTTATTCTAGAAAAACAGTGCGGAAAAAACCCTCTGTTATGTTTTATAATTTGTGATTATGGATGGGTGGTCTTATACATACCTTCCTATACAAACCCTGTTTGGTAGAAAATTGACCTTACTGAAAACTAGAAAAAAGCTATGGTATTCTTGTAGTTAAAAACCATGGTCATCCACTTTATGAGACTCATTTGGCCTGGAATTCCTGAGTAATGCTGTTCAAAAAGCAGTGGTGTTAAACAGACTTCTGGGATTCCTGTGATTTGTTTTAAACATCGTGGTTTAACAGAAACAAACAAGTAAGCAAAAAGAGACGGCATATTGAAAATGCACATTTACTGGGTTATCCCAAGCTCAAAAATCTAGTTGGCTAATATGACATGACGAAATTATTTTTCATTCTCTTTTATGCACCAAGAATGACAATGTTCATAAACCTGGTACATCATGACTATGGAATGCCTAGATTCCTCTTGAAGACAGGTCATATTTTCTGTTTCCTTGCTTAGAGAGTGGGGCTTGGGGATTTATTTGTTTGTTTGTTTGTTTGTTTGTTTTAATAGGATAAAAATATAGACTTCTTAGAGGCTCACTATGAGCTGTTTCTTTGGAAAGAATTTGCTCTCTTACTCTTTCCTATCTTTTTATTGAAATAAGTTCTCAGATACATTTCCTGTCAGCCCTCTCCCAAAGCTAGACAGAGTATAGACAACTTCACTTATTCTCTCCCAGTAAATTCACAGGACTTCCTGTACCTTTTTTGGGTTGCCAAGCCATCTCTGTATCAACATTAAGTACAGTTGGGTAATGCTGTAGATGCCTTGCAGTAAATACCAAAGCTGTTTTAAACAGTCTTAGAGGTGCTTTTGTCAGTGCAGCATATTTCCCTTGAGAAATATGGGAAATTAGCATTATCATCATTGTCAGTATGGTTATACCAGGACAGCTATATGAGCAACTCTTTTCTAGTGTAGTTGCTTTTCGTATAGTTAACAAACACGGCTAAAGAGGAAGAGGAAAACTGAGACACAGCTTACTTTGACAACCTGTGTAATAAGCCTTGTGTTTCTTCTACAGTATCACCTCTGTTAATATTAATCATGGCTTGTTACTGCGAAATATCCTGCCTTTCACTTTCCTCCTTTCACCTTTATTGACTTTCTTCAAAGCTTTGGTACAGCACAGTAGGAATCAGCCCAGGTGTGAGCTGGCTGTTCTGCAGAGTCCTTCAGGCACCTGAGGGCTCTCCGTGCTATGATGGAGCTTGTCTTATTGGGTCAGCTGGGAGAAACTGGAAAAGAAATACATATTTGAATAGGCCTGGGATGCCTTGCAACACAGTTAATAGCAGCAAACCTGAGGACATGACGTGATCTGACTGATGATTAATACCTGGGATATTTTGGTCCTGGTAACTGTGTGTGTTTCTTCAGCTTGTGTTCATCAGCTTGCAGGTTGCTCAGGAAGGCTTTCATTTTGGTTTGAAATATTTCCTCTCACAAACAACAGTCTGTTTTCTACAAAAAATGTCTAATCACAGTCATATAATATCCTTTATTTACATAGAGAGCTTCATCCCAAAGCACTTTACAGCCTGACATTCACAAAGGACTAAGATTAGAAGAGGACCAGCTTATACTGGTTGGGAAAAAGGCTCTGACCTCAGCCTAGGTATTAATAAACCATATAGAGTGGAGCCATATTTTCTCTGAATCCAAGATAATTTGCTATTAGTTAGAAAATATGTTGCTGTAAGTGTTTAACTCTAGAAAGTGTATTTGAACTGTAGAACATGAACTGTAGTAGAGACTGTCCATCTTCTTGCACATCCCATTCTCTGTTCATAGATACTGGCTACCAAAAATCAGTTTTATTAGAAAATTAGGGTGGTGCAAAGCACCCTAGCAAGTATAGCATCCTCAGCAAGTATATGGTGGCCTCTGGAGAGCTCTGGCAAAGAATGGTGGAGGGGCCTGGACTAGTCTAAAGTTTTACTCTAGAGCACATCAGAAAATTTGCCAGCCAGAATGAAAAAGAGAGTCTGGACACTGGTAACTAGAAGGACAACCAGACAGGCAGAAAAAAGAGGATCATTACATACACATCAATCCATTTTCAGCAAATCTATGAAATTAGTTCTTAGTGAAGTTATTACCTTGATTTGTTTTGTGTATTAAATGGGTTTCCAAGTGGTTGTTTGCTGGAGAAAATGGCAACTTTGCAAGCTCATTCAGAAATGTTGTGATTGAGGTGTCTGTCTTTATTGTGTTTCAGACCAAAAGGATCGAACAAATTTAATTTGGGAAGGAACCAATCCTGCCCTGCAGCCCATACGAGTGAGGAACACTGCCTTGAAAGATACTTCACATGATGCTGCTTTACCCAGCATTACTGCTGAGACTTCAAGCAATATGTACATCTATAGAAAGGACAAATGAAAACTCCCCAAAGACTTGAATGAATGATCACATTGGTTTTCAAAAATCTGGTGAAGCAGAGAGTGAGCATTCTTCTTCTTTTGTCTCTTCAAAGACTAACTTTAAAACCGAGTGCTGTTTTTTGTATGTGTGGGGCCATATTTAACTCTGAACTTATAAAAAACCTGTATTTTGTTTAGGTTAATTGAAGTGACTTAGTAATAAAAGCCTCTGAACAACATACATGCTACTGAAGAAGCATAGGCACATATGCCTTCCTAATTCACCTCACCACCTCATCAATTTGGAGGAACCAACGGCCAAGCAGAATAGTGTCCACAGCCCATAACACAGTGAAATGTTCACTTCTTTTTTTTAAGAGAATGATAAGCCCACTCATTGGCTTGATTAAGAAGCAATAGTACAGTAAGCACTTATTCCTGTAACTCACTTGGAAATCATCAGAGATGATGTAAGAGTTGCAAATAGCTGGGCTCTGACTGTTCAGAACGTTAGGCGAACAGGTAGCAATCCAAATGGTGGGAGGATCAATGTGTATTACAGCTGCTCAGCTTTCTCTGTCTTCAAAGCACTTTTGAAGTATTCACAACATGACTGCAAACCACAGAACTGTTTACTCACCTTACAGACTTAGAGAATGTATGACTTGCTCAAGGCCACTAAAAGCAGCATTGGCTGTGCTGTGATCAGGATCTGGTTGTTCCTGGCTCTCAAGCCTACAGGAAAGCCATGGGTTCAGTTAGTGCCAGCTGCTGCTGCATGGTCACTGTTGGCCTAAGAGGCTGGTTCTGCCCTTTGCCGTCACAGGGAAAGCCTCCCTGAGCACCCTCTTGAAAAGCAGAGTAACCTGTACAGAAATATGAGAGGTCTGGAGTACTGCCGAAGACACTGTAGTTAACCCAGCAGGGAAACCAACTGCAGTGAGGCCACCTCGGGCAGACAGGCAGGCAGGTTGCCATCTGCTGTTTGCTAGGCAGTCTGGGGCTGAGGAGAGAGTTCCTGGGAGCACATGGCCCCTACTAAAAAGTGCTGCACACCCTTAACCGTGGCAGTGCAAGAGACATGGAAGCTGATGTTGCATCACTCCCAGCCACCAGACAGGATGGCATGGAGAGGGCATCTCTGCAGCTATCTGCTTACAGTCCTGCTCACACAGCTTTGGGCTCTCGTTTAACAAGGAAGTTTCCATCACAACAAGGAAACTACTGCATTTTGATAAGCTGCTTCTAAAAATAATATATTTCACCCTGGGGAAGAGCAATTTTCCAGCTTCAGTGTTACCAGTTTTGTGCTTTGAAGAGACCTTTGTAACATGTAATTTTAATTTTGTTTTAGCTAAGATTTAGATTTTCTTCTTGACAGTGCTGCACTACTGGCCACTCAAACCCTGCTGAACTTGCTTGCAGCCATTTTATCTGGGTATCTTGTAAATATTTGGTAGAGCACTCAGACAGAGAAGTGTTTTTTGCTTACAGTCACATGCCTGGTTCCAGGACCTTTAAGAAGTACAAAAGACTGAAAGCAGGGAAAATTCCACTGAGATGCATTCAAGTCTCCAGGGAGCAACTGTACTCTGTTTAGACTAAAATTTCTCCTGTTTTAAAAAACATGGAGAGGATGGAGAGGGGAAGCTGGATGGTTTCATTACTACAAACACCAGAATGCAAACACTGTTTTCACTCATTTCTCTCATATTGCAGAGGCATTTGCAGTTAGAGAGAGAGATAAGCTTTTCAGTGCTCTCTGCACTACCTGGGAAATTTCCATCAAGTTCTAAAATGTTTTACAAACATTCCCTTCTTCTCATCCCCATGAAGCCAGTACAGTTTAAAGACAGGGCTGATGAGACTAAAATAGTTGTGCTTTGCTGAAGTCACATGGGCAGCATGGTAAGAGAACTTGGGTCTTTGAGTCCCAGCTTTCTATCTTACACCACAACAACACACATTCTCTCCCTTTCCAAGGCTTGCTGTACTTCCCTTCCTAGGATATAGTGAAAACATGTTGGCATCACATCTTGAGACAACCTTGTGTTTTCCCCCTTGCTCACAACTGCTGTCCCATGGAATTAAGATGCTGGAAAGACCAAAGAGGAGTGTGAGGTGCAGAAAAAAAAATCAAGTCACTGCTCTGTCTACCTTAGGCATATTCTGCCTCCACTGCTGCCAGTGGAGTTAGTGTTCTATTGGAAGCAACCTCAAACATTTTTGTATGTACTTCCACATAATATTCAGGCAGAACTGTGGTAAAAATGCCATAATCAACAAGAGAGCTTGGCTGACAAGAAAATTGGACAGATGAGCCAATAAGTCACTCCTGTATTGAATATATGTAATTTCATTATCCTTCTGTATGTGACCTGCATTTCTTACTGCTTCTTACTATTAGCATCCTGTAACTGCAGCTGCAGCCATCTCTTTCACCTCTTCAGAAGAGAGGGATAATCCATCAGCCAGTTCTTCTCCAGTGGTATAACTGAGATTTTTACCAGGGGGATTAATGGTCAATTGAAGAGGGTTGTTCCCAACAGGGCCAAGCAAAAAGCAATGTGCACATGAGTCATGAAGTGGAAGACAAGGAAACAAATCTATAGATTTAAAGTTTTTTAATTATTTTTCCCTTAGCTTCCCTTGTTCTCACTGATAAATAACTAAACATGAAGTAAGTCAGCTACCAAAACCAGATCAGCATGTACCAGCTACTCCAGCCCTTGTAGATGAGAGACACTGGGAGGAAAATCAGTCCTCCTGTCTCTCCTGTGACCTTAGACATACCCCAGCACTAGAACCTTTGGCCTCTTAACGCTGTTACCTTTTGTGACAAGGCCCCAGCACTGGTCCTTGGGTAGGCTGCTTCTCTGGCACTCTTCCTGCAGAGGATCCAGACTCAACTGCAAATGCTGTGCACAGTGCTCATTTCATTCCCTGCTGAAAGGCAGCCAGGCCTGAGGTGGAACATGGCAAGCACTTCGCCGCACCTGGCAACTCCACACAGCTGCTGAAAACAAGTGAGGAAGAAAGAAGTGTACAAATGCAGGGGAATTTTCACATAAGCAGGATGTAATTAGCAGAGCTGGAATTTGGCCAGGACACTAGGGTTAAAACACTGGCTTGCAGGTAACACACTGGGATCTTTCATAATTCAAATGCTCAGGATATCCCATTTCCATTTTACCTGGAAGATGTCAGAGGACCATTCCCTATTTAATGGTCATGGGCAGCTCTCGAACATCTGACACAAAGGAAGAAGTGTCCAAATGGTGCTGCACGTGCAGAGCTTCTCTGCCAGCAACTGCCCACCATGAACAACAGCTGAAAGGGTCACATCGTGACAGGACTGCGGCTGCATCGCTGTAAAACACACCTCCACACCTTGGGGTTCACTTCACCCCTAACCCTCATTACTCAGTTTTCAGGCCCCAAATCCCTTCCAAACAGAAAGGGATGATGATAAAATTAGGGTAGCATCTTACACATAAAACACAAGAGAGAGAATATTACCGTTAGGCGCTGCTTCAATCTTATTCTCTGCCATTTGAAATAATACCAGATAGCTATTGCACAAGAGAATTTAGATGAAGCACGTCCCCCCAGTGTAGATGAGTGAGCTTTTCCAACTGGCCTTGCTGGTAATACACAGAGCGTGAAGAGCTTTTGCCGCCTCCTTCCTTCCAGTAGGGAAATCATGTTCAAAGCAGCAAAACATTTTTTTCCACTTCATGATCTCACTTTCTGTATAAGCAATTTTTCTGTTTACTACAGGGGTGTTGAACGTCCACAAAAGGTCAGGAAAGTCATTAATGAATCTCACGTGTGTAAAGTCTGCACGATGTTTCTACCATGATGTGGCCCACAGTCTGAAATATGAATAATTGCAAACATCTAATCCCTTGTCAATAAGACTTGCAGACATGTGCAATCGAAGAGCTGATTTCCTCTGTGTGGTGCAGTGTGTGCATGCAAAACAAGAAGTGTTCCTGCCATCTGAAAAAGCATAATCTCTGCATCAGTAAGTCATAAAAAGGGGACCCCTCCTCTGCCTCTGAGAGCTTACCATGCCAGCCTTTGGTTTATTTTGGGGGGTGCGAAGGGGGGTGTTGTTTGTATGCCCAGGCTGCCATGCAAGCCCCTTCTTTGCCAAGTGTTGTTTAATACAACCACGAACCAAACTTGATGAGAGCACCTCAGTCAGTGGGACGACAAACCTACAGACAGCCTCCAGTGGCAAAATGCACTGGGGAGAGTAAAGAACGGGCAGCTGCAGGCAACAGGAAATCCAGCACTAATAAATAAAACGTCTTATAGCCAGAAAGAGGAAATAAACAGCAGCAGCACAAACTGAGAGGACAGAAGAGAGGAACACAGCGTATCTGTGGCATGAGAATCACTGAGTTACAGTGAGCTTATTTTTACAGAACGTTGTCCTGGTTTGTTATGTGTTCAGACTGCAAAAAAAGTGGGGGAGTGGGAGGACTGCTCAAAGAGAGGGTCTCTATCAGAAGTTGTCAACAACCACTGTAATTAAGGAAGCAGCCAGAGCACACACAACCAGAGCTGCTGCCAAACTGAAATGAAAGCATTTTTTGTTTTCAGCCGTAGCCCCGAAGGATAATAAAAGATGGTTCTACCATGCCAAGTGAGGAGCTGCAGGGACACCATTTCTGGATGGCCTTACTCCCATCTTTCCAAAATTATACTCTGTGGGGAAGCAGCAAGTTACTGTTCCTAAGTGTGCTTTCGAAGCCCATGCCCGCAAACCCTATCTGACTGCAGCCACCTGGGAAGGCCAGCCGCAAGACAGGTGGGCCCCCAACCACCATGGTGACGATGGAGGTGGCACGAGCTGAGCTCTGCCCTCAGCCATGGCTTGCACCACGGCCCCACAGCATTGCCACCACCAGTGGGAGCTGCTGCATTCAGAAGAGCCACACCCCGCTTTCCTCCTGAGGGCAGCTGCGTTTAGGGGGCTCACTGGTGTCTTGGCAAGGACCTTCGTTCATGGCACACCAACACCGTGCTCTTCTTGCTGCTGACAGCATAGATGGCCTGCACCCATGCAGCGGCAGGTGCTGGGGAGCAGGATGTGTGCTGGCAGAGCCAAGGGGGTTGGCACAGATCTTCTCAACCGTGGGACATGAAGCTTTCACCAGTGGCTGTAGAAACTGATGTGCAGGTTCAGCAAAGGAAAAGAAGTCATTCAGAAATTGCATGCATATTTCTGAATTCATTCACTGAGTGGCGTTTGCCTTTCATCCTCCCCCTGGGCTCTGTGTGCATTGCTGGCATTCTCTCCCAATCCTACATAATAATTCCCAGGTCTCCGCAAGCCACTGCCTGCCAATGGAGTCCACAGTCACTGACCCGCCAGCCCGATCACATGAAAAGTTACACACAAAGGTTTAATGCTTTCTCCTGACCCCAGCCCCTGTTCCTGTGAATCCCCTGCAGTCTTTTCCTAATCAGGTGCCAGGGAAACTTTGCACTGAGCAGGGTGCTAAGAAGGTGACTATTTAGCTGCAGCATTTCCAGAGTCTTTGAGCTCTCTCCTGAGCTGTAAATACAAGCAGTGGAACCAGGTGAATGTCTGACAAGGCTGCCATTTAGACCTGAAGCTGCTTTCCAACCAAAGGCACATTGCGGTTGCCTCACTTGCTCTATCCCAACTGCTGCACTAATGGTTAATTGCTTCAGCAGGTTAGGAAATCACTTCTCAAAGTCTATATACAAGGTGCACAGGTGTGGTCCAGTAGAATTTTAACCTTCGCTGGACATTGACAATATGTCTGTTACTAGGGAGTCAAAATACAGTCCTTCCGTTACCGAATTCTAGATGATGCAGGTATTTAGTTCATCACACAACTTGAGAAAGTGGTAACATATTTAGTTTTGCGTTGCACCTACTTACGACACATCAGAAAAAACACATGCTTTTGGAGAATCTCAAATGGAAGTGATCTTTTATTAAATGTGGATGAAAAGCAGAAATATCCAAGGACTGTTTCTGATATATCAGCAGTTACAGTCGTTTCCTGCTAGTGTTACGTGAGAGACGGTAGGTGTCTCCTGCAGGAAGAGGTCTTGTTCTCCACCTGATGTTTTCATGTGGGATTTCACACATGGTGGTGTATGATTCATGCTCAGCTTTTGGAAGCATGGGAAGCATGTCTGGTGGTCAGGGCCCAGTGTTCCTCTGGGTTTCATACAGACCACAGAAAGACGAGCCAGTTGCACCTTTGAGCCAAACAGCTGGATAATCAAACTGAGCATTTGATTTCAGTTTTGGTTCTTTTTTTTTTTGAAGGGGAAGGGTCGAGCTTGTTATGAACTCCAGCCTATACTTACATTTTTGTGGGTTTAAGTGAAAAGACCAGGCAAAGTTTTAAGTTGCAGTTTGTTTATATTGTTCTGATTTAAGCTCTATCATTATCAACATAACTTTCAAAAACAAACAAAAAAAGCCCCCAAATTGACAGTGTTTTTCAAATTCTTTGCTTTTCTCATGTATTCAAAGGTGTAAGCCTGTTCTGCTTGGCTGACTGACTGTTTGATTATTGCTTTACATTATATTACATTGTTTCATTTTTAACTGTAAGCCATCAAAATCATAAAATCTGAGTTCTAGTCTCACACTCAAACGTAACTACTGAAAAGTGGTTTGTCCAACTTCATAGTATATATGGCATTTAACAAACTTTGCTTAAATGGTATATTCCCAACTCAATCCAAACAGGAGGTGAGAAATCCTGCTTCTCCCAGATGACAGCATGCCTATATAATATAGGAATTACTTTTCTCACTCAAAAGCATTAGCAAAATACTTGTGTAAATACTGGGGTTTAATCAGCTGGTGCTGTCTCTTTATTTAAAGGAAAAACTTATTTAACCCTTCAGGAGAGATTCAAGCTACCAGTGACAATGGAGACAGGTCTGAGCACCCAAATGGTAACGTGTGTAGAAAAAAGTGTAAGTCAGTGATGTCTGTGGCTGTAATCAGCTGGCATTGTCCACCCTGCCCCATGACAGCCAGGAGACCAGCAAGGACGATTTTCCATTTCTGGAAAGTGCAATGAAATGGGGGAACACAGCGATCTCCAAATTGTCTTTCCTTCTATGAAGTATTGTCTTCAGGATACTGCTTGACATTCATTCCGTCAAATATTTTGACAATTTGAACAAATAAGCAGGAAATGGTTTTGATTTTTGGCCCCAGTGGGCCATTTGTGAAGAAGAATAAGTAGCGCAGCATGTGCCATGCCTCTTAAATACCCTTGTTTGCCAGAAACATATGCAGCATGTTTCCCAGGCTGTGGAAACGGTTATCATTTCCAGTCCACCAAGTCACCTTTCTCTCTCCACACACCATCCTCAACCCTGCATCGGGCCGGGGTGAAAGGAAACATCACGCTGAATTACTGCGCCGTTACCTGTTCATGAGGAGAGGGTGCATGTGCACATAACATGTAATTCTGTGCATGTTTCTGAGAAGGGTTGTGTATGCAATCACTTCACAGTGGCACAGAAGAGGAGTAGCAAGCCGAGGTGGTGCATGCACAGGCCCCTGAGGGCCAAAACTGCAGCTCTCTCCACGCTGCTTTGCAGAGCCAGGCCCATCTGTGCGAGCGTGCTGCCGCAGCGTACCTTCACAGGAGCCCTGGCCCAGGGCGCTGCGCTTCGGGAGATGCCAGAGGAGCTTTTGTCTGTGCTTTCACTGCGGGTTTAAGTAGTTCGATTAGCATTTGGGTCAGAGCACATGGAGCAGCCCCGGCTGGGGTGGGAGAAGTCACACTGTGAGGCCACACTTGAACGTGGCCACTTTACTGCACCGCCCCGGGTACAAAGCCTACTTGTGTGGGGCACGTCCCGTCGTGCGTCACGCTTTGGTTGTCAGTGGCAGTCATGGGTTGCTGGGCGGTGACACAATAACCTCTTTATGCTTAAAAGAATAGCGGGGGGAATTGCAGGAGACCATTGGAAACAGAGCAGCAAAGAAGTGGTTTGGCTTTTGTCTGTCCCTCAAGGTAAGGTGCCCAGGCAGTCACTGAGCTGCCTCTGCTGTGCTGGAAGGAGCACGAGCAAAGCAGCATCGAGGGTTGATGCAGGACTTTGGGTATCTGGATGGGAGAGGACTTAAAGAAACAACCAAGTAAGACCCCATGATATCTATGTGGTAAAGACATAATAAAACTGCTTATTTAGGGTAGAGTTTTGCAGCAGCTCACTCTGAACTCTGGGCTGCCACAGCCTTGTCACCCCCACTGCCTTCAACACAAGAGCAGCCACACAGGGAATCAGCTCAAAGAGCTGATCTGTCTGGAAATTAAACTGTGTTTTTTAATTACAATAAAAAAAGTTTGCTTTACTGGAATGTCTCAAAGTTTCATTCAAAGACAACTGGAAAAATAAAAATACTAGGAACCAAAAAGGGCCAAAACAGACAGAAATTTGAAAAAATACTGATATGGACTATAAAAGTTAGTTAAATCTCTTACTGTCTCTATCACTGTCTCCTTTGCCAGCCCCTCAGCCATACACTCCACAAAGCAGTAAGCCTAAACAATTCAGATACACTAAGCAAAGCTACTCTGAATATGGCTTCTAGCCTAATAAGTCAGAGCCTTATCCAGTTCCCATGAAAAACATCAGGAAAGTTTCCTTCAACACTAATAGACATAAGATTGGATTGAGAACAACCACGTAACTTTTGACCAAAAAGTGAAGTTTTTCTAAAGCACTGATAAAATATTAATGCAGGAAAATGTGGAAATTCTGACTGGAGCAGTCACACTGCTAAATATGTTTAAAGCAAGCATAATCATTTTTGAAACCACACTCATTCTCACTAGTGATGTGTGCTCTATGGGGAAAATACAAAACAAACTTTTTTTTAAAGGAAAAAAGCATTTATAATTTCTTTATTGTGGATGTGCAGAAAGACTCCCCCTCTGCTGCTGGGAAAACCAGTCTCTGCTTAATAAGCAGTAAAGCACATCCTAATTTTTAAAAAGCATTTGTTAGGCAAAACAGGGCTTTTTTATGATGCTTTCATTTTTTTGCAGTTGAAGACTTTCTGTTGATGCCAGCTGCTTTAGTTGTAGGTATTTTCTGGGAGGTGGTGTCTCTCAGTCCCACGTGGGGTGTCCCCTTGGCTATCTCTCATAGCCGCCCTTCTATAAATCACAGCATATTAAAAAAAAGGGGATAATGCTGACATGTGAACTAATCCCCACATCAAAGAGAGCAATTCTCCCTCCTCCAAACACCCACCCCCCTCTTTTGCTGGGAAAAGTCTAACGCCTAGAAGGTAATTTACACAAAACTTCATCCCAGTTGTTAGGAAACTTGCAGTGCCGCTTACTTGCCAACTGCAGGAGAAACCTGGGAATCAGGGTAACCACAACAGCTAGCCTGCGGCTTCCAGCATTTGGCAATTCAGGAGAGAAAAAAAAAAATTGGCTTATTTCAACAAACTTGTGTATATGTTGATTGCATGGCAGAATAGGCATGTATATAGGCAGATGTAAACGTGACTAGTGATGTGGGTCTGTCTGGGCACATCTGAGTCTGTATGGGCACATCTATATCTGCGTGTGCTTACAAGTACTTGTACAGGCACAGGACTGCCTGGCCTAGCACATGCAAGACACACTGAAGCACACAGAAATACCTCTCTTTCCCTCTGCTAGGAGAAAAGAGGGACAACGGGGAATACACATTAAAAACATAAGCCCATGTGGGCATCCAGTGGCCTAGACTTGGAGAGGGCTATCTTAAGCTATTCATTCCAGCTGCAGGCCCACCTTTGAGCTAACAGTTCAAATGCTGGGAATAGATGAATAAGGGGAATGCTCTGTCTGAGACAGGATTAAAGCATACACTCACTGCTGCCCTTGCCTTTGCAAATGCTTCCTGTGCACTGGTTAAGCACACAAGGTACTTCCAAATAATTGTCTGTCTTTGGAATGCAGCTGAAAGGAGGAAAAAATGGCTCTGTCTAGCTAGGTAACTCTCTTTTCCCAGCTTAATGCTGTGCCTGTGCTGGGCACATGTCCTTCAGACATACCGATAAAGCATATGTAGCATGGACAAAGACTACAATGGTGGTTCTGGATTCATAATCAATAAGCAAAAATACCTGCCCCGTGTGAAATTTGGTGTAGTAAAGTGCATTTCTATGAGTATATGTATGCATGTGAACTAGATACTTCCACAAGTATTGCAGCTTCTGGTTGATTAATTTATCTTACTTGCTCCTCTCTCCTCCTGCCACCCACACTGGTAGGCAGGGATGCCCTGGGGCCAGCAGGGCTCTCCCCAACCAGGTCATCCCATGCCCAGAGGGCTGTGAACATAAGTCAGCGTCACTGCCAAAAGAGGCACACAAGGTTCAGTCCCAGTGCCAGAGAGTGAACTGGAGTGGGGAACAGCTGGATTAACAAAAAATGCATCCTTTCTGTAGTCCTTGGTTGGTTGTGGTCCAGCTGTACTCACCGATGCAGTTTGGTATGATTGCAGAAGAGCTGAGGGGAGGAAGCAAGTAGCCAGGGGCAGTGAGACAGGCAGCTCCCATGTCAGCGGCAAGTGCTGGCTTAAAACATTCATGAAAGTACAGCCTGAGGGAGAGCATCAGGCATGTCAAGAGCCCCACATCTCCCACTCCACTGACGGGAAGGGCCGGGCACACGTGTGGGGGGAAGGCAGACACCAAAAGTTTTGTTGTTCCAGTGCTCCCTCCACATAGATGTGCGGCTTTGCATGTGTCTGTGCCTGTCCCCTGCCCTTTGTCAAGTGGAGAGGATGTGAAAAAAACCCCAGCTTGGTTGAGCCTTCACCTCCAGTACATGGAAAAACAAACACAGCCATTCTCGTTTATTGATTTATTTCAGAGTGCTCCTTCCATTACAAAGCCATTTCCCTGCAGGCAACGGGCTAAAACCTATTTGCTTATTACTCTGCAAAAGAAAATGATAGGTGCAATTTTCAAGCACCTCTTCTGTTGATAGACAGAGATTGAAAAGACAGAGCCCTCCCAGCTACCTCTCAGCTGTGGTTTTTTGCTGGGCATAACTTTTCATGTTTTCTAGCTCAGAAACACATCCCACATGTATCTTTTTCTCCTCTCCTTGAAATATACATCTCTTTGGGGCAGCTTTGTGCTTAGAAAGTGAACCATGTGCTTCATCACAAGTATTTGCATAGAGATGGCAGTGACCACTGAAAGCTGCATCCAGAGCTGCGATTCACAGGACACCACATACCCCACACACCCCACTGCACCATCTATAATGAGTCAAAACCCCAGACGTGAACACTTGTGAACTAGGGAGAGGTTTCCTCCTGCTGTCAGGCTGATAGCTGCCCCAGTTTCCATTTAGGATGGTGTAAATACCAAGCCAGCTCTTGGAACTGGCACAGCTAAGTGGGGCTCTGGGTGTGAGCTACATCCTTGTTCAAGGCAAACACACAGGAAACATATCACAAGTCTCTTCTAGCCTGTTTTTATTGAGGAGATGCACCCGTCGGCAGTTCCTGGTGCTGACTGGGACAAGTCTGGATAAAAACTGCAAGAGGAGCACCAAAGTTTATCTAGAGCTGGCACCAGTTTTGGTGCTTGGCTGAATTTGCTGTTTCTACTGAGTCCAGAGCTCTTCGTGCCAACACTACCACCTCCCCTCACCCCCCACCCCCAAAATAATCAAACTAGTCTCAACACCTTTTTTTTGTCAAGTTAAATCACTTCTCTGCCAGCTGGTCTTTCAGATGGCAACTCTTCTGACTGGCCTTTTAGGTGGCTGGCACTTTACGCTCCTCACAAATCCAAGCCAACTGCATTAAAAAGTGAATTTACATTGCAGGGCTGCGGGGGGAGGGTACCCCAGGCAATGTCAAAGAAAAAGCGGATCAGAAAGAGCTGCTAGTATTGGATACGTGGGCTGTCTTTTCAGCTGCTTTGGGCAACGGTCCTTTCAGCATAAGAAAAGCTCAAAAGAATTCAGTTAATCTGTTGTTAAACAGGGTCTGTGATGGGAGACTGGTCTGTCATCGTCCAGGCAGGGAACTGAGCCTGTCTGTAATGGCTGGGAGCTCCTTTGCCCTTTCCCAGCATTTCGTATTTAAGGTGGCAGTGAGTTCATGGACTGGCACCTTGCTGGCCTGGCACGGACTGTCTCTCAGCCTTATGATGCCAGGACCCCTTCCTTCTGGCTGCTCTCAGGAGAAGCAGCAGCTCACAGCACGTGCACTACGTAGCACACCCGAAGGCTGCGGCAGCCAAGAATCCCTCTCCGTAACTCTCCTGCTTCAGACGAGCACAGAAGTGCCTTGCAGGGCACTGGCGGTGGCTAACCTGCTGCTGCTGGTGATTTCAAAGTGCCAGGAAGTCAACTTAAGTCCTGAGGCAAGAGCTTGGGCATGGCTTTCAGTTAAAAGTCTGAATATAGAGATGTAAGTGCAGCCTGACCCACGCTGAGGTGTGGCCCCCATGATGTCCCACAGCCTCAGTGCTCAGTGCCACAGTGCAGCTCTGAATGTTAAATAGAGATGGTGAGCAGCCCATAGGCTTGCCAGCCTACACTTAATTTACCACATGAGGAATATCACATGCATACTGCTTCCACCTAAAATGAATCCCTCCTTCCAGCTGGGAAAAAGGAGGTCTTTTATATTCCTCAGAGTGGAGGATCCCATAGATCCCTACAGAGTAAAACAGCTATTCTTTTTAAGATTTAAAGACATTACTTCTTTTTTGTTCATGTATCACATTTCAATGTCTTCTAAACAAGAGGGAGCTTAATGTTTTTGTGTAATCTTGAACTGGCTAGTACACAACTTTTATTGCTTCATCCTTGAGCTTCCATGAGCTACATTATGTTCTACTATGAACAGAATGTCCTACTTAGGATTGTGTGGCACATGCTTTGCTTGCAACAGCTTCCTATTGATTTCTTTAGCCTGCATGTATATGTAGTTGCATGCATGCATACACGTGTGTATATGCATGTGTTCATTTCTAATTAGGAAATGACACAATGAAAATTTCCAATTCTGAAAATTTTTAATTCATTTCCTTCCTTCTCCACTGCTTTTCAGCTAAGCGAACTGGCAGTGTGTTCTAAGGAACAGGATAATTCCCCTCTGCGACTCATTTCTAAGGTCTCCCAGGCAGGATTCAGTATGATGGTGTCAGCAGCTGCTGCAAGAGCTGTTTGAATGTCTCTGCACGTAGTGGGCAGTGAAGCACTGATCTTGGGCAGCAGTGCTAGGAACGTCAGGGTTTGATTAATATTCACTGGGGATCTTCCTAAAAAGTCAGTGTACCTCCCTACGGTTTTGTGGACCGGCTGAGCATTGCCATGCAGTTGTTTCAGCTTTTATTTTAGTGCATGAGGAGCATTGTCCTGTGAAATGGAACTTTTTGGGCTTGCTTTAATGGCAGATTGTAATTTGATTTTAAATTATCTACTGCCAAGCCTTTCACAAGTGAATCGAACACACATGCATTTTCTCCATAACAAATTTGACTGTCTGGAGGAACAAAGGTTGGTAATTAAGCTCACAGTAGTTGATAAGGACGGGGCCTAGGCAAGGCCTTAAACCTCAACAAGTTAGAGCCTTAATTTCTGGATACTTACCAAAAACAAACCCTTGACTGGGTGCAGCTTGCTCATTCTGAATAATCTGCCTCTTTGATTCCCTGGGGAGGCTGCTGGGCTGTCCTGTGGGAAGTCAGCACCTCGGTGTGACAGGGAGGGATGCCAAACAAGCAGACAGCACTCCAGGGTAACCAGCTATGCCAAGTCAAATGCATAATTCAGCAAGATTATGGTTAAATATGGGAGATCTATTTCTCTCCAGCCAATGCATGAGTTCCCAGCACCTTTTGTACTTTGAAATACCTTTAATTAATATTTATCAGACATAAAATGTGACACTAGCTACTTGGTACAATATGCCTTTAAGCATTGTATTACTATTCCTTTTTAAGCATATCTACAGACAGTCAGACTGAGGCAGATGATCACAAGTGTCACCAACAGCAAAGACCCCTCAGCTGGAGGCAGCTTTTAAAACCCATCAGGCCTTAAAAACTGGACTATCTTCAGTGCAGGACAAAGCCCATTAGCAGGAGACTGGGACCTGCCACATTACCCATGGCTGCTTACACAGCCACATGGTTTAAGAAACACAAATCACCATGTAGTGATTTTTTTTATGGCATCTTTGCTCCAAACTCACATGGATGTTTGGAAAGCACCTATGCTCATCTCTGCCATGACCTTCTTTCATACCAGTGCTTAGCTGCCCATGGGGAGTTGTGCCAGGCCATGCTGTGCCTTACTGTGCTGTGCCTGGGCAGCGTGGGCACCCTCACTCTTCACTGCTGGGGCATGCATGGGGCACCCTCACTCCTCACTTCCCCCCGGCTGCCCTTGCTGTGTCACTGAGAAGCAAATCTGTTTGGCCCCTTGCTGGTGCACAATCCCCATGTCCAATGTGTTTGACAGTGCTGGTACCTTGAGAGCACTGTGGCAGGGGCCTCCCAGCAGTTCAGCTCCCGAGGCCACAGCCTCTGGATGACTTCCACCCCAAATGTATGTCACATTTCCTTCCAGTGAAAGCAAAATATTTACACTAAGCCAGGGTCACCTGGCGGCCACTGCACTATCGCAAGCTGGAAGCGGCTGCGATACTGTAAACGGAGGGGCATGAGGGCAGAGGGAATTGCTGTGGGCCTCCAAATTAAACGATGCAGCTGGGGAGCACTGCTGGGAGTGGTGGGCACCAGGGAAGTGGGTGCTGAATGGGTGCTCTCAGAGTGGGTTGGGGGTGGGCTGGCAGCAGGGCCTGTGGTTCAGGGACATTGCCAGGATGGCAATGGCAGAACAGAGCCGGTGCCAGGGGTAAGGGAAAGAAAATTCATAAAGCCTGGACAGACATGTCCAGCATCCCCACCAGCCACCCTTCCCAGCAGACCCCATGCAGCCCCAGTATGTTCAATACCTGAGGCTATGGACACACCAACCTCACTGCTTTACCTGCCTTCAAGGAGCTGTTGGAAATACTCCTCCTGTTCTTCATGAGTGCTTTGGGCCCAGTTAAACCATCCTGGAAGTTGCTGGGCTAGACTTGCCCTATGAAAATGCATTGAATCCAGTGTTTTATACTTGTAAACTTGAACTACAGGACTCACAGCCCCTGTATTCCCAGACGCACAAGAGAAAGGGTGGCAGTTTCCCATTGTAGTAGCTTACATACAAGAAATCTTCCTGAGACAGGTCTTCCCACCTCCTCACAGCCTGAATCTCTCCCATATGCTGCCAAAATTTCCTTCTTTATCCCATATTGCACTGCTGACCAGCACTTGAATCTTCTGCTGCGTACTGTAACGCATGTGAGTCATGGACAAAGTGGCTGGCAGCTCCTGGCTGCCCACCCATCAGTTACTACTTACTTCTCCCCAGTTCCCACTGTCCCGTTCCCTGCCAGGAATTTGCCCAAAGTGATGACCCATGCCAGGGTTTCACATGTGACCAATGGCATGTGGACTCTGGAAAGCCTCCACCAGGCAATAAATAAAATGGTGCTCATTTTGTGTGCCTTAAACTCGCTCTGGAGACATGAGGACTCTGAGCCTCCCAGCGCCTGGGCTGCTACAGAAAGCATTCGCTTACCTGCAAAGATAGATGTGAATGTCAGGCATGGGCCACAGTGGACCTGTGCTGAGCACCTCTGATCACACAAGCCCAATAGGAGCAGCAGGGGGGTTTGAATAATCCCACAAGCTCTTCTGCTTTTGTTATGCTGCTGCCACTCTCCCAGCAAGGTTCACATGTAAGCATGTGGAGTAACCAAAATATTAAAGGACATTCCAGTTATTCTTGGCTGTCTAAGGGAGAGGTAATTGCACTTTTTGCATCCAATCATTTTCCACTGGCACTTCTCTTAATCATTATCACAGTGTCAGTTTCTGAGATGTCAGTATTAGACCAAAGCTGAGGAGGGTGGCATTTGACCACTTGGGAAAAACAGTTTTCCCCAGCTTTGCAGAGAAGTTTCTTTATGCCAATTACTAAGCTATTAGGTATGCAAGGCATAACTATAGCAGAAGGGGATTTCTATGTGGGAGGAACAGTATGATTCATATTGTCTCACCAGCCTTGCAAAACAAAATGTCCAGTCATACGCTTTTGTGAGGCAGCCACTCATTTCTCCGCCTTTATTTTGTACACAGCCATAACCCCAGTGCACTGGGACCTGGGAATCAGCAGAGCAAGCTACAGGAGAATCGGTCAAGAAAACAGTAAGCACCGAGATGACCTAAAAGCATTTTCCTCATTGGGAGCAATGTCCAGAGCACGGCAAGGGGAAGGAGGGACTGAATGCTGCTCTCAAGCACCTGATTAGCACCTCTTGTAACAACTCCTTGAGACAGCTGGCGTGGAAAGTGGTAACAGGAATGCTATCCCAGCTTTGGAAACTTGCCTGCTTCACAACCAACCCAGTATCTGGAGCGCAGACCGTGGCTGAATATCATTCTTGTAAGCATCTACTGCATTGCACTGGTGGTTTAAAGGGAGTCATTAATGCAGCTGAGGCAGAAGATGGCAATTCCTGGATGTTTATTTTGGAGCAGCCTTCAGGAATGTACCAGCCTTCATTTTCTGGGGTTGCAAAGGAGGATGGTAAGGGCAGAGGAAAAGCACTGATTTCAAGGAAAGATAGTCTAAGCTGAAGATCTACCTGAGAGTTAATCGCTATCTTACATGGAAAAATACTTCTTGGAACACTGCACTTATGCATTAAAAATAAAATTATATCAGGACCTTTTATTCTTTTCCTCTCCAGAAAATTCAGATTTAAGGTAAAACAAAAGAATTCCTGATGTTTTAACATATATGGAAGTTCACAGTGTAGGTATCAGCTGGCTCTTCCCAATTATGTCCTTGACAAAAATCCAAGCCATGCATAAGAGACTTCCACATTATCAGGGACCACTAAAAGCAGAATGCCTTCATCTCACTCACATGGTGACTAGGCCTACTCCAGTCATCACTACCAGTAAACAGAGATTTGGTTTTAGCACATTCCTGACAACACAAATGGCACAGAGGAGGCAGATGCTTTTCAGCCTTCCTCCTAAAGGCTGGCTCAGAGGGCCAGAACTTTGTGCACCTCAGTGTGATACGGCAGCCTCATGTCTCACTATCATTAAGCACAGAACTAGCATGAGTCTTTACATACTTTCATGGGCTTCACACATTCTTTTCACATGTGTTACTAACATAAAAATTACACTATTGTAGATATGTTTTTGTGAAGTCAGCTGAAAGGCAATGTGCTTGTGTCGTGTTTGCAGTACTTTAGCCACCCTGAAGAAAGGACAGGGGAAGAGGGCAGGCTGCAGCTTGCTTTCTTAATAACATGCAAAACCTTTAAATCTCAGGTTACAGTAAGTATTTTGGCTCCAAACTCCAGCTATGAAGCAAATAGCCCAAGGACTCTCCCTAGAATTGTAGTGGCAAATTTCAATAACATCTAAAGTGCAATGGTGAGGCTCCTCTGTGCCAAAAGAACCTGCTGGCTATAAAATATCAAAAATGACACTTTTAAAATAACTAATTTCAAGATCTCCTATATCAAAAGCAATGTCACCAGCAGGCATCTCCTCATCTCCTGGAAATGCCTTGAGGCTGAGACTTACTTCATTTTCCTTTGTTACAGCATATGGGTCCTACCTGATGGCAGCTTTTCTGCTGTCCTCTCATGCACACTGGCTCTGTGTGACCCACTGACTCTAGTATGATCTTTGACAAGTCTTCTTCCAACCCCTGCAGCCCCAGGGAGTGCTTAATGGAAGACCAGACTGGCCATTTGGGGGGTCTAACCCAGTAGGCTATGAGAAAGCTCTTGTAATGTTTTACCAAAGGGACTGAACTCTGTAAAAGACCTTGAAAAATGTAACTCCCAAGGTGATATAAGGACATAAGATACCTGATAAACCTGGGGGGAAAAAAAGTATAAAGGTGTGAAGGGGTTTTCTACTGAGTTTTATAACGGAGTGCAATTAGGCCTTATGTAGCCTAATCTTGGCCATGCTGCAAGTGGTTTACTGGGGCTATATCCAGTAAATAGATAAATTAAATTGTGCCAGCATGAAGAGGTCATTCTTTTCAGAGTGCCTAAATTCTTCTCCAAATGCGAGCACTTCCTTTTTCCAGATCCATATACAACATGATAGTTCAGGGCCTTCCTAGAAATGAAAAGGCCTATTCTTCCTCACTTTACTCTTTCAGTGAAAACACACGTGATGAGAAACCACACACACGCACATGGTTTGGCAAGAGCCCCAGTGTGGGCACAGATGTCTGAATGAATGGACACACAGAGGTCTCTTGGTAGTAAGAATGTTTACCATGTGTAGTGCTGGGAATCACATGCATGATTCCAGAGAAATGCACAAGATTGACTGTAAGATGTTGTAATGTAAAGATCCTTTCTTGTATGTCAGAGCCTTGAAGTTTTGTACCATTGGGATGATGTCAGCTGGAGTTCAAAGGTGAAATAGGCTGCAGGTAGGAAACAATTTCTAAATCATTTTATGCAGAGGACTTCTGCAAATAGTATTAAGGTATCTTCAGCAGACCAAGCCATTGGATCTAAGCGAGTCCTTATTTATCTGATTTTTCTAATTAATGCCTGTTCGACAGAGTGGTAGACAAATCACCAGATTGCCCTAGTTGGGTATGAGCCCCTATCCCTGTTCTGCCCAAGGCAAAAATGTCCTCATTGCAATTTTAGGTAGGCAGATTCAACCCTCAAAGTATTTGGCACCTTGCACCAAACTACACACTGGCCACAGGGTCCAGCATGTTTTGTCTAAAATCAGCTGCTGCAGGGCCCTGGTGCTGTCTCATTGCTGTCTGTTGCTCAGTGCTTCAGAAATCACACAAAGGATCATGTGGGTCACTTCCCTCATTTTGAGAAAAAAACTCATGCCAGGTTAGATGAGCTGCATATGGAAAGGAAACTGAGGGCATACAGGGCAAAGGGATAAGAGATCTTAAATTGACTTCACCTTTAATATTTTGCAGTTGTTAAAAGGAGAAGGCAACAGGAGTTTTGTCACAGGAATGAATGAAACTTTATTTTAGAACCTTTGTCTGAGAAAAAATGTCTTCTTGAAGACATTATTTGAAGAAATTAATTCATTTAACATCAGCAGACTTCTACAATATTTTCCTTCCTGTGTGGTCCTTTCTCCTATACTATTCCCACTCAGACAATATATTTTTGATAGGAAAGTAGTCATTCTTTCTACTTTTCCATTCTCTGCTGGCCTCCTTAAGATCTCCCATTGTAGATTTGCATCAGATTACTATCATGGTAATTTCTAGCTCAAGTAAAATCAGCAAACTTCCTCTCTCTTCTTTCCTTCTGGTCTTTAAAGCATTCCAGAAAGCCCAAATGCCGTGGTGGCCAGCTTCTTGCTCAGTCTCCCAAAAGGCCTTTCTTCATTTTTTTGATGTTAGCTCTGTGCAAGGATTTTTGCCTGCACTCCTCTTTGGCTAAGTCAGTAATTCTTGGTTCTTCCTAATCATTTCATCCCTTCTGCTCCTGTGATTTACATCAAGTTGGAAGGTGGGCATGAGTTCCTCCCCAACTTTTCATTCAGGTTTTGCTGCCTGTAAGGATGCTGCTGGTCTTTGATGTGAGGATGGACATTTGGAGTAAGGCTGATTGGGATGTTCTCCAAACTTGACCTGGACAGGGAAATACAATACAAAATACAATACAATTCCCTCAGAGAGGTTTCTTTTGACAAGACTACAGGCCCAGTTATTGTCCAGATGTCCTGTAGCTGGATGGTTCACACACAGTTATAAATTGTTATATGTTTATATATATATATATATATATGTTATATATAAACTGATTATATGTGAACCCCTACTTTTTCTGGAGCTGAGGTGACATTTACTGTTTCACTCTCCTCCTGAACTGCTTAGTGTGAAGGAAAAGAAAAAAACCAAACCAAACCAAACCACAAATGCATGCCAGTTTCAGCACCTTTGCCCTTATGATTGACAGTTTTCCTCCAGTGCTGGGTTAAGACTGTTGCAAGTGGGAATTCCTACCCCTGAACAAATTAAATCTGTATTGTTATTGCCTTTGATCTACTGCCATAGGAACCAGAACGAGCACTGGAAAACCTCCATTTTTGTCCATTTCTTACACAAATAGGTCTGGACAGATTATTAAAAGGATCATTTAGAAGATGGTGGGCAGAATAGTCCCCTCCCAAAGCTGCCCTTGAGACTGACAGTTTCTGTGGAAACTGCATGGGAACAGTCACAGACCTCTAGTGGCTCTGTTTATATAGCTCATCTATTTCCTAATTGCTCACCAGCACAGTATTTTGGAAAGCCATATAGAGATTTCCCATAAGGATTACAACACGGTGTCATTTCATCTTCTCTGCATTTCCCATCCCGTTGTCTGTTTGTCTTATTTTCCTCACCATAACATCTGTCCCACATCGCTGAGAGATTTCACAATTGGAAACCTGCTATAAATTATGACACAGAGTTAAAGGACTTCAGTGTTTGCTCTCTGCTATTTTTTTCAAGGGACTTTGGGTTAGCCACCTCTTTAAAATAAGCCTTCTTTTTTTTTTTTT